>OX104118.1:75660802-76260802 GCA_944474755.1 Limnoperna fortunei
GGATCCTGTGTTTGAAGACCTTGAGTCACCATCTTTCCTGTTGTTCTGTGAGAAACCACCTGCTCTATCTTTTTGAAAAGACTTATTAGAACCATACTTAGGTTTGTTGTAATTGAAATTATTTGCACCATCTTTCTTGTATTTGTCAGAATAGTTCTTAGAAATATTCTCTGATTTGTTCCAGAATAATTTTCTCTACTATCATAATTCAACTTTCTCTTGTGTGAATTTTCTTTGTTTAATTCAGGAATTAAATCCTTAATTTGCTCTCTTTGTTCTTTCCTTTTTTCCAATTTGTCTTCCAGCCCTTTCCCGAAGACCCCATCTCCGGTTAATAGTAATGACAAAACTTTTGCCTGAATATCATTCAAATTACTAATGCCAGCATCTGAAGCTGCACATTTTCGACAAATCATATGAGCATAAGCCCCGGCTCTACCTATCTGGTCAAGAGACTTTGTAGAAATAGCCAATAAATCTTTAACCATATTACAGTGTTCATCACTTACACCTTCTTCTTGTAATTTACTCAGAAATGTACCAAGCATTTGTTGTAAATAAGGAATAGAAATCAACCCCATTCTAGCAGCAACTTGCCCTTGAAAAGCCAATCTTTCAAGTTGTTTTAAAGGTTGTGTAGACAATTGTTTAAGTTTGTCCCAATTTTTTTTATGACCATGGACTTCTCTTAACATGGGTTCTAACAAATCATCTAGACTTGGAACTGTTAAATATGGCATAGATTGTTCGTGTAAGGGAAAGCATGAACCATACTCATCCTTAAATGCAGTTAAACGGTCTGGCCGTTGAATTCTCCAAGACTGATTGAGCATTCTAATCTGAGCCTCATCTAGAATGAGACCTGTATCTTTCGACTCATTATTGTCAGGAGGAATTTCCTCTTTAAACATTTGTGACAACTCATCTACCTTACATGTAGATTTTCCTTGCACCTTTTCAGTGTCATTGTTACACATTTCAGAGTTCGTATTGGTCGTACAAACAAAACTACTAAAACAGTTTTGTTTATTGCCATTGGTTTTATTAGATAAACTACTCACAGAAAGAGAGTCACTATTGTCTTCTTCTTGATCCGAAATCAACCCCAACACATCAGCTCTTTCTTGCCTGTTGGGTAGCAAGAATATTTCATCAGAGTCCAGAGACCCTTGAAATATGTGGACTGCCTAAATCTTTGTCCAAATTAGGCTCTAGCGGAATAAGTGGTCTACGCGCCCCGTGCGGGCCGTTATATATCCACTGCACCTTTCTCCCTCTGCGTGGCATAACCACCAGTACGAGAAGGTTCCGACTTCTTGTTTAAACGTACCTAATAAGGTCATTATTTGCTCAAAACGAGAATCTGTCTTCTCTTCCATACCATTAATTCTCATTTCTAATTCCGCCGTCTTTGACGAGCGTTTCTTTTTAGTAGATGATTTTACTCTCGCCATTATTTCACAAGTCTCGCTGTCGACCGCGACCTTGCCCTTGTCAAAAGCTGGCGGAAGTTTATTAATTTTACTAGGAAAATCGTGATGCGATTCATCGTCTTCTGAAATAAGACTAGAATCCATGATAGCAATAAAACTCGATAGATAAAACAATGAGAACTCAAAAATTTTCAGATTCGAGAGGTGAACGATGTTACTTCGAGCACGCAAAAAAAAGAACTGAATTGTTATTGTAAATCACATGACATACAGATGATGGTTAAGTAGATGTTTGAAATAGATCATCTGTATGTTTTATTGCGAGTCGTGAACGGTACGCAAGAAAGTTAATCCTGTTAGTAACTTTGACAAGTATAAATTAATGAAATAATAATAATAATTTTTAAAAATCAAAAAAGAAAATTGTTGCTAACATGTTCATTTACATATAGTTTTTTCAAAAACAGAAGTTACATAATTCAAAATTGTTTATCCAATGTACTTGTTAAGATTTATAGATGTTTTGATTATTTTTTTATATATAAAAAATTTATGACTGTGTATAGGCTGTAGAAAAGTTAAGCAGTTTTGATATGAAGATTGCCACTGATGATACAGTTCTGATGAGATTTGGAGACTTGTTATCCAGTGTGTTAGAGAAGACTTGGGATAGAACTCAGAGAGGAAACTCTTACAAAACTTTAGAACAAGCTCTGTGTTGGGCACCATTTCCTACTTTCATGGAAATGTATTGTGAGTAGTCTTGTGATGATTCTGATTTTTAAATGGTGGCTCTAATTTTTGTAATATTTTCTATAAGTTGATTGTGTTTTGTAGTTTATGCAAGTATATATTAAGTTTTCTATGTCTGATTAAAATGATATGTATTGTAGCACTACATGAGCAGTCTCTTGGCATGACAAAATGAATAATAGTGCATACTAAAAGATACAATTTTAATCAGATTTAAAAAGCTTAAATGCATACATGTACACTGGTGAAAACTGAAAGTAACCTTTAAATGCTGTCTACTTTTTATCAATATTGAAAACCAAGTGCATGCTAATAAATGTGACCAATGTACTGTATTGTACAGTGACTGACAAAGGTGAACTTGACTCACTACCTGCATAATAGAAAAGTTCATTGGTTATTTTGTTACATTCAGTGTGCACCAGATATATCACCATAAACCTATTGGTGACCTGGTATTGGACAGAATTCAATGAATATATAATTTAAACCAATTGAATCAAAGCATAATTGTTAAAATGGTTATGCTTTTTCTTCAGTCAGCTGCCAATTATTTAGGATAAAATAAAAAACTTCAAAAATTTGCTCTTGCTGCACACTTACCTGAAATAACATCAAGTTAAAAATTAATATTTGTTATTGCAAAAGAGTAAAATCATAACATCATATAATTAAAGTTAGTAAATACGAAAGACAAGAAAATTAAATTTAACATAATTATACCCCCCCGCAAAATTATTGGGGGGGGGTATATAGGAATCACCCTGTCTGTCTGTCTGTCCGTCTGTCCACATCCCTTGTAAGTGCTTCTCCTCCTAAACTGCTTGACAGATTTTGATGAAACTTTACATGAAGGAAGTACATCATATGTAGATGTGCATGAAGAATTTTTGTCACTGTTGGATATTATTCAGGGGAGATAATTGGACATAGACTTTTTAAATATAGTATTCAGTGTGAGACCTCGTAAGCGCATCTCCTCCTAAACCCTTTGACAGATTTTGATGAAACTTTACATGAAGGAAGTACATCATATGTAGATGTGCATGAAGAATTTTCGTTGCTGTCGGATATTATTCAGGGGAGATAATTGGACTTGTTGCAAAGCAGGGGGTATCCCTTTGTGAGCGTGCTCACAGTCCACACTTGTTTGTTATAAAAATATATTTTTGTTTAATTTTAGACAAGTTTTCAAAATTTTTGAAAAATGAGAGTTTGCAGTTATTACATGAGTCCATCATGGTTTTGGAAGAGAAACTTCACCAACTCTCTAGTGGAGAAATAATGACTAGGGATCTGAAGATCCTTCAGGACAAGAAAGATAATCTCCGAAAGATAGTGTCTGTAATGAAAGGTGTAGATGCTTCAAAAACAATGAAAACTTTGGCAATCAGAGACTTGGAATTACAAGCTTATTTGAAAACACTTCCATCCATTCAGAAGTTCCTGTATTTTTGTTTTAGCTGCAAAGGTAACATTATAGACACACTATTTAGTTTGTTGCATGAAATTTATAATATTACAAAAACAAATAGTGGGGGTGCCAGTTACCTAATGGATCCTTATTTTACCTTTGTTACATCAAACCCTTTTCTTCCTTTTTTCAAATGATATAATTCCTAGCAACTCACTTTATCCTCTGCAATATTGTAATGAGACTACATTAACTTAAGTATTCTAACATATGTTAAAAAATCTAATGTCAGCAAATATTATCAGTCTTGCTCTGTAATGTCAGTTAACTTTATCAGTCAGTCTGTGTAATGTCAGCAGTAAACTTTATCAGTCAGTCTGTGTAATGTCAGCAGCAAACTTTATCAGTCAGTCTGTGTAATGTCAGCAGCGAACTTTATCAGTCAGTCTCTGTAATGTCAGTAAACTTTATCAGTCAGTCTGTGTAATGTCAGTTAACTTTATCAGTCAGTTTGTGCAATGTCAGCAGTAAACTTTATCAGTCAGTCTTGTAATGTCAGCAGCAAACTTTATCAGTCAGTCTGTGTAATGTCAGTAAACTTTATCAGTCAGTCTGTGTAATATCAGTAAACTTAATCAGTCAGTCTGTGTAATGTCAGTAAACTTTATCAGTCAGTCTGTGTAATGTCAGTAAACTTTATCAGTCAGTCTGTCTAATATCAGTAAACTCAATCAGTCAGTCTGTGTAATGTCAGTAAACTTTATCAGTCAGTCTGTGTAATGTCAGTAAACTATATCAGTCAGTCTGTGTAATGTCAGCAGTAAACTTTATCAGTCAGTCTGTGTAATGTCAGTAAACTTTATCAGTCAGTCTGTGTCATATCAGTAAACTTTATCAGTCAGTCTGTGTCATGCCAGTTAACTTTATCAGTCAGTCTGTGTAATGTCAGTAAACTTTATCAGTCTGGCTTTATGGTTCAATAATTGTAAACTTTGTCACTCAGACTTTTTAGAGTCAGTAAACTATAAAATTTGTCAGTCATGCTTTGTTACAGTAAACTTCATGAATCAGAATCTGAACCCTTAATGGCACTATCTCATTTATGCGAGAAAATTTTATCAGTTAAGCTTTAAAATGTCAGTAAACTATTAGTCTCTCTCTAAAATGCGAGTAAATGTTTTACATGAATCTGCAAAGTCAGGTCTTCTTCAGTAATTTATATTTTTTTATCCTTCATCATGTTTAGATATGTATAGATGTGTGAAAATTGATTCCACTCGTTTTTGACTTTAAAACTTGTAGCAGTAATACTATAAAATTAACATGACAGCATATAAATATTGAAATAAAATTGTTGTTTACTTGTAATTAAATGTTGACTTCAATTATGACAATATGATGGTACTATTTTCCTGTATGTGAAGTATCCTTTTATTTCACTTTAGCTGACACAAGACACTTGGAAGATAAGATCAGGAGATTAGAAAAACATTTGGATACAATTCCTCTAAATCATCTGGTAGAAACAGTTTCAGCTGAAGATTTGGAGAATTTCAAAAAATATAAACCCTTGGTTATTATATTTGAATTGAAGCAGAAAGAGCTTGACATCTTATCTGGGATTATTGAATGCAGTCAAAGTATGTTGTTTAAAAAGTTTTCTGAAGACAGAGGAATTGAACTCAAAAGAGAGAAAAATCGGAGACTGACAATTCAAGAAGTCTTGGAAGAAGTTTGGACACATGCATTAGCTAATTGGAAAGACATCTGTCAGAAGTTGAGAAAAGGTAGTTTACTATTTACAGAATTTGACTTTTATTTTGGAAAAATTGAAACAAGTAATCTCAGAGATGAACTGAATATACTGGCAAAGGGTAGAAAAACAGACTGGGTGAATGAAAGGATGTACCAAATTGAAAAATACAGAGACATTAAGGATTGTATGTTTGGAGCAGAGGCAATAATGACGGTGGTTGAGACATTTGAGTTGAAAGGAAACTTTAAACAAGTCAAAGACATCCATAGATTAGTAAGTAAAAAGTATTTTTTGGATAAAAAAATTCTAATGTTGGCTTTGTGAATTTTTTGTTAGACATGCAGACTTACCACTGACTGTGCATGAAGTTCATACTTATGATTTTTTGGCCGAGTTGCATGGCAAACCCGGGTTATGGTATAGTGAAGTCCCGCTAGGAGGAGGGTGTGGAAAATAGGGTATCTTTTTAGTGTAATCAGTTCCTCATGCAGTTTTCAACCCAGATCTCTGAAACTTCACATAAAGGTTGCACATGTACTGAAGTTGTCCATCTTCAGTTATGAAATTATTATTCAAGGAATTTTTTCCTAATTTTCTAAACTTGGGAACAGTCATTTTTCAGAACATTTGCTGTTTTGTAAAATCAACTACTCCTACCTTTTTTGACACAATCCCAAAACTTCTTCCAACAAAATGTAAACCATTCTCCATTTATTAAGGCACTTGCTTTGCAACCCGGCCATTTCAGACTTTATATATTGTTGCGTTTTTTATTTCATTAAACGGGTTATACTTACTAGTTCTCATCAGTTAATCCATTGATTCTTCCCTTTATTTACAATAAAAATTTTTGTGACATACATTTTTATTTGTTTTTACACAACACACCAAATATATTTCAGACAATGGGTGATGACGTGAGCATGAACAAACTTGACAAGTCTTTACTAAAAACCTGCTCAATATTGAGACAAGTAACAAAAGAACGAGCTGAATGTTTGAAAACTTTCATAAAATGTAAACCTTTAGTAGATTGGCTAAGAGAATCCATGCCTTGTGAGTATTGAACATTGGTTGATTGTTTTCCCTTTCAAATGTCTGTAGTAAAAATATTTTCTTATTAATATCGGAAGCAGCTGTTCTGAATGTGTGTTTCCAATCATTTACTACATAAAATGTAATGATAAGATATCAACAATAAAAATCAAAGCAAAAATGAAAATGTTTTTTGTTTAGGGGGGGTACAAGTAAAAAAAAGGTAAATTGTCAATTAGAAAATCATGATTAAATTTAAAGAAACATTTTATTTAATGGTCATAGAAATAATTTACATTTTGTAATTTTCCATAGCTGGGCTAAAAGAACTGAAGGTGTTTGTTGATCTGGCCAGTATATCTGCTGGAGAAGGTGACATGGAGATAGATAAAGTCAACTGTTTACACTCTGCAACTACTGGTTATGCTCCACTGATTTTTAACCTGGAAAAGGACTGTGATACCAAAATGTTCTTGGATAAATGCCAGGAAGTTTGGAAAGAACTAGCAGCTAATCCACATCTTCCTGATAAATTGGTAACTCATAAAAGAGCTGCTACTGTACAGTATCAACCCAAAAAAGTTATCTTTAACTAGGCCGCAGAACGTTTTTTAATGATACTTTTTTGTCTCGCATGAGACGATAATTGCTGGAGGCGAGACGTATATATGGGAATCAGGCAGCAGTGGCGTAAACACTTGACATTTTGCTTTACATCTTTATAAGCTTAAGCCCTACATCCATCTAATTTGGTCCAGTGGTAGCTTATGATGAGTACTTGCCAGTCAGTCACCCGTCATCTGACGGTAGTTCCTCTGTAACCATACTTGGTAGGATGACAAAATTTGGTATATAGGTTGCTGATGAACAGTACATGACTGTCTGGTAAGTGTCACCTGACGATGACCTCAATTTCATGGTCCAGTGACTACGTTGAAGTTTTTTTATTAGGGCAGTTCCTCTGTAACCATGCATGGTAGGATTACAATATTTGGTATATAGGTTGTTGTTGAATAGTTCATGACTGTCTAGTAGGTTTCACCTGATCTTGACCTCAATTTCACAGTCCAGTGACTATTTTAAAGTTTTTGGATTAGGGAAGTTTTTCTGTTACCATGCATTGTCTATTTTTTTTTATAATAACAAATTGTGTTACGTAATGCTCACGGCATAATTTTTTTGGTTACTGATGCAGAATGCAGGAGAGACATTTTTCTGTGTTCACACTTGTATTATTCGAAACATAAATCAGCAGTTGTTTTATTATAAAACATTGCAGTAATTTTTTTATTGTGTTATTTTCAATAAAATATTAATGACATTGAAAGGGGTATTCAATCCCAATTTATTGTAATTACGTACTTTCAAGAAAATAAGTTGCTGCATTTTGCCCTTTAAAGTTAACCCATGGCTTTTAAATTGGTGAATCTTATCTATGTCATTTTTCCATGCCGTTGCCAATTTCCTAGTTTCTAGTTAAAAAAAACTGTCTTTGCTATGTTGGGATACTTATATTCTCATATGTTTTCTTTTCTGTAAAAATATGTGTTTAGAAACTAGTTTTGTGTTTATTTCCCTGACGTTTTCAATAATACATTGCAGTCAATAACCAATATTAGGTAGACAAATAGTTCATAGCTTCCAGTTCAGGTGTATATCTTGCGTAACTTGACTATTGGAGTAAAAATCCTATATTGAAACATTCCTAAAGTATTAATTATTAAAGATTAGTAGTTTTACTTAAAAAAAAAGTTTTAGTTCTTAGATTAATGTAACTGTAAACGTACCTATATACACTTTGTACTTTGTACTATTTTCGTGATCTAATCAAATACACAAAAGTGCACCAATCATATTATACCCTAAGGGATCCAGATTAAAACCATGAAAATAAGTACCCATGATTGGTCGACATCGCATAATCCATGTAAATAAGGAACTGCAAAAATAATATGTTAACAGTATGTAAAAGATCTTTATGATTAATTGCTTGTCAATTTCTTTGCAGATAAGCACAAATGAACAGCTGACATGGCTACAAACTGTACAGAAATCTCATGGGTCAGTGGAGGTTAGCTCCCTTGCTCAAGCAGAAGCTATAAATAGCAAGGGTATCTATCAGGTTGGAAATTTGTCTAAAAGTAGAATGATTGGAAGAACAGTAAGTACAAAACATTTAGCAATGGTTAAAGGAGAAGATAAAATAAAGCCCATTGTTGCCAGACCTCCCTTTTTTGACCACATAACAAGAATATTACTATAACCACAAAACTAAAAAAATTTCCTGTTTAATGTCTTTTTTGGCAATTCATTTTACACTTTTAGTACAGTTTTGTTGCACAGCGATGCCCACTCTCTACCTCAAACAGTTGTTGTCCGATATTCATGAAACTGGGTGAAATTGTTTATGGGCATAATATCTCGGCCAAGTTTGATAACTAGTCAAATCGCTTCAGCCACTTCAGAGTTATGGGCCTTTATAAACAAAATGGCAAATTCGCCTTGTCCACTCTCTATCTCAAACAGTTGTTGTCCAATCTTCATGAAACTTGGAGGGGCCTTGGTTGTCCGATAGTTAAGGTAGTTCGTCCAAAAATGATCACGTGGTCTGTCAACACTGAGGTTGCGGGTTCGAGTCTCACTGCGGGCAGGGTGTACTCAACTCCAATCTTAATTGACAAGGATTGCCAGTTTTCCTACCGAAGGTCCGGGGTTCACTTGGATGATCTTTGACCTTAACCCTCTAGGTTAAATTGCTATTTTTAATTTTGTTTTTTTACCCAGGCCTAATTAAGACATTTGATCTGTAAGTGGGTCCTCATAGATCAGTGTGTTGCATACCAGCTTGATCTTGGATGACCTTAACCTTCAAAGTCGAATTTTCTTTTTTAACCAAGTTTTTAAAGAAAATTCTGGTTATTAGATTGGGGTATGGCAGGTGGGCGTTTTAATGGTCGGCGGATGGACTTGTGGCATCAAACAGAGGTTTTCTGGTCCAGTTTGGATAAACCAATCTTGCTGAAACATTTGATATAGTAAGCTTTCATGAAACCCTCCTTGGGATTGGATTTGGGGCCAGTCTGGTCAAGGTCAAGGTCATTGTTACTAAAAATTGAAATTCCTGTCAATAACTTAAGTTTGTATAAACCAATCCTGCTAAAACTTTGCATATAGCAAGTTTGCATGAAGACCTAGATTTTGATTGGATTTAGGGCCAGTTGGATCAAGGTTACTAAAATAGAAAAACAGCTCATGGTCAATTACTTAAGTTCAGATCTAATCCTTGCTAACCTGAAACTTTGGATATAGCATTTTGCTGAAATTTTGTTTGAAGGTGCAAAATTGGATTGGATTAGGGGCCAGTCAGGTAAAGGTCAAGGTCACTGTGACTAAAAATAGAAATGCAGTTTCAGTTACAGCCATATAACTTCTTCCTTTTTAGTTTATTACTAAAGTTAATTGTTAAATCATTGAAAATCTGGTTAAATAGCATGGCTATTATTCTTTTTTACAGATATTTGATATGTAGGTAGATCATCATAGGACAGTACATGTAAATCTGTTTATTCATTTAAATAATTTAATTGAAACTTTGTATAGAGTTTGTGATTACTTTAAAAATATATACCCATCTCCTATTAAGGGCATTCATGAACATTTCTGTACAATTTTTTTATTCATTTTTCCTATGTTAAGTGTGCAGGTTGTATTATGGTTACCTATTTTGTATAATCCTAATACCTAAATGCTGGATAATATTAATTGTCCCCAATGTGTACTAAAACCAGTGTCACACCACTTGGACCCTGTCTAGTTTTTATGTAATAGCAAACACCTCTGTTATGTTGTTATTAAAAAATATTTATGTTAGGAGTTAAATGGATTCAGGAGTTTGAAATTCTGTGTATTCTGGTAAATCAATTTTCCAGGAAATGAGTTTGAAGTAAAATGGACAGTTTTGCATATAAAATAATGATATAGGTGTATGCCAATGCAATTTATCATATTGCTTATTTGTGTTAATTTCTACCAAGAAAATATTAAATATAAATGTAATTAATTTTTATGCCTGTCCCACTGTTTCTTGAGAATGCTTTCACTGATTTTCTTCAAACTGTACTTAGTTGTTAGCCTGATGGTCTGTATACGTTTGGTAAACTTTTTATTTTTTACTATGGGTTTATGGGACTTTGTTTCTGAAAAAACAATTTTCCTGAAAGCTTTGGGCATTTGTTTGTTTTGGTAAGTGTGAGCATCCTATTGTTTTTGGTAAAAACCGAGTTATGTGACTTTGTTTATTAAAAAAAAGGGGGGGGGGGGTGAGTTTTCAGACTCTGACAAGAAAGACTTCACCAGTTTTCTTGAAATTTTGAGCATTGTTGATATTAATAGATGTGACAATGGGGTATTAGTGAAGATAGAATATGTATCATGAAGTGTATAGCTCTTGTCCTTGTATCATGAAGTGTATAGCTCTTGTCCTTATATCTTTGGACTGGTATCATGAGCTTGTGGCATAGCTGTTTATTATGTATTCAATTATATACATGATTATGTGCAAAAAATATGTTAGAACTTTGTGACAAGCATTTTGTTTGTTAAATTCTGTAGCTTTCTGATTTATATGACTAATTTTGCCAGACTTTGCCAGAAGTTTTGGAGTTGCGTGTAGCCGAAGAAGAAGGAAAGGTTGCTCAGAGAAACTACTACAAATATGAACAGTTACACGACCTTCAGTCAAGGTTAATGTTAGTGGCAGGGAAAGCAGAAAAAGGCAAAGATGATGTTGACAGATTTATGCTTGTAAGCAAATTAAAAATATATTTAAGTATGCGTATGCCATCTTGCAAAGATAACTCCAAATTATTAACAATATACTATTTATTGACACTCAGATTGTCAATAATACTGAATATATATACGATTACTTGGACTTTAATTAATACATCTTATATCATTTTGGTCCTAATGTAAAATTGCTTCACTTCAAAAGAACTATAGACTTCAAACATTACAAGAACTATAGACTTCAAACATTACATAGTTTGTTAACATTTTTCTTTTAAGTTTTCTTTATAGATAACAATTCAGAGTGTTTTCAGACAAATTTGACTTAGGTAACTGGTCTTAGGTGATAGATAGTTATAAGTAGACCAAACACATTTCTAATGTGATTCAGTTTTATTTCACAGATTTTAGATGCTGTGGTAAGACTTGGCAATATTTATACCAAACTACTGGAAGAAGGTTGTGTTTTGTTTTCACAATGGCACGTGAAATTCCTGTGTGACAAAAACAGACGAGCTTGTGCAGTTATCACCTTTGGCCATGGAGAGGAACGACAGACACTAAAAGGAAGAATTGATGGGGAAAACGAAGATGTAAGTTATATCATTCCTAAAATTGCCAAATTTCTGGAGCAATGTCATGAAAAGTGGTTGGATTATATCAACAAAAAACGTGAGGAATATTACTGTCTGAATTTCTTTACCATTGATCAGATGGTAATACTGCAACAAGAACTAGTAAAGCTGGGATCCAGTCAGGAGCCATCAGAAGTCATCTACCCACTGTTGTCGTCAGTGAAAAAAGATTGTACTAAAGAAGATCTTGTACGAGCGATGTCTGCAGCTAAATCAGATGTAACAATGCTTGACACACAGAGACAGATAGAAGCTGATGCTAAAAGTGCAGAGGAGGAAGTAATCCTTATTGAAAGAGCAGATGAAGAAAAGATAGGTAGATTTTTAAAGGAGATGGCCACAGCAGGTTATCCTGAAGGGCTTGCCATGGAAGCACTCAAATATATAGAACCAAATGATATTGATGGAGGTAAATAAGTTGGTAATAAATGTCATGGCTTTATTTTATTTATTTTAAATATCATATTATATTTATATAAAACGCTGTCCAAAATAAAAAGGGAAATTCTACTGATTCCCTTTTCCTGGCGAAAGTGAAAAGTGCATCCCTTATAAGAGTGAATTTTTATAATTCTACATATAAACCATGAAAGAAATCACAAAATTTGATCTTTTGTCGTAAATTTGTATATAAAATGTATGACAGGATGAGAAAAACATGGGAGAAATTTCTCCAATCGGTTTGATTTTAACTGTTTAGTATTAAAATCGTGGGAGAAATTTCTTCCATCGTTCTGATGTTAACTCTTTAGAAACACAACCATGGGAGAAATTTCTCCCATCTGTTTGATTGTAAAAAGTATGTGAGAAATTTCTCCCATTGGTTTGATATTGCAATCATGGGAGAAATTTCTCCCATCGGTTTGATTTTCATTTTTAATATTGCAATCATGGGAGAAATTTCCCCCATCGGTTTGATTTTAGCTATTCAGCATTACAATCATGGGAGAAATTTCTCCCATAGGATTGATTGTAATTTTTCTTATATCAATCATAGAAGAAATTTCTCAATTAGGTTCCTTCAAGATTTTACACTGTATACTCCATGTTGTTTATTTTCTGAAAAATAAAAGAGATACAATGTTTTTAAAATGTTTGATAAAATTTCAGTATTGTATCATTTATCTTTGCCGAGAAAAATGTGACCGTGAAAATGCATTAGTTATATGGACGGCTAAAAGTTGACGAAGTCGGTTAACAAGAAGGAGTCTGAAAGGTCTGAAAATAAATTAATACCATAAAATGGCATGATGATACAAGGATACTGACAAAATTTAAGTATTGCATCATTTATTATTTGTGAGAAAAATGTGATGGAAAATGAATTGTTGATATGGTCGGCTGAAAATTGACGAAGTTGGTAACAGGAAATCTGAATGGTAGAGGTCTGAAAATGGACCTCACAATATGTCATGATCATAAAAAGCTAATTACAAATTTCAGTATTCTATCATTGATCATTGCTGAGAAAAATGTGACGGAAAATAGTTACGGACGGCTGAAATTTGACTAAGTCGTTTAAGAGGTAGTAAAATTCGGAAAAGTCTGAAAATAAATCCCATAATATGGCATGATCATACGAGGCCACTGACAAAATTTCATTATCGTATCACTTACCATTGTTGAGAAAATGTGACTGAAAATGCTCACCGTAACACTGACACAGACCGAAAACTATACCCTTATCCCCTTCAAGGGATGTAGAGTGTTCAAACAAATTTTAACTATTGGATTAAAAATAAGTATTAGCATAAGCTGTTAAACTGATTGCATACATTAACAAATTCTCAATTAGGTAGGAACACTAATAACTAATATATATAAGTTGTAACTTGACTCACCAAAATTATGATGCGTTTTCCTTGTACTTCGCTAGACCAAACATTTGACAGCGAGATGATTCTGCTTCTGTCTGTTAGTGTCACCCGTGTTTTGCAATTACAATCTGTAGGTAAATATAGCAATACAGATTTAGATGTTATCAACATTTTCCTACATTAAATTTCAAAACTCGTGTTACGCTCAAATGAAAATCCCAAACTGGAAAAATGTAATTCCGTTAAGATTTCTCACTATTTTGATTTAAAAGGTACGTACGTATATTCAATAAAATAACGAGAATATATGTTTATGTCAATTTTATTTGCTGTAACATTCTGTTTTGGGATATATCTTATTGAAAGCGTCCTCTTAGAGCCGCTTCGAAATTTTAAAACAATTGTTAGACATATTAGAATGGAAATAGATTATTGCAATTGGGCACTATGCGAATTAGAACATGGTCAGACCTTATAATATTTGTCCTCATTTAACACTTTCCCACGAGGTCAGTAGACTATAGTATTAAAGTTTTATTACCGCTTTGATGATGATTTTTATTTAATGTTCATAGTTCAATGCTATAGGGTCATCGTGGCGATGACGTTTTCTGTGCGAAGTTTAATGCCTTGAAATTTAGTATACTACAACAGCAGTAATGATAATACGAATATTTCGTTCATGAATCGAATGAATATTAATGTTCGAAATGACCAGAACAAGTAATAGACAACCATATAAATTAATTAGCAGTAAAACTTTCTTTGTCTAGGATTGAAACGCTTACAAATATTGTTTCCTAAACTATTTAGAGCTGTTATGTTCCTTTTTTGTAAAAAAAAGATGCATATGGTATCATTTAAGAGCCTTGAGCATATACATTTATTTCATTGAACTTTGTATTGAATATTTAGGTTGGACAATCGACAATAATAGAGAATTCATCGTCTACCAGTTAATGTGTACAAAAGCAATATTTAAAAAAACCCCAAAAACTTCAATAGTGTTTACATTTCGAATGAAAAGAAACGTTCCTGGGACATTTGAATGTTACATGAACTTCACTTACGATAAAATTGGAACGATGGCCTTTTCAAATACGATTCTGTATTATATTTTATTTCATAATGATGTAACAATCTATTCCATTGGATGAATTGCAGTCAGTATTGTAAGCTACAGTTGCAGTTACAGCTGTAACAGTGATACAGCCTGATCAAAAAGATTATTCGAGTTTCCATGTAACACAAAACATGCATGTACATGTATAGAAAAGTTCACCTTGTGAACTATTAAACTTATTTGTTTTCTAATGTGTTCAATGAAATAAAAAGTAAAACTAACTTGCGTGTATGACCGTATCGTATGATATATCATAAATCAAACTGTACATATACATGCGTATGCGTCAAAACAGATACCTTCGATATTCATCTGTAAAGTACGACAATTTGGTTTCCGTTGTCTGCCAAGTCATCAGAAATTGTCCGGATGAAATGTTGCTTTGTCTCTCGTTTTGAAAAAAAAACAGCTCTCGTTGACGGACTGGACAAATTAGGTCAGGCGCTTTTATAGCATTCACATAGAATTCCTGGATTAAATAACTAGCATTTGACAAATGTGATCGTTCACTTCCTCCTGTATTGTGCATTATTTTGAAAATGTTTTATGTTTCCTGGTTCCATCTTAAACTCGGTGCACATATTACGTTTAAAAAGAACCTTTATATAAAGAGATGAATCAAACACAAATCTTTTCATTTAAATCAACGTTTAAAGACAGCACATTGAAATGAAATGCACAGAAAAAACACAACAAGAGTGTATCTTTATAAATTATAGATTTTATATTTACAGCCATGATGCACATACACATTCTTTTGCAGGAAATTTGTGGTAATCTTTATGTCACGGGGTAGCTACTGGTTTTTAATTTCATCAACACTAATGTTCCTATATGCATATTTATTATATAAATATTTCCAATATAATAATTATTAATACACGTCCATTCACTTTCATTCTATTTTCATATCGAGGTACCTCAACTTGCAAACACATAAAATTAAGGCATGACATTATTTATTTTTGACTGCGGCAGAAAGATGACCAGGTGGTAGACAAAAACCAAATATTCTCATGATGTTTCTGACACGCCACGGGTCATTTAAACTTTAATTGATAGATACTGTCCATTATTCTTATCAACCAATTACTAACTATTGGGTTCATGACTTTTGTAATACATTATGAACAATTAAAATTATGTGATTTAATGTTTGCATTGCCAGCTATTAGTTTTTCTAAATAATATTGACTATTGTGTGTCGTGGACTTAAATATAGTTAATCATATCCGATTTAAAATATCATGTTTACGTGATTCTAAAGGGGGGGGGGGGTGTAAGCAGAAAAAACTGTACTTCTGTACGGCAGTAACGTGTATTACATACTTCTAAATAACACTCATCTTATTTTCGCATATGAATTTTAGGATTATAATTAACATTACAGATTCAATGATTCAATATTTGGGAATAAATAGGCAATATGTGTTTTTAATATCAAGACTTTGTCTGGCTGACAAATTTACTGTGCCGCATTTTATACATATTTCTAGAATAAATAAAATATTTCAACTAATATAACTCAATATTTAAAGAAAAATTTAATCCTATACATTTAAAAAAAACTAATTTAATTTTTAATGTACTTCAGTTCAAGAATATCATATGCGGTCTTTTGTCAATTTTGATTTCATTTTGTGAAGATGGAACTTTAACTTGTATTTTAAGTTTTTAAAGCCAAAGATGTTAAATATTTAATGAACGAATCAATATCTTGTGCCTTCTTTATTGTAAAGAAATGTATTTTTTAATTTTTATTTCTTTTTGTAATTTTTTCTTTAAATTTAACTTCATGAAGATATGCACTACTCTATATATCGAGTGTGTAAAATGAAACAAAAACTCAAATTATAAAACTAGCCTTGCCAATATTTTAAACATAAAACAAAAAATGTATTTAATCAGAAAAGAAATATTTTTCGATGGTTTAAGATAGCAAATAAATAAAAAATGGATATGCATGTAATGAATGTATTTTTAAATGTCTTAAAGGCAGTTCTCCTATGTCCATCTGCGATTTATAACGCTTCTTTTGCAACCTGATGACAAATCTGTTAAATGTTGACCCCTAGTTCGTACCCGCTAAGGGATAATAAAAACGATCATACTAGTTTTAATTAGCTTGCACAAAATCACAAAAATTACTTGTGATACTCTATATGATGGTTTTATTTACGTAATAAAATAAGCAACCTCAAGCATGTTAAGAAATATATTATTATATTATTCGATAGTATACTAACGCAATATTTTTTTTGATTTTAAAGGCGATTATTTAACGCCTACATATCAAATCGGGGGAGCAAGTAAAAAACTTAATTTTAGTTAGATTGAAAGAATTTTATTTATTTTTTTCATTTCTGATTAAATTGCCAAAAAGTGGTCCAAAACCAAATTGTGTTTCCATGAAGTAAGGATACTATATCCAGATTTTTTGGGGGGTGGGGATGGGGAGGGGGTAGGTGGGACTGCGCCGTGTGTGTCCACAACCAATTAACTATAGCTAGTAGTGGATTTATAGTTCTTTGAGGGATGCTATTCAACTATTGTATAAATGGCAAACAGCTAATTAAATGTTGTACGGGACAGGCGCATACATTCCGATTGTCTAGCTCATCCTATACATGTTTGATTTGGTTAAAAAGACAATAGAAAAGAGTCATTTAGTTTAAATTGAAGTGTGCAACCACTGTAATTGGGTTGTCGACGTCGTGATGCAAGGTGCGGGTAATGGAACGGACGTCGTGGTACCACCTTGAACTCCACAAACGATTTCTGATCGTGCATGTAGATTATTTGAGGGAACATGAAAAAAAACTAAATATCTCTGGCTGTTTCCGTGGCTGTCTGAAATCGGCTACAGCGATAGACAAAATGCATGAGGCAATCTTGATGTCGTGATGTAACGCGCTGAAATATGCTCCTGAAACGATCAGCTACTTTACCTGTAGCTCTAAGATGGCCGAGCAAGCGATCAACCGTTGACTTATGAACTCCATATTGCTGTGCGATGAGAATTTGCTATTGACCCTTAAAACTCAGACGCACGACATAAAACGCGGAAAAATTATTCATTAAACAACGAAAGGAATCAATAAGGGTATAACATGAAAAAAAAGTATTTCCCAGTCAAAGAAATTCTGTCCAACTTTATAAAGCGATCATTAGAAGCGCGAACATGAGGTTCATATTGATCAGACTATTGCCTTTTGATAAATATTAATGCTTAATTCATTTATAATTTTCTAATATATGTTTTGTTTATGTATGAATATTTTCTTGTGTATGTGCTGCTAAATCCAGGTTTTTTATATGCAATAAATATTATTATTATTGTATAAAACCCCGAATGCATGTCAATCACATCCAGATATTCTCCATAAAGAGTTTAGTGGCTTTTTGTACCCCGTCGCTGTTTTTTTGCCGTTTTAAACTTTTTGGGGAAATCAAATGAAATAAACATGTTAAAGAGTTAAATCGATGAAATCACATGTAGATGCACACTATATATAATTTATCAAAACTGAATTCATCTATAATCCCATTTTTAAGGTCACACAGGTTCCGGGAGCCCTGTGTCTGAAGGGTTCCAAATATCATTAAACAGCATCTATGCAATACAGAACGTAATGTAAGGTTTTGGAAAATTGTAAAAAGAAAAGAAATCCCCTTATCATATAGCATGAAATACAAATACAGAACTATGTGTATGAACAACATGTGTTTTCCTTCCAAATATCATTACAATACGTATTCCAGTTTGAAACTTCAATACACGGGCTAGAGAGTTTGTTTTAGTTATATGATTGATATAAATGTATGTTGAGGTCAACGCTTGAAAAGCGAATACAAAAAACTAGTAATACTATGTTGGAATGCCAGCACAAATTCGCCCAAAATCCCAAAATCTCATGTAATGTATTTAATTGAAATCGGTATGCCATGGAAAAAAATCGTTGAAATCGGACAAAGTTGGCTGGTAAATGACAGCGTTTACAAAATGGCTGCTTTTGCATCAATGGTTTTACTCCAAAATGTTCAGGATTGTCAACCGTATCAGTATACCAATTTCTACCATTTTTTATTGAAATCGCTTACAGAGATTTGAGAAATGTCATTCTATTTTTAGCGACGACTTTTTTTTAAATGGCGACCCTTTTTACAAATTGTTTCAGTTCATTGCACAACTTCAGGTCAGCACCAACATACTCACAAAGCTTCTTGTTTGTTGATCAGACATTACATCTGTAAGAAAAAGGTGTGGACAAGATTGATGTGTAAAGAAAAAATAAAGAGTAAGAACCAGTGCTGATTGTGATTGCAAGCAAGACACAAAAATTCCCCTCCCGTCTACAAACATAGTCTGTCATATGACAATCTTAGTTTGTGCATTTAAATCTACCTACATATAAAACATTTCGTTGAAATTGACAAAGCTGACATTAGGAGGGTTGGGGACGATTTTTATTTACAAAATAGCGGTGTTTGCGTCCAATTTTTTTCGGCGAAAATGCTCTGGATAATCAACTGTATCAATTTACCAATTTCTATTGATTGATTGATTGATTGGATGTTTGCTTTACGTCCAGCGAGCAGTATTTGAGTTATATTCAGGACGGGAACAAGTAAACAAACAATAAATCAATGGACAAAGAGGTGGGATGGGACACCTGGAACAAAGTTTTGACTGCCACTGGAAAAGTATGGAGTATTGGGTAGGGTCGGAGAATTTAGCCTTTGGTAGCGGCTACAACGAGCCTACTCTTTTTCGAATTCTACAAAAGGGGTCTTTTTCGTGCAAGGAGCATGGCACTCTCCAATCACGTTACCCACTATGGTCCGCGGCCAGGCTTTCCGTATTATGACCTGACAACCCCCCAACGAGAAGGTCTCCACTATCCGCCACCCTGGTACGCGCTGGGCTGCTCTGTGGGTCGAGCACTGGGAACCATCCCAGTATGGTCCCAGCCAATTTCTATTGAAATCACTTCAGCCATTCCCGAGATCTGACAAACTGCTCTTTTCTCAACTGCGGCCATTTTGAAAAATCTAAAACCGATGTGCACAACTAGACAGATCTCTCGACTTGTTCTGCAAAAATCCCGGCCAAACTCAATTACCAGAAAGATGAAAAAAACAATTTATGATCTCATGGATCGTGAGTGGCTCCCAAAAGACCCCTGTGGACCCTCCAGTTCAAACATCCATTCGCTGCATCTTTATCTACTTGGAAACCGAGTTTCGGGCAAATTGCATGCAGCATGTTTCAATATAGGTGGCCATCTTTTATACAAAATGGCGACAATAGAAATTCAATATGCATGTAATTAAGTGTTCTGCAAATCATATTCTACTCATATACCAATTTTAATTGAAAATTCATATAAATTTTTTATATCATATATTTTTTTTCATTTTCAAAATTGCCGTCATATCAAATTCTCATTTTCAAACGGCCGCCATAATTTAATTATTATTTTTATGACCATTCGAGTCAGCATAAGCTACCTGAAAAACCAAGTTTCGTGCAAATCGGGTCACTTTGGATATTTTGGCGACTATCTTGGATTCAAAATCACCGCCAAAGAAATTCAACACGTGCCTCATATGGTGCGGTATAACATACTCCACTTATATACCAACTTTTATTAAAATCCATACTCTTTTGGATATTTTTCATTTTCAAAATGAAGCGGCCACTTGAGATGGTAGCCATCATCGAATTTAAACTTTTATGACTAACATCATTCGCAACAGGGGCATGCAGTGCCGAGTGGTTAAGGTTAGTTCGTCTACTATTGATCACATGGTCTGTCAATACTGAGATTGCGGGTTCAAGTCTCACTGCACTCCAATCTTAATTGACAAGGAATGCCAGTTTTCCTACCGCAGGTCGGGAGTTTTCTCCGGGTACTCTGGGTTCCACCCTAAAAAAATCTGGACGCCATGATATAGCTGAAAAATTGCTGAAACTGGTGTTAAACATCATTCATTCAAACAAACAAACAAAAAACAAATCATTCGCAACATATCATTTTTGATAAAAACCGTTCGTGCAAAATCCATTGACTTTTGGATTTTTAAGGAATTTTTTTCATTATCAAAATTTTTAAATTAGCATGCGTTATTCAAGTTGGTGAAGTTTCATATCGATCCAATGTACTGTCTCTTAGGAAATGGACGGACAAAATATGTGGAAGAAAAAAAAATAATATGAAAACCAAACAACGCAAAAACAATATGTCTCCGCAAACTTAGTTTTGGAGTGATAATAATACGAAACTGGGTAAAAACAATAACTCCTCCGACAATTCGTGGTCGGTGACTTAATAAAGATAAGAAACCAGACAAAAACAATAAATCGCCGAAAACTGTGTTTTGGGCGACTTAATTACCATTCAAGAGATGGGGCAATAATATTCGTCATATTAAGACAATGTATACAGATTGCATCAGTAGTTTATCCGTACTTTCGTTTTAATATGTAATAACCTACTACGATTGCTGCAATTTATTATTCTCAACCTTTGACATTCAGAAATTTGTTATATTACATGTATTTAAATTTCATTTGTAAAACGTTGTACGAAATGATGTATCATGAATTGTTTGTTTGTTTGTTTATTGTCATACGTTTACTTTCAGCAATTTTTCAGCATATATAATGGCGTCCAGTTTTTATTGGGGGAGGAAGCCGGAGAAAACCAACGACCTTCTGTAGGAAAACTCTATTGTACGCTAATAAAAACGGAAAGCGTTGCGATATGCAATATAATAAACGATAAACCATACAATGCATGCAGGAGAAAACAATACTAAAGTGTTGTTACTAACAGGCTTAATCTGTATTGGCCATGTATTGATTTGAGGTGGCTGTATTTGTCCCGAGACCCGTAGGGTCGAGTTTCAATACAGCCGACATTGAGTCAATACAAGGCAAATACAGAATTAGCCAGTTCGTAACATGTGTATTTAATTCTAATATGACGTGCTTTAAAGGCTTTGAGACCACAACTGTGGTAAAAAAATGATTTATCTATGAGCAACACGCGCTCAGAAGGGCGTGTTTTAAATGGCTGTTCCGATTACAAAACTATAACTCCCAGCCGGAAAGCTATTGCATATGACATATAAATCTTATAAATAGCGACACGGGCTATAATTATCCGTTGCAATATATTGTGTGTTGCATTGACGGAACAGCCAGTTTATGGCGGAAATGATGTTTTCTATAGGTACGAAACTATTATAAATGTATTCTAATTGTCTTATTAGAATAGAAATAATTCACGGAGGCTATGATTTATCATTGTTTTACCACGGGATGACCATTTATGTCGTTATTTAATCACTCGCTATCGCTCGGGATAAAATAATACAACATAAATGGTCACCCCGTGGTAAAACAATAATAAACCACAGCCTCCGTTAATTATTTCTTAATTAACCAAACAGTCTGTATAGCTGGATTGTATGAGCAGAATTATTAGCCAGTCAAACAGGAGCACACAACAATACACTACAACACCACCAATTACGACAAATCATCAATATACCAAATATCAACACACTCACATTTTAAATAGCAAAGAAAAATGCGAGAAAATAATGTAACATTAGCAAAACAATATCCCCCATGACATTTGTGTCACATAGGAAAAAAATTAAGAAAGTTCGGTATCTGGCAAACAGTGCCTGGATAGCCGCAACTGTCAATAATATATTCTGTTATAAATACTATTTATCGTTCCTGCTTCATATTCACTCTAGTCCGTCTTCTGTAAGTTCAACCAGAACTTTGCCAATAAACTATCAATTTCACTACACGAAACGTCATGACAGTCCTTCTCGTAACCAAGAACTAACTTACTGATCCGGAAGACGGGAGGTGAGATCGTAACCAGGCAATATGACTTTCCGTATTGCCCTGCTGGCCGAACGAATAAAGTTATTACCCTTGTTAAAAAAATTTAGTTATCAAGATATTAATCATTTCGATTTTAATTTATTAGGGCCGAATTTTACGTATTATTTAATAATATACGTTATACGCTACAAAACGATTTCCCTTACGGAATTGCCTTGCACCAAGTATACTTAAAGTATAAGGCAAGTATACTTCAAGTATACTTTAAGTATATCTGTTATACTTGAAACCTGAAGTATACTTAAAGTATTAGCCAAGTATACTTGGAGTATTTGCTAGTTATACTTGTGTTATACTTTGCATCCTTGTAATAGCAAAGTATAACTCAAGTATACTTGAAGTATACAAGAAGTATACTTCAAATGGATATTATCAAACATTTTATGTAAAAGTTATACTTGAAGAATTTATTTGGACTTAGACTTTTTCAGGAGTTTGACAGAGGAATGCATCTTACACAAAATTTATAAGTCCAAATAAATTAAAATTCAATGTTTTTTTAATTAAAATAATGTTTTTTGCAGTTTTTTGCCAACATAACATTAACAAATGATATTATCCAACATTATTATACATATCAGTGTAACCCATCCCTAGAGTTTCCATGATAATAGGTTTTTCCATGTTGAAATGAATAATTTTCCATGGAAAGTAATTAAACCAAAGAAAATTTTTTATTCAATTCCATGGAAAAGGAAAATGATATGGCATGGAAATGGACTTTTAACTCATTGAAACTATCATGGAATGTAGAACTTTAATCAAATTAAACATGGAACATCATGGAATCTTTGAACTTATTTTTTTTCATTTATGTATGCGGTAATTTCCGGATATTTGATGTCTTTCCGGTGACAACTTTGTTTTATCCACACGACTTCCATTTCCGCTACGTCACAGAATTCAAAATTTGTTTCCTGGCTTTGGAGCGGCAATTTAAAGAATTTCATCAAATATGACGGTAAGTAATGATTAGCGAAGTAGTTCATACATCTTTTCATGCGTTCATCTTTTACTTAACTGCTTATCTTGCAATTTAATTTTAGAACCGATGGCGATAGTTATAACATGTGTGTCTATTTTTTAATGTTATATTTGAGTTTTATAATAGAGAAAGCTAGGGTACCACGAATAACAGAAAACAACCGAAAACAAGAGGAATTACCGAAAACAATAAAACAATGACCGAAAAACGCATTAAAATTAATGTGTTTTATTCAAAACTGTATGTTTAACGTAATAGAAACGCTATGCAAAAAGTTTTATGCAAAAATATTAATGTATGACAAAGTTATAGCACTTTTTCCTTCATGCCATACAAATACGATAATATACGTTTATTCAATATGGCGACTGAATATCACGTGATTCGATCAAAGTACTGCAAATGCTGTAATTGACGACTTTCCAATTTAAAAAACGCCACCTAGTGTCAATTTCCGGTACTAAAAACTGCGGCTATAGCCTGTCCTGTTGAAACCTTTTGAAATGGACAATTGTCTTTGATAAATTTTCACGCTTCAGTTGAATGACAGGTGTCAATATCTGAGTGAGGAAGGTTATTAAAACCGCCTGCTGTGTAAACATGATCGTTAATTAATTAATCTATGTTAATTATCCTATTAACCTGATGTTAATTGGAGGTAGAACCCCAGCTGTTTTATAGCTTAAATAAACAAGGTTATCAGTGACATCGGTGTTGTATTCAAACTCACCTGTTGCCTATGGCTATAGTAACATCTACTTATAAGGTTAATTAGATGAAAAATTTAATTGACATAGACAAATAATGTTAAAACAATCCAAAATCTTTATTTCAATATCATAGTCTTTTAGTAATGATAGCCGTAGTTTTTTTAACAGGAAGTAAAAGGGGAGATAAATCATGTAAAACTGGAAATGGGTCAATTAGGCGTGAAATATTGGCTGCATGGTGATAATTGATAATTATGACTTTAAATTTTACATTATGACTATTGACTTGATTGCAGATATCAGTATTTTCTCTGTACCAATGTAACTTTGGCTTTATGAGAATAAAGATATAAAAAGTAAAAAAATAAATTATGTATCAAACATATATTTTGTTTTATTTTGTCCATTTACTTTTGTTCCTTAATTAAACATACATGTTAAGGTACATTCATACAACGTATATAAATCAGGATGGCATTACAGATGGACAGCATAACAATACATGCATTTTAGAGAAAAAGTGTCATTTCCAGTACTTTGATCGAATCACGTGATATTCAGTCGCCATATTGATTATATGTATATTATCGGACATTGTATGGCATAAAGAAAAAAGTGATATAACTTTGTCATACATTAATATTTTTTCATAAAACTTTTTGAATAGCGTTTCAATTACGTTAAACATACAGTTTTGAACAAAAAACATTAACTTTAATGCGTTTTTCGGTCATTTTTTTATTGTTTTCGGTTATTCCTCTTGTTTTCAGTTGTTTTCTGTTATTCGAGCTACCGAGAAAGCTATGATTTTGTGTAAAAAAGAAGGTTACGATTTATTCGAAAATGATACTTTGTGGTCAATTAATATTTTACAGATAAGTCATCTTACGATATCCTTTTAATTTAATGGGAATGCAGTGTTGTGGAGTGACTGTACAAAAGCCGTAAACAATGTTGTGAAGATTGCATTTCAACATGCACGAACTGATTTCTGCCAGCATAAATGGGAACATAAAACAAGTGGTAGGTACATGGTTCTAAGATAATTACAGGAAATCAATTGTACATAAATTTATATTAACTTTATCACTATAGTCAATGTCCGGAAGCTACAATAACCACAGGGGCTTGTAAAAATAGATTTATTTGCACTTTCGAATTTGTTATTGTGTGCGAGAAGGGAAAAACAGAGTCTATACCCACAAACTTTAAAAAAAAAATATTACTTTACCCATATCTACACGGGTTTGTAATTATTTCTGTTCAGAATTTAATAATCTACATGAAAAACCCTACCTTTATGTTTCTAATGCCATTTAACTCTCAAATTTTAATAATCTACCAGTTTGAAACGAAACGGACAAGAACCAACACACACACAAAAACCAATCTTAATTAAAATTAAATCTTTCACAAGCTCCCCCTTTTTGTTATTGTCGTTTTGAAGATCTAACAACATCCCATTACAGGTCATCTCAGGTTGAACTTCTGTATTGACCAATCAATTTTTATTGCCATTTTTGCTTAGGCACCATTAAGCTTGAAACCTATGCCCTGTTCACTTAAGGTAAAATAAAATTAAAAATAAAAATAAATGCAATATGGCGACTGAATATCACGTGATTCGATCAAAGTACTGCAAATGCTGTAATTGACGACTTTCCAATTTAAAAAACGCCACCTAGTGTCAATTTCCGGTACTAAAAACTGCGGCTATAGCCTGTCCTGTTGAAACCTTTTGAAATGGACAATTGTCTTTGATAAATTTTCACGCTTCAGTTGAATGACAGGTGTCAATATCTGAGTGAGGAAGGTTATTAAAACCGCCTGCTGTGTAAACATGATCGTTAATTAATTAATCTATGTTAATTATCCTATTAACCTGATGTTAATTGGAGGTAGAACCCCAGCTGTTTTATAGCTTAAATAAACAAGGTTATCAGTGACATCGGTGTTGTATTCAAACTCACCTGTTGCCTATGGCTATAGTAACATCTACTTATAAGGTTAATTAGATGAAAAATTTAATTGACATAGACAAATAATGTTAAAACAATCCAAAATCTTTATTTCAATATCATAGTCTTTTAGTAATGATAGCCGTAGTTTTTTTAACAGGAAGTAGGGAGATAAATCATGTAAAACTGGAAATGGGTCAATTAGGCGTGAAATATTGGCTGCATGGTGATAATTGATAATTATGACTTTAAATTTTACATTATGACTATTGACTTGATTGCAGATATCAGTATTTTCTCTGTACCAATGTAACTTTGGCTTTATGAGAATAAAGATATAAAAAGTAAAAAAATAAATTATGTATCAAACATATATTTTGTTTTATTTTGTCCATTTACTTTTGTTCCTTAATTAAACATGCATGTTAAGGTACATTCATACAACGTATATAAATCAGGATGGCATTACAGATGGACAGCATAACAATACATGCATTTTAGAGAAAAAGTGTCATTTCCAGTACTTTGATCGAATCACGTGATATTCAGTCGCCATATTGATTATATGTATATTATCTGACATTGTATGGCATAAAGAAAAAAGTGATATAACTTTGTCATACATTAATATTTTTTCATAAAACTTTTTGAATAGCGTTTCAATTACGTTAAACATACAGTTTTGAACAAAAAACATTAACTTTAATGCGTTTTTCGGTCATTTTTTTATTGTTTTCGGTTATTCCTCTTGTTTTCAGTTGTTTTCTGTTATTCGAGCTACCGAGAAAGCTATGATTTTGTGTAAAAAAGAAGGTTACGATTTATTCGAAAATGATACTTTGTGGTCAATTAATATTTTACAGATAAGTCATCTTACGATATCCTTTTAATTTAATGGGAATGCAGTGTTGTGGAGTGACTGTACAAAAGCCGTAAACAATGTTGTGAAGATTGCATTTCAACATGCACGAACTGATTTCTGCCAGCATAAATGGGAACATAAAACAAGTGGTAGGTACATGGTTCTAAGATAATTACAGGAAATCAATTGTACATAAATTTATATTAACTTTATCACTATAGTCAATGTCCGGAAGCTACAATAACCACAGGGGCTTGTAAAAATAGATTTATTTGCACTTTCGAATTTGTTATTGTGTGCGAGAAGGGAAAAACAGAGTCTATACCCACAAACTTTAAAAAAAAAATATTACTTTACCCATATCTACACGGGTTTGTAATTATTTCTGTTCAGAATTTAATAATCTACATGAAAAACCCTACCTTTATGTTTCTAATGCCATTTAACTCTCAAATTTTAATAATCTACCAGTTTGAAACGAAACGGACAAGAACCAACACACACACAAAAACCAATCTTAATTAAAATTAAATCTTTCACAAGCTCCCCCTTTTTGTTATTGTCGTTTTGAAGATCTAACAACATCCCATTACAGGTCATCTCAGGTTGAACTTCTGTATTGACCAATCAATTTTTATTGCCATTTTTGCTTAGGCACCATTAAGCTTGAAACCTATGCCCTGTTCACTTAAGGTAAAATAAAATTAAAAATAAAAATAAATGCCTACCTACCTACCCTATTTTTTTCCAAACATGTAACAGGAAACACACATACCTTTTTATTTGTCCTTATAAATATAAAGGGACATTGTAGGCAAAAAACAAGCTTTAATTTTTCAAATATTTTCTTTTTTATTTCAGAATATTGCCTTTTATTGTATCCCAATACTACAGAAATAATGTTTGTTAAGCCATTAATGGGAAGTGCAGCGATTTGAGATTAACAATTAAACTGTCATCAATGCCAAAAAGTAGCAGGTAAGACATTAGTCTTTGCATGATTTTTATGTTGCTTGCAACATGTTGCAAAGAGACATAAGTGTCACTTTAGCTATATGCTTTGTCCTGTGGCATCACAATAACTTTCGTCACAGTTTTCTGGGCAACTTCATGCCGCAGCCTCTTGATATTTGGCATGTAGCTTTGTCCTATAAAAGTTTATGCTGCCACTAGAAAGTAATACCTATGTCTCGTCTTTAATGACTTTTCGTCTCTGGCGAGACAAAATGAAAGTACAAATTACAATGTATTTATACACGGTAACTAGACCTGTTTTCATTGCTAGTGACACAAGTAAATCAAGAAATCTGTGAGTCAATGCTAATTAATGTACCACTGTTTTCGATAAAATCTATATACATGTACTATATGTGTTCAGTATCTACTTCCTGTTTGATGTAGAGTTATGGACTTATAAATGAGTTATATTTGGAAACAAATGTAATCCCAGATGAAGGGAACCACAATGATAAAAATTATACAGGGGATATAAAAAAAATTGAACAATGTGTCCATGGGACACGGATGCTAAAGGAAGTCCCAAACAGGATGTAGTTGTCCAACAGGTCTGAAAGTCGCTTAGGATGTACAACTTGTGATACTTAACCACCCTGCCAAATTTCAAATTACTAATGTACGGTTTCTGAGAAAAGCTTGAGGGAAAGTTTCACTCATGTTAACACATTTTCATTTCGGCCCAGTGGCAAACGGGAAGTAGTTGTCCGGCAGGTCTGAAAGTCGCTTAGGACGTACAAATTGTGATCCTGAACCACCCTGCCAAATTTCCAATTGTTCAGATGTACATTTTCTGAGAAAAGCTTGACAGAAATTTTCATACTCATGTTAACACATTTTCATATCGACCCAGTCGCAAACAGGAAGTAGTTGTCCGACAGGTCTGACAATTCGTAAGGACATGAGTAAAACTAAATGCCCCCCCCCCCCCCCGACATGTCGCGGGGGCATACAAAAATTGAAATAAATACTACTAGTACCAGATAGCTTGGGGTTTTCACTCTTCAACGCCTCTGTTAAGTCTTTTTTGGGGTTGTAGTCTACTAAAGGCCTAGATAGACTGTGAATGAGTTTCACAGTGGTGGTAACAGGTGAGACATACTTGTAGAGGCCACATTTGTTTATTAATCAGTCGCATGCACACCTTTTATTTTTCTTTCCAGCACATTGGCAAAGAACATAAAGAAAACAGAGAAAAAAATGAACTCCTTAATCATGTCAGTGTTTTGTTGGAGTTTTAAGACATTTTTGTATTTAATGTTATTTGAATAAATATTTAGTTAATTTTTAGTGTTTTAGGCCAGAAAATACCACAGTGATGGACCAATCAGTCAACTAATACAGTTAAGTCAGGTACCTGAACATAATACTTCAAGTATACTTCAAGTATACTTTAAGTATACTTCAAGTATACTTTAAGTATACTTCAAGTATACTGTAAGTATAAAACCTAAGTATATTTCAAGTATAACTAAAGTATACTTCAAGTATACTGCAAGTATAAAACCTTAGTATTCTCTAAGTATACTTAAAGTATAACTAAAGTATACTTCAAGTATAAAGGTCTAAGTATTAGCCGAGTATACTTGGTTGAAGTATACTTGGCTAACTAATTTGCATATAAAATCAAAATACTTGAAGTATACTTAAAGTATACTTCTGAGTTATACTTTAGTTATACTTGCAAGTATACTTGAAGTATACTTGAAGTACTAATAATTTCCGTAAACCATATATACGAACAGTATACGCATAATGTACGAATGTCGTACAAGCAATAAAAACACGATATACGAACGATAATATTGTTAATTTATGCGTTCCAGGGACTCTAGCGCGCAGTTTGAAAATCGAACTAACAAATTATAATCGTACCACGCTTGTAAAAAAGTGCAAAGGAGGCGTTTATAAACATGATGAAGTTTAAAAGTGTATTGCCCAAAACTTTCTGTTTTCTCTGTACGAAGACACCAAAACTGCCAAGCAGAGTAATATTTCTGCTCTGGAGAAATAGAATTATTTTCAGTTTAGTAGCCAAATAAATGTTAACTTTGTACTATTAAGTTTCATGCGATGAAGTGTGTTTGTTACTTGTTCAAGATCAGCGGATCGTTCTGGGGCACTTTGCCTTTCCCAAGTTCTCTATTGCTTGTTCATGTAGACAATTAGAAATATACACATTACACATTTATAATTAATTGTTTGTCTGTAGAAAGTTCCACAGCTACGGGAGGGGGTGGTAGAACATCCATACAATCCACAATTGTTAATTTAGAATATATACGAAAGTGTCTCTTTTTACCTTTCAAAAATATAGACCTCGCCATAAGTTAAGCAACACCTACAATTTTTTTTATAATTTCACAAATCTGAATGAATATTAACTTTGTGTTACTTATGTACTAAAGCCATCATTCGAGCACGGGAAAGTTACTTTAATTAACTCCTCAGATAAATCTTTAAATAGCAAAACCAGTTTGTCCTAGGGTAGTCGAGCACGCCTAAAAGCTTGTTTTCCTTAACGATTTAGTGTTCATCTCCTGGTCTTTTTCGACTTTTTCTTTACATTTTTACAATGCCTAGACGGTGATTAAGTGAAGTTGAGAAGTGGCAGATCGTTGGAATGCGTAATAGTGGACAGAGCTTGCGTCCGATAGCATAACACTTTGGCATTCACTTCAGCATTGTATCCCGGCAACTGAAGCGTCATCAAGATGATGGAACTAGCCAGGAACGTCCTAGGTCAGGGCGATCACCAAAAAACATCTGAAAGGGAGGATAAAGCACTCGTTTGTGTAGCCAAACGCCAACTGTTTGCCACTGCATTATATCTTTGTGACGATTGGAATATTGCAACCAGAGTCGCTGTTCGAACAGTTAACAGGCGCCTAAACAAGGTTGAGATATCGTCGTCCCTTGAAACGTCCACTGTTGACACAGAGACATCGCCAAGCATGTTCAGAGTGGGCACGATATCACCGCCATTGGAATATTCGAAGCTGGCGACCAGTACACAGGACCGACGAAGTAGATACCTTCTCCATCATATTGATGGGCGCATGTGCGTTTGAAGACAACGAGGCACTGCTTACAATCAGAACAACATCCTAGGCACTACAGCGTTTGGAATGGTGTTACAGTGTGACGAGGCTTTTCATACGACTGTAAACTGAATCTGTATGTGGTTGATGGGACAATGGCAGGAAATGACGCCATTAACGCTATTATTGTGGTATATTCTGACAATCATGCACATGGTAACAAACCCATCTTTATGTATGACAACGCAAGACCTCACCGAGCTGCAATTGTACCTGATGTTATCGAAAGGGAAGCTATTGAGCATCTTCCATGGCCATCCATATCACCCGATATGAATCCGATTGAACATTTGTGGGATATAATTGGCCGTAAAAGCAATAATAGAGCACCTGCTTGTCAAAATGTCCAGGAACTACGTGTTGCCATTTACCACATGCTACACTTGTACCGGAAGCGTGGTGGTTACACGACTTACTGAGTATTTTTGCGTTTAACGCATTTCAAAGTGACGATTCTTTCCCTGAGCGTTGAATTGTGATGATGTGTTTACTTTAAGTTCGTGAAATTGAAGTATGCAATCAAACTTATTTTTTGACTAATGAAAGTTATATTTGCACTTTTTTTTAATATCTTTGTTTTGTTTCATCAAACAATAATTTAAGCGACTTCAAACATGTTGTTTGTATGTATAATTTGTCATTAAATAAATTGTCATTTGTAAAAACATGAATCTCTGGGTAATAATAGGGTGTTGCTTAACTTATGGAAAAGTGTATATATAAAAAGATAGCTCTTTTCATTGAACAATATATCATTGGGTAGCTGAGGTAAACCACAGCGACGTGCTCCATTAACATCACTAGATCAAACGAAATGCCTATATGTTGTTAAATAAACCAATAAAACAGGCGTCTTGCAACAGTGATAATAAATTGTAATGAATGTGTTGGTAGGAATGCCCAAAAAATGTTAGTATAAGGTGCGATTCTGTCATTGTGCCAGCAAGAGAGGAAATAAACAGGAAGAGTTCTAGAAGACAAGAAAACAAATTCATTGTATGTTCTAAGATGTCGCTTAAATTTTCTGTAGTTTTTTTTCATAAACATTATGGTAGTAAATGGGCTGTTTTGTCTAGGTGGACGTACAATCATAAAATATTTGAATAAGTCTGGTTTAAAAATTAAAATATATAATTCCTATATTATAACGTGCGAAAATATATGAATAGGGTCGGGTTTCAATTCTCCGTCCGTAGACGTGCACATAAAAGTACTCTTAGTCCCCCCCCCACGTATGTCGGGCAATGTTTAATACACATGTACTTTGATCAATGAGGCGGGATTACTTAAAAGCCTTTAGCGTCCCATGTACAATTTTATTATTTACACTGAATATTTTAAACAACAGTAGATGGAGATAAGAGCACAAACATGGCTTTATTTAAGAATTATAATTAAAATAGCTGAAAATAATTATGATACAAATTTTAAAGTTTAATTCATATAGTAGTGTATAGAAATATTGACAGTTGTCAATATACTTAAATTGGCATCGATCAACTAATGATGAATCCCAGTATTTCAATGTTTATATCACTTGCATTTATCTGAATATAGAGTTATTCTGGTTCATTCGAGAAAACTACAAGCATCTTATTAGGCTTATCCACATCTACATTTGGATTATTGATTTTATTTATTCCGGCTGTGTGTGTTTAATGAGCTACATGACACTGGTGCCTTAGTCGTGGAAGTATATTAAGAATTCGGTTACCTTGGCCAAAATACTCTTGGGACTTGCATCATACATCTTTAATTCTTTCGTTAAAAAGAAAAATGGTTGAACAGTTCTGTTTAAGCTGTTAAAGTTTGAGGTATTTACATCATGCCAGATGGGGTAAACAATTACTTAAATATTCCGGGCATAACCCAGTTTGCATGTTGTAAAAACGTCATTTTACGATATTTCCGTCTGTAAGGTATCACATCACGTTTCAAAGCATAAGGCTGGACTATTTGCAAACTTTGGGAAGACCTGTGACTATGCTAGCATGTTCGAGTTGAATTTATCTATTAGAATATTGTTCAAGACATCCATCCCAAACTTCACATGCGTATTCGAGTACAGGTCTGATAAATGTCAGATAAATGTTTGATAATGTATGCTTTGAAAACATAAACTTCAGTTTTCGGAGGGCATTTACCGATTTAGCACCCTGCCCGTAGTAAGACTCGAACACAAAACCTCAGTGTTGACAGGCACGTGATCAACAGGATATCATTAATACAAACTTAATTTGGAAAAGCAATATGGATATCTTTAGTCACAGTTTTGGCATGTATACCATGTATAAGTTCCTTCTGTATCTAAATGTTTTGTTAACTCCAAAGAAGGATTATGATCTTGATAATTTAACCTTGCTAGGTATTTTAAGGTTTGAATGGTGAGTGCAGCTCAGCATTTTTATGAAAGTGCAGGAAAAGAGCCAATAACAAAATAACCACATAATTTAGTCCAGGACATTTAATGACGAAACCACAGCATATTTTAAAATATCCACAACAAACAATTATTGAATAACACAAGTAATCATAGCATATAATAATGGAACCACAACATATAATGTCGAAATTGCAGTATATGACAATACAACCGCAGTATAGAATGATTAAAAATCATCATATATATATAGAATGATGAAATCCAACAAAGAAAGATGTAACCACGGCATATAATGACGACACCACATCAAAATATGACAGAACCACTAGCATATAACTAAATATCCACAGAATATAATGATGGAATGACAACATAAATTATTTCAGATAATGAAAAAGTATATCATCACATAATGAAGAAGTATCATCACATAATGACAAATAATGACAAAGTATCATCACATAATAACAAAGTATCATCACATAATAACAGAGTATCATCACATAATAACAAAGTATCATCACATAATGACAAAGTATCATCACATAATAACAGAGTATCATCACATAATAACAAAGTATCATCACATAATGACAAAGTATCATCACATAATAACAAAGTATCATCACATAATGACAAAGTATCATCACATAATGACAAAGTATCATCACATAATAACAAAGAATCATCACATATTTAAAAAGTATCATCACATACTGAAAGAGTATCATCATATAATAAAAACGTCTTCATAAGGCAGCTATGGCGTTCCATAATATGATAGACCGATAGCATATAATAATTGGTCCAATTGAACCAGAGAAGATAATGATGGAACATGAGCATATTCTGGTGTAACCAGGGCTTATAATGCTGGAACTACAGCATGGGAGGATTGAACCATATAATATAGTGATAGAACCATAGCATATAATGACTGAACCACATCACTATAATGATGGAACCATATCATGTAATGACGGGACCAGAGCATATAAATGGTTACAACAAACCAATTATTTGTTTACATTACACCGGGAAATTTTTGAACCCAAGATAGTAACATTTCAACTTACACAAGCGACTGCTTTCGGGTGTTTAATTTGAGAGGATTTTTACACGTAAAATCTTAATTGCAGGTACCCCATATGGAAGATGCATTGTTAAATAGTTGGTTTATTGTAACCTAATGATGAAAACACATCATATTTAATGACGTGACCAGAGCATGTAATGTTGAAAGCCTAAGTTTTTGGTGAAAATCCGAAATCCAAGATGGTCATGACATTGGAACACACTTTAATCGAAAAACGCCAGAAAAATAAGAGACAAATAAAATTGCACAGAAATGCTGCCAAGGTGGTTCTCTGCCATTTTAGGAGCTGATTGGAATCATATTCTATACGAAATTAAAGTAATAGTTTTAATTTAAGTTCATGTGGCACGCGGCAGCAGACACACAAAATGGAAGAATTTCACAATGACATCACTTAATCCTGAGATATTATATTGAACTTTGGCCGATTCGTTTACTTGTGTCTATATTTTGGTACTCAGTCAAGATTTTACCCGTTCGATATTTTATTCTCTTCGTATTGGGCTCTCTTAGATGCCTCATTCATTTTGCTATTGTGCTCGACTCCAATCTATTGACAAGGAGTGCCAATTTTCCTACAGAAGGTCGAAAGTCCGGTTTTCTCCGTGTACTCCAGCTTCCTCCCCTAAAAAAAAACTGGGCGTCATGATATAATTGAAAAAAAACATGCTGAAAGTGTCGTTAAAAACATTCAAACAAACAAACAAACAATGATTTTGCTAGTATCTATAACAATATAATACATGCTGTCATGCTAAGTTTCATTAAGATACAAAGGTGATTAAAGGCTCGTCTTGATTTCTTTACGCTCTAAGTTAGATGATTTGTTACCAGTTCGATATTTAAATGTTTGCATTTTGTGCTCGCTTACAAAAGAAAACCTGTTCATCTGCCTCTTATACCTTTTGACAGTATTTATAGCAATTAAATACAACTTGCCCGACCAAGTTTCACGAAGACTAGAAGAAGATGAAATATCCGTCGTACATTTGGCGTTTGCGGGCATTTAGTTTTACCAGTTCGATATTAAAATTTGTACCCCTCAGTTTTATCAAATTCTTGGTATTATCTTTTTGTCTCTTTTAAATAAAGAAAAATTGCAGTTATTTTACAAAAGCTATTTGAACAAATTGATTGATTGATCGAATGTTTGCTGAACGTCCGCGAGCAATATTTCCACTATATTAAGGGCGAATAAAAGTTTACAAAACACAGGTCAACGGAGAAATGAATAGACCAATGGGAACACAATTTAGACTACAACTGAAAACTTTGGAGCTTTAGGTAAGGACGTAGAATTTAGCACTATTTATAAATCTACAAAATGGGTCTTAATCTTGCAAATAGGTCGCCACTCTGGAACACGTCAGCCAATACGGTTCGCTGCCAATCTTTTCGTTTTATGACATGACAGCCACGGTTCCCCCAACAAGAAGGCTTCCCCTATACGCCACCTGGGGATGCTCTTGGCAGCTCTGTGGGTCAAGCAATGCATGGGAACACATCCTCTTAGTATGGTTCAGTATACCGAATAGAACATTTCATTAAATATTTTTTAATACGGCATTAACTGATTGGATGGAGAAGTTTTGTTTAAAACCTACAGTTGAATATGATATGCTTTTCTCCCCCCCCCCCCCCCACCCCCGCAACCTATAAAATGAAAAAAGTTTAAAATAAGACATCAATACAAAAAATCCTTTGATTTTTTCCTTGTATCTGTATAAAAATAAATAAATTGTATGAAAATAGTGACTTTTGATAGGCTGGAAAATATTTTCAATCAGAGGGTGGAAAAATCATAGTCATGGAGACACGCTCTCTTTGACGTCATATATTATTCCGCTGGACATTTGTATTGATCTTTTTTTTCAAAAATATAAATTTAAAAACATAAATTGTTAAGCTAATTCTCACGTTTGAATTTATAATAATTAACTACGAAAAATATAACCGCGTATACAATGTGCAAAACGGAAATTTTGTTATCCATCGATGGAGAAACAAATTTATGTAGTTAATCATCCTCACAAGTCAGGGTTTCTGTGTCCAGACATGTGGACACAGAAACCCTGACTTGTGAGGATGGTAGCTAATCCGTAATTAAATGGTTTATCCGCTGGAAATCAGATAAGATTGAATTAAAACAGGGTTAAGTGGTATAGTTCACACAGAATATATTTGATCAAATTCCAGAATGCATCATCCTCACAAGTAAGTGTTTCTGTGTCAAATGAACCTTTTCATATGCATGCTTCTTTATAGCTTTTTACTTTTTTGAATTTAAGAGTGAAAAATGAGTAAAACTAGCTGAAAAGTATGCCCCCGCAGCTGCGAATTAAATGTTGATAAATTATCGGGAATGTTTTTTGGAAAGTAAAGTGTGTTCTACATAAATGATGCGGGGCCCGCCTGACCAGCGAAAAGACGGGTGTGAAATTTCAATGAAAATCAAAATCTTTTGGTCCTTTACACTATCATTATGTGTTCAAACATCTTACTTAATATGAATGCTGTAGCTTCAAGGATGAGAGGGCGGACAGGGTAGTGGGAGACAGGAAGAGAGGGGGAGAAAGGAGCAGTAGGGAGGGAGAAAGGAGCAGAGGGGAGGGAGAAAGGATCAGTAGAAAGGAAGGAGCTGAGGGGAGGAAGAAATGAGAAAGGTCCACCCCTCAAATATGAAGGAGAAAATAGCCGGCCAAAACATGTAAACTATCTGAGTTCACTGGTCTGCAATCTAAGACCAACTATCTGTAGTCAACAATATTTCACAACAATTAAAATCATTTGGCCCTGCATACCTCCATTAGATGGTTATAAGTATAAATACCAAATATAAATGTTGTAGCTACAAAGTTACGTGAAGATAGCCAGACGAAACATGCACCTCTCTATGGCATGCAACCTTTAAAGTCCAACTTTCTCTGATTTGATTAAAATTAAATGAAAATCACAATCTTTTGGCCCTGCACACCTTCATTATGTATACCAACATTCTGCAAAATTTAATTGTTGTAGCCATAAAACTGACGAAGTTAGCAGGTCACACTAATCCGATGGACGGACCAGTGTAAATTAATATGCCCCTCACTTTTCGTCATTGGGGTATAAAAATGACAGAAACGTTTCTATGCTTTTAGCGTTTTAGTATTCCATGAAGAAAACTATGAATAAATCTGAATCAAATGTGTGGAAGCATTAAGTGGAAGAGCCAAACATTATCTGTTTCAAATACGAGTTGTACATCTATGTATTCTTTCGATTTAAGAGAACAGTTGGAGCACAGAACATCCCAGTGTCAACTCAGATATAAGAACGAAAGAAAGAAAGAAAGAAAGAGAGAGAGAGATAGCTTGATAGAATGAACTGATTGATTGATGATTAATTGATTGATTGATTGATTGATTGATTGATTGATTGATTGATGTTCAACGAGCAGGATGTCAGCTGTATATTCAGGAAGAAAACACATTAACAAACAATAATAACATCAATTCGTACAACGGATAGACAAAATAGAGAAAACTGTGACTGCCAATGGAAAAAGTTTAAAGTATTTTCGAAAATCTGTATCACTATAGGAAGAATTCTTAATTGGAAGCTGCTCAAAGAATCAATTACTTCATCTTTTGACACACTATTGAAATCATTTAGTGCCGCTCCAACACACTCTCGATCTACTATTGGCAAATAGCCCAAAAATGAACTTATCATTTCATCTTCCGTTGGCGATGTCTTGTAAATACATTGCTCTAAAAACATTTTGGATATTTGTAGGCAGGTATTTTTCTTGTTTATAACACATAACAACTGTCTTCCCAACAGCCACACATTCTATTAATTTCATAATATGCACAGGATTAATCGCGATAGTTTTGCGTTTAATCGCAATACTTATTGCGTATTATCGCAATAATTTTTGCGTAAAATCGCAATAATTTTTGCGTTTAATCGCAATCAGTTTTGCGTTATTCGCAATCGTTTGCGTTTAAACGAAATTATTGTGTTTATTCTCGAAGATTGCGTTTAAATGCAATACGTTTTGCGTTAAATCGCAATAATTATTGCGTTTAATCGCAATGTTTTGCGTTTAAACGCAATAAAAAAAAAATTTCCAACAAAGTAGCCCGAATAAGCTTCCGTATGTTTTAACATAACAGTATTTATTTTTATTAATAACTATCTTCGCTAGCGAAGATGACTAATAACTGACAGGAATATTATATTTTTCTTAGCAATTTTTCTTTATACTAATATTTATTTTGCTGCTGGCATGCATCCCTTCCTTTTTAGCCTCTATATCTCTTCGTTCTTTTAACGATGTTTATTTTCTAATCCTTCTAGTTATGGATATTCATACCACGTTAGCTATATAAAACTTTGATTAAAACGTTGTATATTTCGATTCATTTTCAGTTCTCTACATCTCGTTCAATCTTTGTTTCTTGGGAGTAGAAATTCATGACTTTATTAGTGTACTTGTTTATGTTATGTGACCCTTTATGTATTTACTTTTAGTTGAACATTGAGAAACGCTGCTTGAATACACTGTCATAGTCAAGAAATAACAGGTGCCAGGTTTGATGAACTCAAATAAATATCAAATTACAACCTTTCTCCTGATTACATTTCTATTTATCGCATTTGTTTAATGACGCAGGACAGCGAACATACGTGTAAAATGGCATCTGACCTGACCCGACCTGAACTTAAATTAAACGACGACATTCACGTCTTAGTTTACGATGGCTACTGCACTTTGGACAATTTTCCAAAACGAGATTGTTTTTGAAAAATGAAAAGAAAATAACCAAGTAAGAAGACGACGCAGAGCAATGTTTTAAAAAGGTATGTTATAATACATGTAATAACAGCTATTATAACTAACACAGACAAACAGACGACATTTATTTGTTCGTTCGTTCATTCATTCATTCTTGGTTCATCGAACAGATGGTTTTTGAGTTTATATTCTGTTGTACTAAGAATTAATGAAGTTGTGCAATCGACAATGAAATCTTTTTCATAAAAGAAAAATTCGGTATGTTTTAATAACCATTCATCTTTTTGCATTTTTCACAGACAAATTGACTATCAGGAGTTACTAATTAAAAGTAACTTTGTTGTTGGTTACTTTTTCGAAAACTCAATTGCTGATTGATTAATTGATTGATTGATTGATTGATTGATTGATTGATTGATTGTTTGTTTGTTTGTTTGTTTGTTTGTTTGTTTGTTTGTTTGTTTGTTTGATTGATTGATTGTTTGATTGATTTGTTGCAAGTAGTATTTCAGCTGCTGTATATTTAGGACGAGAAAAACAACTCAAACATTGATTGATTGATTGATTGATTGATTTGATTGATTGATTTGTTGCAAGCAGTATTTGAGCTGCTGTATATTTAGGACGAGAAAAACAACTCAAACATTTTAACAAGAACTGCACGTAAATCAGTCGGGGAAATGGTTTGGGTGTGGAGACTTAATTTGGACTTGCACTGTCTGACTGTGACAAAAAGCTACCTAAGCACTGGTTATAACGACCATATAGTTCTTATATATATATTTTATTTATTTATAATACAATCTCTATATTTACATAAAGAAACGATTTACGAAGTCATCGAATAAAATCACATCCATACATTATTACGTTCACTGCACGCCATAATTTACATTTCCACTCTCTCATACCATGGGGCTCCAGACATGACAATAAATGAACTTTGGTAAACATAAAATTCAACGGTATATCAAAAGGATGGTAGAACTAAAACACAGCTGAGGTCATAAATAATTTTGTCAATCGGCCATACACTCTGATACACATCAGCAAGATAATGATTATAGATATTTGAAGTAGGGACGGAAAAGTTGTTCTTTTGTAGCGGTTACTGTGCACTTACTTGTTTAAAAAAATCTACCAAATCCATCTTTATCGCGCAAGGATCGTGGCACCACTAAAGACACGTTCTCAACTATTCTTCGCGTCCCGCTTTTCTTATTTTATTCAGATAATACCCAGCAACGAGAACCTGAACGAGTTGGGCAGCTCTGCAAGTTGGGCAAAAGAAACTGTCACCTGTAGCAATGTTACTTGCTATGATCGGAAATGCGAACCTTATGTTACCGCAGGGCTTTGTTTTACATAGGACCAGTGGGAAAATATTTAAAACGGCATCTTCTGAAGCAACTGAATGAATATCATTCATGACATGCTACATATAATTATTTATTGGGTGGCGCTCTATGTTCAGATCTGAGATGGCTGCCACTGGCCACATAACACATTTTAACAAAGAACTAAATGGGAAACATGTTTAAATAGGCTCATGGTCTAAAACCAGATAAAACCAAAAAATACCAGGAATATTATTATGGTAAAATTGTCCTCAAGGTCCATCTAAATATGCGTGAAGACGCCTTAGTTACAATGAATATTGTTGCTTGCTCATGTCTGGTAAAAATGAGTGCTTATTTTCTAAAACTAATACACATGTATAATAAAACGAATCATTTAACATAGATAAGAAATATAATAAGTTTCACGTGGGTAGTTCATAAGTTTAAAAAATGAGGATAAAGAATAACATCAACTTTCAATTCAATTTGTGTTAAGTAAAATTCTCTGGAATTAATTCTTTAAAAACACGAGACAAATGTTAAAAGTTAACCACACTTAAGACACTTAATAATGATTAGATTTTATTATTTTAATATGGAGTAGGCATTGCCAAAATGCGAGCACAGACAGTATAGTCCTTTATTATTTATGCGCTTTCATAATTGACGTTACTTCCGAATACCCTAAAAGTGCCTCAACTACATTCCAGTGATCATGTGACGTCTTTCTTTGTAATGGTGACGTCACATGAAATGTCTTATGATTGTCAGTTTTTAAGGATCGATTTAGAGAATGCAAAAAAATAGTATGAAATTTGTGTTGTTATTTTTAAATATAACATTTAGCTTTTATTTTAAGTCATTCTTGAAATTAATTTTAGCCCTTCTTCATTCACTTTGTTACAGTTTTTTGACGGTATCAACTTCCGGACGAAAAAAAATCAATATCAGCATTAAGCAGATTTTGAACACGTGATTTCATTTTCACCAGGTGACACGTAATTGCCGTAGAGCTCACCGCTCTTCGCGGACAGCTTCGCTGCCCGTTGCGAGCTGTGCTCGCTATTATATTAGAGGGAGCAATTATTTGGGCATTGGACGTTACACAAATTATACACCCGCTTCAATAGGGGATATGTTGCATGCTGTTTTTGATCTGTGTGTGTTTAGTTTTGTGTGTCAGATCATGTCATATTGTGGGATTTGTTTTCAGACTTCTTCGACTCCTACTTCCTGTTTACTGACAGTCAATTTTCAGCCGTCCGTAATCATTTTCCGTCACATTTTTCTCAATAATTATAAATGATACACTACTGAAATTTTGTCAGTAGCTTTGTATGATCATGCCATATTATGGAATTAATTCTCTTTCGGACCACTACGACTCCTACTTCCTGTTTAACGACTTTACTGTGGGATTTATTTTCAGAGCTCTCCGACGTCTAATGCCCGTTGAACGACTTTGTCAGTTTTTAGCCGTCAGTACCATATTTCATATTTTTGATAATTCTTCTCAGCAATGGTAAGTGAAACAATGCTAAAATTTTGTCAATTGCTTTGTATGATCATGCCATATTGAAGGATTTTTTTTTCAGATTCATACTTCCTGTTTTACGACTATATCAATTTTTAGCCGTCTGTAACAATTTTCAGTTCCCATTTTCTCAGCAATGATAAATGATAAAAGGCTGAAATTTTGTTAGTGGCTTTGTATGATCATGAAATAATCTGGGATTCATTTTCTGACATTTCCGACCTCTACTTCCTGTTTACTGACCGTCAATTTTTTACCTTTTGAACAGGGTATTGTAATTTTCTGTCACATTTTGCTCAGCAAATTTGTGTAAAAGCTTTATAGGATCATGACATACTGTAGGATTTATTATAACCCCGCTCCCAATAAAGGATAGCATTAGCTCACAAAAAATACATGTTACAGTGCTGTATTCCCTATGTGTGCTTCATTTATACTCAATTTATGCAATAATTTTGTTTTACTTACAAAATCTAAACATTGCCTCTTAATTCAGACAAATTTTATTTTTTTCCAACTTTGAAGTTAAACTCGGAAAAATTTTATTATCCATAAAACAAAAAATGTTCACCTTTTAATTTTATCCAAACATTTTTAAGACATCATTTCTCTTTTATTTTCAGAAAAGACACAACATGGAGTATACAGTGAAAAATCTTGAAGAAGAATAATAAAAATTACAATCAAACCGATGGGAGAAATTTCTCCCATCCTGAATAGCTAAATTCTAATTGATGGGATTTCTCCCATAATTCTAATACTGAATATCTAAAATCAAACTGATGGGAGAAATTTCTCCCATGATAGCAATATTAAAAATTAAAATCAAACTGATGGGAGAAATTTCTCCGATGATTGCAATATTAAAAACTAAAATCAAACCAATGGGAGAAATTTCTCCCACGCTTTTAATACTTAGAGTTAGAATCAAACCGATGGGAGAAATTTCTCCCATGATTGTGATTCTAAAGATTTAACATCAGACCGATGGAAGAAATTTCTCCCACGATTTTAATACTAAACAGTTAAAATCAAACGATTGGAGAAATTTATCCCACGTTTTTATCATCCTGGTGATACAATTTATATACAAATATACGCCAAAGGTCAAATTTTGTGATTTCTGTCATGGTTTATATGTAGAATTATTAAAATCCACTCTCATAAGGGATGCACTTTTCACTTTCGCCTGGAAAAGGGAATCAGTAGAATTTCCCTTTTTATTTTGGACAGCGTTATAAGATCTGTTGAAATTTGAAGTATTTTTAAAATTTAAAAGTTAATAAAACATGTGAACATATGTGATTGGCAGTTATTTGATTTAATATATTAATGTAATAATTATGTCAGTGAATTTATAGTAACTACTGGTTGATCCTATTCCATCTGGAAGTAATTATACTAAATGCCAAACCCCCTTGGAAAAAATTGTATTCTTGCATTTTTTATTATTCCATATTTTACCTTTTTATAATGAAAATCCAGTAGAAAAAATTTAGATATGATAACCTATCCATGTTTTATATTATACTTCTGTTGTTTAATTGTAACAAATCGCCCTTGACTTTTGCTATGGGAATTTAACATAATAAGTAAGCCATTTCTGTTTCTAAAGGGACCTAGCAGTCTGCTTTCGTGACATTCAATGGTATTCAGACAAACCGCGACACTTTTCCCGTCCTTAACTGCAGACGTCATCACCCGAAGGATATCAAATAGATAACACTCGATTGTTCCTAAAGTAAAATTCTGTTCTAATTAAGGTCAAATTTTAGTATGGAAAATAGCTGTCAAAATTTAAAAACTGACATATTTCAAAACTCTGAATATCTCGAGGAACTAATTGTTGATTTCAAAAAGTACTCTTCTTGATCTACAAAGGAGCATAAGCTGAACCATGCACGGTAAGCAGTTTTCATTTGTTATGCATAAAACCCTCTCAAAATTACAATCACTTGTAGTATAGTTTGGTATAATCCTGTTAACAGCAATATCGGGGATTTTCCTATACCTTTTTTCAAACTGGGAAAATTAAGACTTTAACTCTACAATTGGGAAAAATTCTAAAATTCTGAATAAAGTAAAAGCATTGCTTTTTAACATCTTGTATTATAGTGAAAATTTTTCTTTGTCTGTTAATCAACTAATTGATTAAGTTGTATTTCACATTGTGCAATTCAATTTTGAATATTACTGTGGAGTCAGGCTGCCGCTTCATTCCAAATGTTTTCCTCAGACTTATTCTTTTCTCAACAACATTATTAAAACCCAAAACGTGCCCATAATACTGGTAATAGACATTGTGAATATATAAGTAGTAAATTGCAAGATACAATTACTTTTTAATATTCGTGTAGGTGTAGAAAATTCTGCGACTTAAAACATTAAAGTTTCTTACATCCTACCAGAATACATGTATTAGCATAACACATGCAAGCTCTAATTTTAACTGGTCACTGTAAAGATTGAAATAGATACCAGAGACAGTAATTACAACCAAAGTTTACATATGTGACAGTAACATTCAAAATTGAATTTGCACAACGTGAAATTCTACTGAAGTGGAAAGATGGTGCATTATACTAAAATCCAGCATATTTTGGTATTAAAAAATTAAATGTTGACCCATATAGCCGTGCAGCCATATTCTCAAAAATCGTAAACTTACTCTTACGTGTAAAGATAAGATAGTCGTAACTTTACGTTTACGTCTACGATTGTTCGTATTCTCGAAAGTAATCACAGTTTTACATGTAAAATAGCAATCGTAAATCTTACGTTTTGCACGTAGCATTATCACGCATGCTCAGTTACTTCTTTCACTTTGGAAAAAAACGTATTGAAAGAGAAATAATTACCTCAAAGTACTTAAATTATTACAGTTTTTTTAATTGCACAACCTCACAAACAAATAAATAAATAAATAAATAAATAAACAAACAAACAAACAAACAAACAAACAAACAAACAAATAAATAAATAAATAAATAAAATCATGATATTAATTGGTGTGTTGCATAATTTTGAATATGTGTGTTTTAAAAAGTAATCTGTCAATTTACCATAACGTGCAACAAGACCTTTTTTAAGGTTACATTTCTTCAGTGTAGAAATTTATGAGTAGTTTCGTGTTATAATAAAGCAATAAATAACCTAATCCCATTTTAACATAAATAAAACAGCATGATGTAAAATCGCAAATCATATAGGAAACGTTTAATTTCCGGAACGTTTTTTCATAAATTCGGTTGTTGTTTCTTTCTTTTAAAATTATACATTTTTGTAAGAGTTATTCCCCATGAGTAACACATTTTTCAAAATATTTGCAAATTTTGAATGTTTTTTTCGTTGTTCTATGTCACGTGCAACAAAATCAATGATGCTAAGTAGTGAATGGCTTGAAAAACGATTTCTCTTTTCAAAATTATGAGGGACGCTAGGACTTACGAGCGCTCTGGAGCAGACGTAAGTTTACGAGCAATTTTACACGTAACTTACAACTACGAATTTTTGAGAATATTAAAACAGACGTAATCTTACGCTACGTTTAAAATTACGTCTACGATTCTTTGAGAATATGGCTGCTGATGAATAGAAAATCATGAGTCTTTTTGCATCCCTAGACCCATCCATTATTGGCATTTAGCGGAACCTTCCTACCGACCCTTTCCAATTAGCATACTTGAACCAGAGCAATGTACAGTTCTAGAGTTTAGTATTTCTAATATTAATATATATATATATTAATTCTAATCAAATTGCTTAGTAATTCAGCAGAAAACGAGAGTGAGAGTGAAAGTAAATGATATTGGACAAGAACCTATTACTTACTAATATCTTTCCACACACAACATAAATAAAAACGTGAGCAATCTGTTCCCACACAACCTTGAAAATGGTTTTGAAAAGTCCAGGAATTTCATAACAATTGTGAAAATCCTGAAAAAAAAAATAAGTACATTTTGTACATTAAAAAGTTATCCAGATTGAATGTTTAACCTACCTATTCCTATCCTATTGCAAAGTTTTGCTGTCTCATTGTTATTTTTTAAAGACAACTGAAGATAATTGCTTCTAAGCTTTGAATCAGGATACACCTATTAGGACTGGTGAAATCACTTGACCACTTTAAGTGACAGGTTTTCTAAATAATATTTCATTTTGGTGTATTTGAACATACCATGCCATTCAAAAGACCTTTAAAATGATTTAAAAGGTTTAAAAAGAAAGTCCTTGAAATTGAAATCTTTGTGGGACGCTGGATACATATAATATATCAAATGTCTTCAGGAATAGTATGGTGTATGGACAATGAAGATGAATACAAACCTATAGTAGAGAATGTACCAGTCAACAACACATCAGCAAAAGTACCAAAGATGACAGGTGATGAGGAATCTGTAGTGTTTGAAGGCTGGACACAGACAAATCAGTCCTTGTCTTCTGTCACAGGACATCTTGTGGATCAGCTGAGTGTAGGCAATAGGTTGGTTTGTTTCGACTATATATATTTACAGCGTATATAAAATTTATGTGCAAAGTTGACAACAATAATCAGTTTTGGTTTTTAGATATAATATAAAGTTTTATAAAAAGAATAAAAACAGCCTTCAGTTGCTATGTTTAATTATGACACTATTGTAGCTTATCAATTTTGAGATACAAGTTATATTAAATAAAAAAAGGTGCACTAGACTTGTTACCTGCAATGATTAACTTTCCCCAGATACCATCTTTTCAAGGTCAATCAATATATAATGACAATGAATTTAATTTTGTAGTGATAACACTGTGAAAAAGCTAATAAAAGCATTAGAAGATCTATGGGAGACATTTTTGACCTCCATATCATCCAGTGTGTCAGACTATCTCAGTGTAGAACATCTGGGGATGATTTTGAACAGACTTAATGAACAAGGTAAATGTTCTATACTTGATTTGTTTAAGAAAAATAGCAAAGAAAACTGACCGAACAACAAGAGCCAAAAGTCAAGGGACAGTTATAAATTCTGATATAGACAAACATACACAGACAAAAATATGTGGCAATAAAAATATAAAATAAGAACTAGCGATTTAAAAAAAACCATTAACAAATATCATAGAAAACTAAACTGGGGTTGTACATGGAAGCTTAGGAACTGTTCGCTGTTTCTGCTCTACCAGATGCTTTTTAATTTTATAGAATGGGAGTTGAAAATGAAACTGCATGTATAAAAGATAAATTAAATACTTATAGCTACATTCTTTATATTTTAATAATTTTATAATACAACTGTATTGAAATATTTATTTGCATGATGAATTTGTGTTGGTGTGGCTGTACAAAAAACTTCAGCCAATAATGCTTTTGGATCTACTCCTGTTACTCTGTAAATACAGTCAAATTATGGTAGCTTAAAAGTCCCTATTATTAATAAAAATAACCATTAATAACTTGAACTTAAAATATAAGCATGTGTTATAGACAATTAACTTCCTTGTACAAAGGCAATAATAAGGAAGCCATTGCAGTTATTGATAGGTAGGTCAATTCAACAAAATAAAAGGCAATAGTTATGTCATGACAGTTGATAAGTATTTACTGGTAAATAGACATAAATTGATTTTCTAATTAAAGAATATTAACTGTACCAAAAAAATTTTTAAATCAACATGAAAACATACCAGTTAGAAATCCATGACTTTTATTTAAGATGCAGTTTAATTAATATTAAAAGACAATTGTACAAGCTAATAATGATTTTAAGAACATGTGTTGGCCCTTAAACCAGTAGAATAAAACTGGTTTTCTAGCTGTTTAGTGAATAACAACTGGTGTACAAAATATACGTATATCTAATACACACTATTTCAATCTGTAAAACAATTTTATTGATAACAAAATTCACGAGATAAACATCTACGACCATGCAGAGAAAGTCCCCAAAACGGCGTATAGAAAATTAACGAGTCCATCCAAAAGCAAATTAAAATTGTAACAATACAGAACAAGTAAATTACGAGAACTTGTCCAACTTCAGTGGCTCGAACTACCAATAGCTCAAACTGTTACTACCACTTCGATTTATTTTATCAAAGTTCTACTGTAGCAATAATTGATCGTAACACAAACATGTGTTACTATAACTTTAAAGGGATCTGGTTGACTTTATTAACTTATTTTAATCAGTAAGGTTTTTTCTGAACCATTATTGGACTATCAGTTGTATTCACTTTGTTCTTACATCATTGATGAATTAAATATTATATCATATTTTATTAGTAGCAATTAGTTTAGTTTGACCTTGTTTTGTGGAAGTTTGTAATCAGATTCATGTGAATTTTTTCAGAAACATTTGAAGTGAACAGAACATTTTTGCCTTGCTTCAAACTGGGAGAGCCAAATTTAATTATTTGCCCACAGAGTAAGTCAGTATAGTATTTATATCCAGACTACATTAAACATCTCAACATTATGTTTTGTTTGTTTGTTTGAATGTTTGTTTTAGAGAAAACCCTCGACCTTGGTAGGAAAACTGGCAATCCTTGGCAATCCAATTAAGATTGAAGTCGAGTGCACTCTGCCTGCAGTGAGACTTGAACTCCCAACCTCAGTGTTGACAGACCACGTGATAAATAGTAGATGAACTACCTTAACCAGTCGGCCACGAAGGCCCCCTCAACATAATGCAATTTGTACATTCGTTGCATGCAGTCAAGCTTGTGTTAAGAGGCTACTCAAGGCAGAGCAAAAAAGTGGTCTTATAGGTTTGTTTGTTTGAATGGTGTTTAATGCCACTTTCAGCAATTTTTCAGCTATATCATGGCATCCAGTTTTTATTGTGGGAGGAAGCCGGAGTACCAGGAGAAAACCCCTGACCTTCGGTTCGAAAACTAGCAATCCTTGTCAATTAAGATTGGAGTCAAGTGCACTTTGCCACAGTGAGACTTGAACTTGCAACCCCAGTGTTGACAGACCATGTGATCAATAGTAGATGAACTACCTTAACAGCTTGGCCACTGAGGTCCCTTGGTCTTATAAGACAGGTCTTTTAAAACATGAAATTCACTATAGAGGGGCCTAAGAAAAATGGTCTTAATTTCAAGTGTTTGTTCAGAAGGATTTTTTATACATGTGTATTGCATATGCATTTTTTTCATATTCTTATAATAACTTATTTTTATGATGTTTTTCTGAGGTTTAGCAGGCATAATTATAATATTTTATATAAGTATAAACAGTATATTTACTTTATACTTTTTCAATTTTTGACTTGGGCCAATTAAAATGTTTTTTGGTGTCAACATTTTGCAGTTTCCAAATGATAACTTGAAATCTTGTCAACAGATTTTGTTTAAACTGTGAAGTACTATAAAATGATCTTAAATTTAATTTTCAGCACAATCCTATGTGTTACATTTTTTAGGAAGGACAATTTAAAAAAAATGTCAAAATTGGCAGTTTATTTAAAGATTACTTGAATAACAGATTTTGTTAAAATTTTGCACAGCTGTTAAGAACTATAAAATGAAGATCATGTTAAATTTTCAACACAATCACATTTGTAGTTTTTGAGTTTTGCTGATTTTAAATTATTTTTATAGGTCTGAGGTCAAGGTAAAAATTGTCTTCTTTAATGAACTGTTATCATGCTCAGCTCTTCCTATAGGCTGATGTGTAATTCAGTAAAATGTATTTGTGCATATTAAAAACAATGCAACATGGCTAGTATTATTTAATATCCCATTAGATGCCGTATTTTAAACAAATGTGCCCAGTACACTTAATTTGATACTAGAATGTTTAAATCAATTAAGGAAAATAACTAGTGTTTTTGACCCATAAATTTTGTAATGTTTAAAACATTTTCTTTATTGACATGTCTTCTTTGTTCTTATGAGCAATAATTTTATAATTTTTACAGGTGAAATATACAACACTTTGTTATCAGTATACAGCCATGAGGATGATACACCACTACCCCAGTCAGATGAAGTTTTACTCTGTACACCACAGACAACACTGGACATGGTAAATAATTAATGGTTTAAATATTACAATAATTATACACTGTCAGTGTACAGCCATGAGTATACAGCCATACACCACTGCCACAGTCAGATGTAAAAGTACCTTGTGATGTCACAAGGCACACATCTTGTGGTATAAATCATCATAATGCCAAATGAAATTTTACCCCTGTAAACACACTCTATAAACTAAGCCATTGAAAATATTTAGAACATTTAAACTTTTCACATTTCAATCTTCTTCTCCAAAACCCGTTGGCCAATTAGAACCAAACTTGGCAGGAATGTTTATTGGGTGGTTCTTTACAAAGTTTGAGTTTTTGGTGCTGATCAAATGTTAAACATGGCTGCCAGAGCCATTAATGCGTTCTGATTGGCTGAATTTTAAAAATCTTCTTCTCATAAACTGCTTGGCAGATTGATTTGAAATTTTGCAGAAATGTACCTTAGATGGTCCTCTACAAAGTTTGAGTTTTTTGTGCCGATCCAAAATCCAAGATGGCCGCCATCGCAGGACATAGTTTAACATAGGACCCTATGGGAAAAACATACAAACAACTTCTTCTCTGAAACTGTTCCACACAATGAACCAAATTATGAAGAAATGATTAATGGATATTTATCTTATTATTTTGAGTTTTTTCAGCCAATTGCAAATTGAACATGGCTTCCAGGGCCACTAATGGGTTCTGATTGGCTGAAATTTAAAAAATCTTCTTTTTACAAACCGCTTAGTAGATTGATTTGAAATATTGCACAAATGTACCTTAGATGGTCCTCTACAAAATTTGAGTTTTTTGTGGCGATCCAAATTCCAAGATGGCCGCCACGGTGGAACACAGCTTAACATAGGTCTCTATGGGAAAACCATACAAACAGCTTTTTCTCTTGAAACTTAGTTTCACACAATTTAACCAAATAATGCAGAAGTGAATCTTTGATAGTAATCTTATTATTTTAAGTATGTTTCGACCCGATAGGAAATTCAACATTGCTGCCAGAGCTGCAAATGCGTTCTGACTGGCTGAGCAGATTTTAGGATATGTGATATTGTATGGTCCTCTAACAATTTTGAGTTTTTTGTTTCGATCCAAAATACAAGATTGCTGCCACCATGGAACATCACTGAACATACTAACCTATGAAAAAACATAAAAACTGCTTCTTCTCAGAAACTCTCCTATTGCTGATTGTAAATTCAACATGGCAACATTCATAGAAACAGCATCTTCACATAAACTCTTTAGCATTTAATATCAAAATCTGCAAGAAAAGTATTGTCTTAAACAGTTTTTTTGTAAGTCAGGTGAGCGATACAGGCTCATAAGAGCCTCTAGTTTGAAGAGCAACATATCAAATATTAATTTTTTGGTGAAGTTTCCCCATGAAGACAGGTTTGACTGCAATATATATAGTCAGTATTTTCAATACATGGGTTTAAATTTGAACCTGATTTGGGGCAAGGCTTTACTCCAACCTTAATTATAGTTAAAATCCAATGACCTGTATTTTCTACCTTTTGGTGAATCAATTCTAAATACAGATAACAGCTGTTTATAAAACTGCTGCAGTCTGTATTATTTAAGCTCTTTGTCACTAATAACTGGACATTTTAATTGCTGCTACTCATGTGTGACTCAGTTAAATTTAGACTTCTTACTTGGCAGATTGTCACAGAGTGTACTGCAGGTGAATCATGTTGGTTCGTTTGTGAAGCATACTCTGTTTAGTGGCTGATAAAAAAATTTATTGTTACAGCTTGAGATTTTCTGGAGACGAGCTCTGTATACAGACAACCTAAAAATCCATTGTTTGGTCAATGCAGATCTCCTGGATTATGATGTCAGTGACAAGGGAGAGAAATCACTGGAAATACATATAAAGAATGCTGAGTCTAAAGGTATAAACTGTTTTATTAATCTATTTTGTTTATCGGTAAGTTTTAGTCTTTACAAGTATTTAGGCAAGTTTTCTTTACATATCTTATTGTGTAAGAATTTTTTCATAAATACTTATGTTAATTTACAATTTGGTGAGATGTTCAAAGTTTTTTTCTCAGTTTCTAAGTTGATGGTCTTTGTTATACCCCTGCTTCGAATAAGAGGGAGGTATACTGGTTTACCCCCGTCTGTCCGTCCGTCCTTCCATCGGCAACATAACTTTCCTAACAGTTTTCTCAGCAGCTATCTATCACAACCACTTTTATATTTAAAAATTTTAAATTTTATATGTGACATTACCATGTCGTCCTATATTGCGAGTACCAATTTCAGGTCTGTCGCATATCTACTTCCTGTTTACCAACTTAATCAATTCAACGATGTAAATAGCGGGGTATACTGAGTGAGCAGTAGCTCACAGATAACTAGTTTAATGATGTTTTACTCCACTTTCAGCAATTTTTCAGCTATATCATGGTGACCTGTGGAGGAAGGAGTACCCATTGAGAACCTCTAACTTTTGGCAGGAAAACTGGCAATCCTTGTCAATTAAAGTTGGAATCCAACACAGCCCCAGTTAGTGTTGCAATTAACTTGCAGTAATATGAAACAATTATGGAGTCTTAACTTTTTCTTTTTCTTTAGGTAAGGCATACAGCCTGGTTGTTATTTGTAGCAGTGAAAATGAATTCAAGTCTAGAATTGTGGCTGCCCTTGACAAATACCACAGACCACAGTTGACTACTGATGTTGCAACTGTTAGGAAGTACTTGTTGACAAAGCTGACAGTTGATAAGTTAGTTGCTGGCACAATACCTGCTTCAAAAGTGGACTTTGAAAGGTAAGTTATTTGTTGTCATGGTTCTGAAACATTAGTTATTTTGTTTTTATGGTTCTTTAAATATACAGCAAAATTTTTAGTAAAGTTGTGACCAATTTGACCTCATCTGTTGGGTCTGATGAAAGATGGGTATGTGTCCAGGTGGTCTGAATCATCTTTTGGTTTCCAGACTGTTGACTTGAAATTTTCAATCAAGCTTATGACAAATAAAATCTAGGTTAAGTTTGAACTTGTGATATCCACTTATCTTTTCTTAGTTATATGACTCTTTATGAATTGGAAAATGATATGTTTATTAGTTTCCAAGCGTTTGTGCAATGTCTTAACATAAGATTGACTTGAAATATTATTACTAGTTTAAATTGATGAAATACAGTTAAAGTTAAATTTTATATATCAAACATGCATGGTTTCCATATTATGCCATAGGTGCAAAATGATGTTTTATTATCTCCATTTAAAACTTTAAGTTAAAATTTTAAAACTAGACAAACAGATGAATTGAATAAAAGCTTAAAAGTTGTCTTCAACTACTTCCTTAATATATAAAAAAAAATACTAGCAATACTATTACCTTTAGTAGGTTGCAGATATAAAGCAGAAACTGCCTTTAACTCAAAGCATCCCACTTTCCCTTTAAGTTGGTTCCCACTTTTTAGTTGGGTTCATGTTTTACATCTTTTGCACTATGTGTTTGTTCTGGTTATTTTCTTTCTTCTTTTTTCAATTTGTGGCCACATGTTTATCTGTTCAAATGTTGACTTTCAAACAAATATTTTAGGAGCAGTGTACGAGTTGTCAAGTCCTGGAGAGCAGGGGTGGGAAAGTCTTTGTATAAGAGAAGAATGGTGGCTGAGTTGCACAAATTGGTTCAAAATCCTACAAGAAGACAATCTACTAATATCACAATTCCTCTACATGAGAAGACTCTTAATATTGATAGTATCATGGAAGTATTGTTACAACAGATAATGCCTCCAAGGTGTAATGAACCCAGAATCTTCCATATTGACATCTCACACGAGGTTAGTAGATAAGTTTATAATGCCTCCAAGGTGTCATGAACCCAGAATCTTCCATATTGACATCTCACACGAGGTTAGTAGATAAGTTTATAATGCCTCCAAGGTGTCATGAACCCAGAATCTTCCATATTGACATCTCACACGAGGTTATAGTAGATAAGTTTTGTCCATAAACATTTACTAATTAAAAAGTTTTGACATCTTTGATGAGACACATTTGATTCCAACAAATGGTTGTGTGTGATAGGTTCAACACAATTTTTATCAGTTCTTTAGCTTTATCATGGCATCCAATTTTCATAAGGGGAACATGCCATGGTATCTTGTAAGAATTAGTGACCTTTGGATGGAAATATGGTAACATTGTGTGTTGAATTCAATATTTTAATTGTTTAGTTATTTAGGGTCATCAATAATTGTCAACATTTTTCACAAGTTTGCCAAGAGCACTCTTTTTGTAAATGCCATCCCCACTCCAAAAGAGTACATCAGAAATTTTCCACGTTTCGGGATTTTACAATTTGGTAGTATAAAACAAAATACTGGTAATTGAGGTTTTAAGCGCCAATTGCCAATGTTACCAGTATGTCACGCTCTTCAATTTGAATCAGTTTTGTTCTGTGATCATCTTATAGTTCTTAGAAACTAGACTGATCAACATTAAGCTTAATTTGAATGTTGCACAATGCATGCTTTTTGTCATTAATTTAAAAAGTATTTTGCTTTTTCTTTAGTTTGTTGTCTCTTTGACCAACCACTTTACTATTTCTTTAATTCAACTTAAGAATATATAATAGCAGAACAGTGTTCATATCAAACATCCTAAAAGCAACAACAAAAGCGGGAAAGTATTAACAACAAAACTAGAAAGAATTTGTTGTAAGATTTTGATTATTGTCTCAAATAAAAACATAAAAATGTTAAATTTGGTTTAACATTTGTATACAAAAACAAAATTAACTACTGAAAAAATTTAACCAGACATGATTTAATTTTAGGTTCAAGAAGGAGTAGATGCTTTACTGTTTCAACTGTTGATATTAGGATGCCTAACTCACAGCTCCGGTCAGGTCTGGAGGAGGTCTGAACTAGACTATTATATAATAGAATCTATGCCGTTACTGATCAGGGACTCTGATACTCAGGTATTAGACTACATTAAAATAAAATCTATGCCATAACTGGTCAGTGATACAGATACCCAGGTAATAGACTACTGTATCATAGAATCTATGCCATTACTGGTCAGTGATACAGATACCCAGGTAATAGACTACTGTATCATAGAATCTATGCCATTACTGATCAGAGATACAGATACCTATGTAATAGACTACTGTATCATAGAATCTATGCCATTACTGGTCAGAAATACAGATACTCAGGTAATAGACTACTGTATCATAGAATCTATGCCATTACTGGTCAGAAATACAGATACCCAGGTAATGGACTACTGTATCATAGAATCTATGCCATTATTGGTCAGAAATACAGCTACTTAGGTAATAGACTACTGTATCATAGAATCTATGCCATTACCAGTCAGAAATACAGATACCCAGGTAATGGACTACTGTATCATAGAATCTATGCCATTACTGGTCAGAAATACAGATACCCAGGTAATAGACTACTGTATCATAGAATCTATGCCATTACTGGTCAGAGATACAGATACTTATGTAATAGACTACTGTATCATAGAATCTATGCCATTACTGGTCAGAGATACAGATACTCAGGTAATATAATACTATATCATAGAATCTATGCCATTACTGGTCAGAGATACAGATACCCAGGTAATAGACTACTGTATCATAGAATCTATGCCATTACTGGTCAGAAATACAGATACCCAGGTAATAGACTACTGTATCATAGAATCTATGCCATTACTGGTCAGATATACAGATACCCAGGTAATATAATACTATATCATAGAATCTATGCCATTACTGGTCAGAGATACAGATACCCAGGTAATAGACTATTGTATCATAGAATCTATGCCATTACTGGTCAGAGATACAGATACCCAGGTAATAGACTACTGTATCATAGAATCTATGACATTACTGGTCAGAGATACAGATACCCAAGTAATAGACTACTGTATCATAGAATCTCTGCCATTACTGGTCAGGTATACAGATACCCAGGTAATAGACTACTGTATCATAAAATCTATGCCATTACTGGTCAGGGATACAGATACTCAGGTAATAGACTACTGTGTCATAGAATCTATGCCATTACTGGTCAGAGATACAGATACTCAGGTAATAGACTAATGTATCATATAGTCTATGCCATTATTGGTCAGAAATACAGATACCCAGGTAATAGACTACTGTATCATAAAATCTATGCTATTACTGGTCAGGGATAGAGATATCCAGGTAATAGACTACTGTATCATAGAATCTATGCCATTACTGGTCAGAGATACAGATACCCAGGTAATGGACAACTGTATCATAAAATCTATGCCATTACTGGTCAGAGATACAGATACCCAGGTAATAGACAACTGTATCATAAAATCTATGCCATTACTGGTCAGTGATACAGATACCCAGGTAATAGACTACTGTATCATAGAATCTATGCTATGACTGGTCATAGATACAGATACCCAGGTAATAGACTACTGTATCATAAAATCTATGCCATTACTGATCAGAGATACAGATACTCAGGTAATAGACTACTGTTTCATAAAATCTATGCCAATACTGGTCAGTGATACAGATACCCAGGTAATAGACTACTGTATCATAAAATCTATGTCATTACTAGCACTTAAAAATTAGTTGTCAAGTAATCAAGGTGATATTATAGCCTAGTTGGAAAATAATGATATGACAGAAACTCAGTGAGTTGTCCAAAGAGGTGTCAAACTTTTCTGTCAGGTTTTTTTCAAAAAGGGTTTCAGAAGAGTTCGAAAAAAGTACACTTAATTAGAATTTGAGTATGTTGTATTTCGCAGCTTGTCAAGTAGAAGGAGCTTTACTGAAGTCAATATCCGTTACTTCCTAAAAGTATGGTGTATTTATATTCAGTGTAATATTACGCACACTGCCTGCACTTAAAGGTGGTAAAAAGTCACCACACTCAGAAAAGATACTGCTCTTGACTTTGTCTGTAGGTATTTTGCCTTCTTTGGTAATGTAGTATACCACCTCAACTTTAGACAGTATGTGTATATTAACACATAATATATGTCATTACATGCTAGGGATACAGATACCCAGGTAAAAATCAAGTGAATAGTTTTGAAGCCTTTAAAATTCTATTTACAATGTTCCCTCTTCACTTGATAACAAATCTAATTCCTGCTTTACAAGTAAGTAAAACTGATGTACATACCACTATATTATTAAAGTTTTAAAAATAAAACAAGATATGTGTCATTTATATGATACAATGTCAATGTTTTGTCATTTATTTTTCAAATTAAAGCATGGTGACACAATGTTTACTCCACCTTCCTCGTCCAATAAGAATTGGACACCATGATTTAGCTGAAAAATGCTGAAAGTGGCATTAAACCTTATTCAAACAAAAAAATTAGGCTTATTTATGATTATATACATGTTTAATTTTATCTGAAACCCCTGATCCATAGGAACCAAATGTGGCCTATATATCCTATGGGTGTGGTCTATTGTCCCAATTTTCTAACAAACAGAAAACCTTTGCTATGAAAATGACATGATCTGTTCAGATTTCAACTGTCACTGAATCATATAGTGCTGTTCAACTTAAAATCATGTTTTTTGCTGTATTTACAAAATAGGTTAATTTTAACCAAAAAAAATCTTTTGAAAATTTCTTGGTTAACATGGTTTTAAGAAGGGTTTACCCTATCTTGTTAAATGATTTTTCTTTTTTTACTTGTATTATGAAATAATAATTTAAATTTCCTTTTAGGCTGGAAAGCTGAGATGTCTTCACCATTGTCTAGACATATTACCTCATGTTACATGTAGATCACCACAGGAAAGTTTAGACATTTTATGTGGTATCAGGAGACCTCCAGATTATACAGACCATGACAGGCTGTTTGACAATATAGAGTTTAAGAGTGCTACTTTCCAGAGGCCTTATTGGTATCTGAAGAGCCTGACTGCAGTAAATCCTAACATCCCAGAAGGAGAACAAAAATGTCTTGTTATTTTACTCGGGTAGATCATAACTTATCATTTGTCCTGTCTTTATCCAGTATTGTAACCTTACATCGATATATATTGTCACATAATGAGAGGATGATCATATTGATTGTGAGGTCACTACATCTAATGTTAGGGTCAAAATTACCAATTATATACAGAAAAGGTTTCTGAATAATAATTTAGTAAACATGTATGAACATATTGTCAAATATACTAGTGGATAAATACTAAAAATAGACAGAAATTATTGTAATTTACAGATAATAACTTCTAAACCTTACATGCAATTAGAATTATTATTGCTTTACTTGGTGATAGAAGCTACTTTGATATATGGTTACATAAGCTGTAAAGTGTGTGGGGTGCTGTGAATTTGCTCACAAAGTTATTTTTAGACTTATTACACTGGGTATTTGTGGATATCCTTTGTTTATGCTTATGGTATATTTACCCTTAATCTAGTTAAACTTAATCTCAATCAACTTAAATGTTGTTGGTACTCTGTGGTTTATGCATGGGTTTGTCAGTTCACAGTGTTATCTCACACAGTGTTTCTGCACATGGTTGTTGGTTATCTCTATTGTTTATAACCAAGGTTATTTGTCCCCAAGTGTCCATGCCAAGCATTGATTCTCTCTGTATTTATAATCAAGATTGTTCGTTCTTCATGTGTTTATGCCCAGGTATGTTATTACTCTCCAGTTTATGTCCAGGGTTATTAATACTCACTGGTTTGTGTCTTGGTTGTTGGCTCTCTGTGTGTTTATACCAAGGGTTGTCTGACTTTACTTTTAAGGTTGTTAGCGTCTTAATGTACAAGATGGTTGGTTCCCATTGTGTTTATGCCATGGCTCTGTGTTTATGTGCATGGTTGTTGTTTCCTCTGTTCTTATGCCCAGGGTTGTTGGTCCCCAATGTGTTTATGCCTAGGGTTGTTTTTTCCCTCTTTTGTTATGCCTGGGTTGTGGATATCCCTCTGTTTTTATGCAAGGGTTGTGGGTATATATCCACTTTTAGCCGAGTTGTATGGTGCAGTTAGCGGGCAGATGAGCAGGGAAAATAGGGTATATATTGTTTAATCAACTCCTCCTACAGTTTTCTGAAACGCAACAGAAAGATTGCACATGTATTGAAGTTGTGCACTGGCAATATGGAATTGATCGAGGATTTTTTCTCTTTTTTTCCAGATGTGAGTCATTCAAACTTTTGTGATTTTTTTTTGTTGGTTCTGTCTGTGTTTGTTCCCAGGGTTGTAGACACTATTTGGGTTTATGTTTTGGGTTGCTTGTTCTGTCAAATAATTATCTGATAAAACTGATTGCCTCATTATAGCTAAAAGGTGACTTGTTGCAAGATAAATAAGCGCTTTGTGTATAAGGTGAATAATTACAAATAATGCATGAAAGTATTTAGATTTAATATAGTTTAAAAGGGTGTAGCCACATGAATACTAAAATTTAATTTGGCATTTGCTTTAGATTTTGTGGAATTAGAGATCCATCTTGGTCAGAGTTACATCATTTTGTCAGCTTCCTCAACAAACAGCTACAAGATTTTGAAGTGTCAGCTTTCTGTGGCCCAGCAGCAAGAGAAGACCTACCAGGATTTGATGTGTTTGTTCTTATATGTCTCATTCAGATGTCCAGAGTATGTTTCAATCTTAAGTACTGTTGTATGTAGTATCTATGTAGTAAAACATTTTTTATTGCTCATTATAAAAAAACATTGGTAAGTTCTTTGTCCTTTGAAGTTCTGTTCCCAAAGAAATAGTTATCTCAATTCATTCAATATAGAAATGTTAGTTATTACTGAAAGAATCTACTTGGTGAAAAAACTGTTTTATAAATATTGGAATGGTACCCTGTATCACTGCTGGGGTAATTCAATCATTTGTGTAACGTTTACTAAAGTGCTGCACCTAGATATAATTGGCATTTCATTCAGAGAATCTTTGAGTTTAAAAAAAAGGAGTAAATTTACTAGAAGAATCATCAGTTTTTATCTCTCCTGCTTTATATCTTTCTATGCTTAAGCCCTAGGACCATCAGATTTGGTCCACTGGTAGCTAATGATGAGTACATGCCAGTCAGTCACCCTTCACCTGACCTTGACCTCAAATTCACAGTCCAGTGTCTATGTTTTTGGATTTGGTCAATTCCTCAGTAACCATGCATGTTAGGATGACAATATTTGGTATATAGGTTGGCGATGAATATTACATGACTGTCTGGTAGGTGTCACCTGATCTTGACCGCAATTTCACAGTCCAGCGACTATGTTCAAGTTTTTGGAGTATAGTTTTATTTCTCTGTGACCATGCATTGTATATTTTAAATTTTAACAATTTAATGCTTTTTATGTCATCCTCATGACATAATTTTTTTCGTTTCTGATGCAGGCAAGTGTCCACACATGTGATTTACCAGTACTATTATACAATTTCAAATGATTTTCATACTGATATGTAAAACTTAAAACAATAAGAAAACTAGAAAAAGTAAATAAAATTACTTTGATTTTATACTGTTAATATATATCAACAGGATTTTGCCACAAGGTCACTTATAATGAGTGAAGAGTCGCCGATACAGATGTTACAGAGACAAGTAATAGATGAGGAGGGGGAGGAGACAGGAGATGAAGCTATCCAGCTGTATCAGATGAGAAGAACTTGGGAAACAAGGTCAGAAATATGTTTTACTTTTGATGTAGAACGAATAAGCAACCCCCAGCTTTTTTTTTTTGGCCAGGGTACGAATTTAGTCCCATCACTCGTAATGTAGCAGAGCGAAAGTGAATCACTCCCGGCACTTTGATGTCCAAAAGAAGTTGCATATACAATCAGACATGGTCAATCTTGATATCTTTTGACAGTGTCACCATTTTTTCATCTGTTTCATATTTAAAATCGATCATTATTGATACGTAATGATAGTTATTGCCGTTTTTAATAACCCGCTGTGCTTTGTGTATGAATTGACTTTCGTGTCTCTTTTTAATTACGTTTACTACATGAAAAACATTGAGAAAACAGAAAATGAATGGCCAGTTGCAGCTTGGGTGATACAAATGTAAATAACTGGGTTCTTACTACGGAATGGTTGTTACAGTATGCAAATTAGCACGTTTATAACAAAATTAGGTCACATTATCCATATACGGAAAAATTATCACCATTGCATTTTCCATGTGGATCTTCCATGTCGAAAAAAGCAATTTCTTCAATTAAGATCGTTTCCCATTAGTTTTGCAATGTCTAAAGCTTTAATAACTTAAGGAAGATGAATATTGTTTTTTGAATTTTGTATAAATAGACCGAAGTTAGAATTTTTTATTTGCTACATTACGAGCAATAGGATTGAATTCTGCCATTAATCCGACAAATCACAAAACTATACTCAATGTTATGGAATCTTAAGGCAGTTTTTTGGCTGAAAAATAAAAACTGCTTACCGCGTTTGGTCCAGTTCATGCACCTTTTGTAGATAACAAAATGTGTAAATTGAATTCATCACTTTATTTTCCACAGTTATTTAGCGTTTTGAAATGCGTCAGATTTTTCATAGTGATAGAGCAATTTTCTATAGTAAAGTTTGACCTAAATTACAACGGAAGTGTATGTTTGGAAGAGTCCATTGTCGTCGGTTCATAATCCTTCGGGTAATATCATCTGCAGTTAAGGCGGGAAAATCTTCGCGGTTTGTCCGAATACCACTGAACATTACGAAAGCAGACGATCTTTTTGAAAACAACACGAGGTCCCTGTAGAGACTCAAATGGCTGACTTCCTATGTAAAATTCCCGTAGCAAATGTCAAGGACGATTTGGAACTTGTCAACATAAAAGGCATAATATAAAATATGGACGCGTTATCGTGTAGAAATGTTTTAAATTGGATTTTAACACTACGAAGGTACAATATGGAATAATAAAAAAATGCAAGCAAAACACTGAGCGCAGCGGGGTGTAACTTTTGGTATAACTTTGGATTATAACGGCAGTAAAATACGGCCTACTTTGGATAGTACATGTATTTACCTCTTAATTGTCATCAGATATCTTAGTTGTTCAACAGTACATTGCAGCATCGGTGGTCAAGTGGTTAAGGTAGTCCATCTTTTATTTATCACATAGTCTGTCAAAACTGAGGTTGCATGTTCGAGTCTCACTGCAGGCAGGGTGAACTTGATCGACTCCAACCTTAATTGACAAGGATTGCCAGTTTTTCTGTCGAAGTTCTGGGGTTTGGGGGTTTTGTCCAGATACTCCAGCTTCCTCGCACAATAAAAACTTGAGGTCATGATATGTAACTGAAAAATTGCTAAAAGGTGTCATTAAACAACATTCGAAAACAAAGTCAACAGTACACTATATAAATAATAGTGGATGGGGCAGATAGTTATACAGAATATATTTGTATTGTGTGAATCTAACTTGAACATAGCAGATCCCATTTCTGGCAGTTCATTGAAAGTAAGCAAGTACTCTTTCTGTGATAAAACAGTGAAATAATTATAAATGATTAGAAAAAAGTCATGTTTTTATAATTAAGGCACAGCTCATTTATTAACATCATAAAATATGTAAAAACCACAGATCTGCGAAGAAAACTGTGCCTAATCCAGGTACTGAGAAGCACTACAATTTAGCATTATGTAAAGCATAAACAGTAACTAGAAAGACCAACAGCTCGTTTTTTTTTGGAATTCATTTCTCTTAGACTGTAGATATCACATTTATGTACCTTTAGATCTGTGATCATAATTTGCTTACAAGACTTTTTTTTGAATTCAGTTAACATTTGATTATCATTTATTCACTTGACAAGGTAAAAGGTACTGGCAAACCTTTCCAGCAGTTTACAGTTATCTTTAAAAAGAGACCTTCTTTCCCCAGCTAATAGTGGCATTCCTAAAAGAGACTTGAAATATTTTTTTACTAATGATATGTTTGTTTTGTTTGTTTGAGTGATGTTTAATGCCACTTTCAGCAATTTTTCAGCTATATAATATTTGGAAAACTGGCAATCCTTGTCATTTAAGATTGGAGTCGAATACACACTGCTCACAGTAATACTCGAACCTGCAACCTCAGTGTTGATAGACCATGTGATCAATAGTAGACAAACTACCTTAACCACTCGGCCATAGAGGCCCCAATGATAAAAATGAGATTTTTAGCAGTACAGAACATGCGTTAGGGCATACTAGAAGTATATATGATATTATCCAGTTTTTATGCAAAATTAGGTGAGGTGGGAGGGCTGTTGTAACAATTGTATTGCATTTTCATATGAAAATTTCTACGAAACAAAAAAAAATAATAAAACTTTGAAAACCAGAAAAATGAATTACTAAAGACGAATAGGAACTTTCGTTTCTTTTGGTACTTACTATACCATTGGTGACTATTATTCTAATTATTCTATGTTTATTAAGTATTAGAGTCTTAACTATAAAATCTTTACCAAACTAGCATTATAAAATAGAAAAAAATAATAAATTGTAATCAAATAATTAAATTTTGGTCTACACACATTAATTTTTCAACCCAGACTGTTATATAACCTATAGTATAGAAAGTGGTAACTTTAGCCACCAACACACTTGGAAGTTTTCTATTTCTTTATATTTCATTTAAATTCAGACCACCATTGACTATTTTTGATATGAAACTCGTATATGGCTGGGAACGATAGAGACTAATGTATTGACAATATGCTACTGATGCTGTAAATCTTATTTCAGTCCACATCCATACCTGTTTTTCAACCCAGATCATCATAGCATGGCATTCCTTGGATTCAACATTGACAGAAGGACCGGGAATCTTGTAGATCAACAAACTGGGAGAATTCTAGAACAAGGAATAATGCACCCCAACCTGTTTGATGCATTAGTGAGAAATGGAGTCAACTTAGCAGAAAATTTTGATGCCCTACCAAGGTTAGGTCACTTTGAATGACTTAGTTTGGAGGTTTTTAAAACTGTATAAGGAGAACATAAAAAAATGTTTTAAAGATGAAAGAACAAGGAACAATTTGTTTGCTTATGACATTCCAAATATGGATCATCAAATGGACTGCATTATCAGGGTTCACCACTGAAAAAAAATTTAAGAGTGGAGGAACCATACTCGTCAGACATGTCGATTCCCTAATACCAACTGAATGCAAAACATAAATATATAAATATTCACCATATGTTTTCAATCTTTTTTTTATCCAGCATTCTTAGATGGTAAATGTTCAACATATATTATTCAAGGGGCCTCGGTGGCCGAGTGGTCAAGGTAGTTCGTCTACTATTGATCACGTGGTCTGTCAACACTGAGATTGCGGGGTCCATTCTCACTGCAGGCAGGGTGTACTCGACTCCAATCTTAATTGACAAGGATTGCCAGTTTTCCTACCGAAGCTGAAAAATTGCTGAAAGTGGCGTTAAACACCATCAAACAAACAAAACAATATATTATTCAATAAATAAATTTCTGTCCATATTTGTGAATAGATTTGAAGAGTTTACAAAACTTGCCCTACACCTTATCATAGTCTTCTCTTTGGTTGATAATATACAATTTTATGTTTCCTTGCATGGTAATTGGGACAGGATAAGGGTTATTATCTTTGCAATTATATGTCTCTGGTGTAACTGAGCTTGAATTACTGAAATTAACTTAACAGAAGAATTGCTGTTGTTTATTATTTTGTGACTGAATTTATCTCAGTTTCATAAAAATGTCAATTAAAATGTTACAAATTCAATAAAATGTTCATAGTGATATTATAAGTTTAATTCTTGTTTGTATCCATTTTTATTATGATGTAGACTCAGGGATCCATGTAACGCTTCTAGATACATATTGTACGCATGTTTTAAGTTCTTGCCACACCATTTCAACATCAAACGCATCCCTGCTCGCGTAGGTTAAACTATGGTATGCGTACAGATTTCCTTCTAGTTTGTTCCGTCTCCGATGCGTCATTAAATATTCTCACAAATGGCGATCGATGTGTTACCTGTGTTTCTTCATCTAATTCTTCACAGGTAACAATCACTCAGGCGGAAAATATGATTAATTAGGATGTTTATTAAACAATAAACGTGTCAGGGCTGATGGTCACCCTTTATAGTTTAAAATTAAGCGTTGGTAATACACTCGTGGTTTAAAAAGTGAAACTGGGAATGTGATGTTAATTGAGTTGTGGCGTACATGGATTTTAGTGGCGCTTGGAAATGAAGTGTGTTGGGAAAAAATCAAACATGGCTGCCCTCCACACTAAAACAGCCTGAGGTGAACCCTGATTATTCTTTAATCCAAAAAAAATCATTTACTTTCAACTGACCTGATATGACACCAACCTATCGGGAGTCTGTTAGACAGTTCAATCTTGAGTTTAAACTTCTGTTTCAGACATGAGAAAATTATGAAGTTATGTAAGGTAATGGGACTTGATATGCCACATGATCCTGATGAGACTTATGAACTGACTACGGACAATGTGAAGAAGATATTGGCTATCTATATGAGATTTAGGTTAGTATTGTAGTAAAAATATAATGACCTTATTCATAACTGATGTTTAGAAAACTGCTTCAAACTGTTTTCTTTAAAGCTCTATCAGTTATAGCATGACATTTAAATTGCAGCTACTCATGTGAGACTTTTTAAATTTAAACCTCTTACTTAGAAGATTGTCATAGGATATACTAGTTAGAAGTTTGTAGTTCACATGAGTCATGCATGAGTAGCTGCAATTGAAATGTGTGAAGATCTTTAAAGAACACTATTTAAGTAGTTTTCTAAACAGCTGCATTTCTATATTTAGAATTTTTGACCATTAGGTAAAAAATACCTGACATGTCATTATATTTTGACTGTAAAACTCATTGAAAGGTTGTTGTTTGGTATTTTTTCATGTATAATGACTGTGACCATTTTGTGTGCCCTTTTATGTTAAACACAGACATTACCTAAAACAAATTTCTATTTTAAGAAGGGATTTTTAAATTAGTTTAAATTTTTTAATATTAGAAGTGACACAGACATAACAACAATTTTATTAATTGAAAATCATGAATATGCTTGATCCTCTTTGAACAAACTGATGTGAAGGTATATACCATACACTAGTTGTGATCTACATGTATGTGGATCTTTGATTACACAATTTGGTCTTTACATCTGCAGGATATATTGTACTCTGGTCTGTTTTGGCCTTTTACTGTCATTTCCTAGCTATGGAGATTTTAACACCTAAAGTATCCAATTACACCTATAGGCTTCAGGGTGCTGATAGTCTCCATAGCTAGGAAGTGAATGTATATAACTAACTGTAAAAGGATGTTATACCCTGTGTGTTTGTCCTTTTTATGAATCCACCTATACAGAATGTAACATCCTTGTTTGTCTGTCCTTTATGTGAATCCACTTATACAGGATGTTATACCATTGTGTGTTTGTCCTCTTTATGAATCCACCTATACAGGATGTTATGCCCTTGGGTGTCTATCCTTCTTACGAATCCACTTATACAGGATTGATACCCTTGTGTGTTTGTCCTCTTTATTAATCCACCTATACTGGATGTTATGCCCTTGGGTGTCTCTCCTTTTTATGAATCCACCTATACAGGATGTTATACCCTTGTGTGTCTGTCCTTCTTACGAATCCACTTATACAGGATTGATACCCTTGTGTGTTTGTCCTCTTTATTAATCCACCTATACGGGATGTTATACCCTTGTGTGTCTCTCCTTTTTATAGAAGATGCTTGGATGAGATTTATTTTCAGGGAAATTTGTCAAGGGGAACGTATTTTTGGGAGGGGGACTTAGTTAGCTTGTGGGTCTGTCCTTTTTATGAATCCACTTATACAGGATGTTATACCAGTGTGTGTTTGTTCTCTTTATGAATCCACCTATACAGGATGTTATACCATTGTGTGTCTATCCTTTTTTATGAATCCACCTATAGATGATGTTATACCCTTGGGTGTCTATCCTTTTTTATGAATCCACCTATACAGGATGTTATACCATTAGGTGTCTATCCTTTTTATGAATCCACCCATACAGGATGTTATACCATTGTGTGTTTGTCCTCTTTGTGAATCCACCTATACAGGATGTTATACCATTAGGTGTCTATCCTTTTTATGAATCCACCTATACAGAATGTTATACCAGTGTGTGTTTGTCCTCTTTATGAATCCACCTATAGATGATGTTATACCCTTGGGTGTCTATCCTTTTTTATGAATCCACCTATACAGGATGTTATACCATTAGGTGTCTATCCTTTTTATGAATCCACCTATACAGGATGTTATACCATTGTGTGTCTATCCTTTTTATGAATCCACCTAAACAGGATGTTATACCATTGTGTGTTTGTCCTCTTTATGAATCCACCTATACAGGATGTTATACCATTGTGTGTCTATCCTTTTTATGAATCCACCTATACAGGATGTTATACCATTGTGTGTTTGTCCTCTTTATGAATCCACCTATACAGGATGTTATACCATTGTGTGTCTATCCTTTTTATGAATCCACCTATACAGGATGTTATACCATTAGGTGTTTGTCCTCTCTATGAATCCACCTATACAGGATGTTATACCCTTGTGTGTCTGTCCTTTTTATGAATCCACCTATACAGGATGTTATACCCTTGTGTGTCTGTCCTTTTTATGAATCCACCTATACAGGATGTTATACCCTTGTGTGTCTGTCCTCTTTATGAATCCACCTATACAGGATGTTATACCCTTGTGTGTCTGTCCTTTTTATGAATCCACCTATACAGGATGTTATACCATTATGTGTCTATCCTTTTTATGAATCCACTTATACAGGATGTTATACCATTGTGTGTCTATCCTTTTTATGAATCCACTTATACAGGATGTTATACCATTAGGTGTTTGTCCTCTTTATGAATCCACCTATACAGGATGTTATACCCTTGTGTGTCTGTCCTTTTTATGAATCCACCTATACAGGATGTTATACCAGTGTGTGTTTGTCCTCTTTATGAATCCACCTATACAGGATGTTATACCCTTGTGTGTCTGTCCTTTTTATGAATCCACCTATACAGGATGTTATACCATTGTGTGTCTATCCTTTTTATGAATCCACTTATACAGGATGTTATACCATTGTGTGTCTATCCTTTTTATAAATCCACTTATACAGGATGTTATACCATTGTGTGTCTATCCTTTTTATGAATCCACTTATACAGGATGTTATACCATTAGGTGTCTGTCCTTTTTATGAATCCACCTATACAGAATGTTATATTCTTGTGTGTCTGTCCTTTTTATGAATCCACCTATACAGGACCCTTGTGTGTGTCCTTTTTATATGCCACACAATGAAGTTGCCGGGGTTATAATGTTGTTGACCCGTGACGTCTGTCCGTCAGTCCATTTGTGTGTCATGCGGTTGTTGCCCAGATAGCGCTCTGAATTCTTAATGGATTATAACGAAACTTTAGGAATTTGTTACTTATGGTAGGTGCTTGGATGGGGTATATTTTCAGGGAAATTCGTCAAGAGAACCATATTTTTGGGAGGGGGACTTTCATGTACATGTATATTCAGTGTTGTCGCCTGAATAGTGCTTTCATTTCTGTAGGAGTTATACCACTTTAAACTTAGAAATATCTCAAAATATATGTATGAAACCACTTGTATGTGCTTATACACAGAAACTAATGATCACAATTTTATAGAACTTATGGGTATGTGAGCGTGCTTGCTAAGGTCCTTTATATGAATCCACTTATACAGGGTGTTATACCTTTGTCTGTCTGTTATTTTCATGAATCCACCTATACAGAATCTTATACCCTTGTGTATCTGTCCTTGTATTCATCCACTTATACAGTCTTTCCCTTAGTGGAAGGAAGCTTCAATGATCTCAACATTTGTCTTTCCATAGCTTTGCACATTTTATTTATATTAAATTGTACATTTTCTAATATGTTAAACATATTGCTGATACATGGGTAAAATAGATCTAAATCATATAACTCTCTTATAATTTGTTATTCCATGGTTATTGTACTTGACAAGGCACAATCTTTCTCAAATGTCATACAATTACAAGTTTGTACTTGATGTCCAATTCTTAGATTTATTTGTAATTTGTTACTCAAACAAAGAAAGGCTATTGTCAAAAATGTAAATATCTTAAATTTTTTATCATTTCAATTTTTGTCATTGTAAAAAAATTATGGAGGTATTTAGGTTATAGCCCAATTTTTTTAAATTGTCTTTAAAGGTTGTTTTATAGTGTTTTATATGACTAGAACGCAAGGTTTTTACTTTTTATACCCCCGCTCGACAGAGTCGGGGGTATATAGTGGTCCTCATGTCCGTCCGTCCTTCCGTCCGTCCGTTCGTCCATCCACATTTGGTTTCCGGATGATAATTCAAAAAGTTTACATCCAATTTGAATGAAACTTTGGGATATTGTTATATATCAGGTTGGTAAGAAGCCTATTGATTTTGGGGGAAATCCGTCAAATTTCAAGGTCACAGTCCACGAAAAACGTTAGAAATTTTAACAAAAAAGTTGTTTCCGGACAATAACTCAAAAAGTTTACATCCGATTTGAATGAAACTTTGGGATATTGTCATATATCAGGTTGGTAAGAAGCCTATCGATTTTGGGGGAAATCCGTCAAATTTCAAGGTCACAGTCCACGAAAAACGTTAGAAATTTTTACAAAAATGTTGTTTCCAGACAATAATTCAAAAAGTTTGCATCCGATTTGAATGAAACTTTGGGATATTGTTATATATCAGGTTGGTAAAAAGCCTTTTGATTTGGGGGGAAATCCGTCAAATTTCAAGGTCACAGTCCACGAAAAACATTAGAAATTTTTACAAAAATGTTGTTTCCAGACAATAATTCAAAAAGTTTGCATCCGATTTGAATGAAACTTTGGGATATTGTTATATATCAGGTTGGTAAAAAGCCTTTTGATTTTGGGGGAAATCCGTCAAATTTCAAGGTCACAATCCACGAAAAACGTTAGAAATTTTTACAAAAAAGTTGTTTCCGGACGATAACTCAAAAAGTTTGCATGTGATTTGAATGAAACTTTGGGATATTCTTATATATCAGGTTGGTAAGAAGCCTATTGATTTTGGGGGAAATCCGTCAAATTTCAAGGTCACAGTCCACGAAAAACGTTAGAAATTTTTACAAAAAAATTGTTTCCGGACAATAACTCAAAAAGTTTGCATCCGATTTTAATGAAACTGTTAAATATTGTTATATATTTTGTTGGTAAGAAGCCTATTGATTTTGGTGGAAATCCATCAAATTTCGAGGTCACAGTCCACGAAAAACGTTAGAAATTTTCACAAAAGCGAGGGTATCAGTGATCGCTAGATCGACTTTGTCTAGTCTAAAGAGTATGTTTGTATATTTATGCTAAAACTTACTGGTATATATGGGTACATACAACTTATATGTAACATTTGCTTTCAGGTGTGAGATACCTGTTATTATCATGGGAGAGACAGGATGTGGTAAAACTCGTCTGATCAAGTTCATGTGCTGTCTGCAAGCACCACCAGGGATCACTGTGGAAAATATGATTCTAATGAAAGTGAGTAGTAAAATAAATATTTATACCCCCGTCCATCACAAAAATTTCCATCACAGTTTTCTAAGCAACTGTCGAGTATAGCATGTAGAATCCTGATATTTTGTATATTTCTTTATCCTATGGTGCCATATGGTGTATAGCGATTTCATGAACCTTGATCATGGACTTACTGTTTACCGAATACTTTTACGATTTTTACACATAGTTGACATACATGCAAGGGTGCAGAAGCCTGATATTTTGCATATTGCTTTATCCTAAAGTTCCATATGGTGTATAGAGATTTCATTAACCTTTATCAACTACTTCCTGTTTACTGAAATCTTAGATTTTTACACATAGTTGACATACATGCAAAACTTCCGTCGCAGTTTTCTAAGCAACTATAGGTTGCAGAAGCCTGATATTTTGCATATTTCTTTATCCTATAGTACCATATCATGGTGTAAAGCGATTTAATGCTCCTTGGTTATCTACTTCCTGTTTACCAAATAATTACATTTTTACACTTACTTTACATACATGCAATATTTGGGGAAATTGGGGGTTTCACTGGTGAGCATTAGCTCACAGTCCACACTTGTTCATTAATAAAAACTTGATGCATGACAGTAATGATCCCTTTCATCAGAGACCATGTTATAGCATTATTATATTGCTTTTTATCAGTCCTAACCGTGATGAACCACCGCTTTTAAAATGAAACATTTTCAGTGCAGAATGGGTTGTCTTATGTATATTCAGTTGTGATATATGTGGATAACATGATGACATAGCTTTCATTTGCATGTTTAATTAACATCAGAGATATTGGAAGAGGAAATACATGCAGAATATACAGGAATTTAATTTTAAAGCAGTTTTAACCTGTTGTTCAGAAAATGGAAACCACCATATATTAGAGTAGGTTTTTTCAACAACTTTGTATGCCAAGAGGTAACAAGCTAAACTACCTGATTGAATGTAATGCATAACATATTGCAGAAGTTATTCACTGATTCATGTTCATTGATAGCATCATTCCAGCAGTTTCAGCATATGGTGTGTATATATTTCACAGTTTAAACGTAATGCTAAATCTTGGGATCGATATTCTGATTTTCTAGACCAGTCACAGCTGTTAACTACTAAGCTTACTTGAAAAAGGGTTTATGTTATCCCCTTCAGAACTTCTATGGTCGTCACAATGACTAAATTGATCATCATGGGAAATCTCTGTCTCAAATACAATCAGACTTTTTCGGTGAATCAATGGCCATCTTTTCTGTTTCTGGATTTTACTTTTTTTCTAGACACAACAATGAGTTACTCGACAGGTGTCTTTTTAGAGGCAGGAACTGCTTACTTGTCCGGAGAACCTGTATGCACCCATTATTGGGTTTGAGTTACTTTCTATTTTTGTGTTTTAGGTTTTTGTTTCACGGTGTATACTAGTATGTTCGTATGAAATCAAGTTTTGTAATTGTCCCTTGACTTCGGCTCTTGTTGTTTGGTCCATTTCCTTGCTATTTTTTTTTTTTTTACACAGGTTCATGGAGGTACAAAGGCATCGGATATAGAGAAGAAGGTTCGAAAAGCAGAGGAGATAGCAGAGAAAAATGCAGCAGACTACCCTAATATGGACACTGTATTATTCTTTGACGAAGCCAACACTACAGAAGCTATTGGTGTTATAAAGGAGATCATGTGTGACAAATCTCTGGGTGGCAAACCAATAAAACTCCATGAAAAATTGAAAATAGTTGCTGCTTGTAATCCTTATAGAAAGTATGTATGTGTAAAGCTTAACAGTGCTTATATAACATAATTTATTGTTGTTGAAATTATTCCTGCACATGTTCTACTCTTACAATAAATAATATCTCACAAACTGTTTTATTAAAAAAAAACCTTGCCATTTGAATAAAATATTTTCCTTGACTAAAAGTCATTGATTTTTTTTTATTTTGACAAAAGAGATATGATTTAAATTAAGTTGAAAAAAGTACATCAGAAAATAATCAGTTTCTGACAATTACCATCAGAATTTCTCTATCTTTTGCTGCTTTTTTCATTTGAAAGGGATTCAAAAAGGCCCAAATATGCAATTTTTCAACTTTTTTGGGCATGTTGCACTAAGTGCAAACTCGAGTTAAAGTATTAAAGTTGGGCGGGTGGGTGCGGAAAATAGGGTATCAATTTTGTGTAATCAACTACTCCTACAGTTTACAACCCAGATCTCTGAAACTTGACAGAACGATTCTACATGTATTGAAATTGTGCACCTGCTATTATGGAAGTGTTCCAAAGTATTTTTCTAATTTTCCCGACTTGGGAACTTAGTCATTCTTCAGAGCATTTGCAGAAGACAGTACCTTTTTTTGTGTAATCAACTCCTCCTACAGTTTTCAACCCAAATCTCTGAAACTTCACAGAAAGATTGAACATGTATTGAAGTTGTGCATCTGCTATTAGGAAATTGTTCCAGAATTTTTTTCCTAATTTTCGAGACTTGGAAACTTAGTCATTTGTTAGAACATTTGCAGAATCACTTCTCCTACAGTTTTCATCCCAGATCTCTGAAATTTCACATAAAGATTGCACATGTATTGAAGTTGTGCACCTGCTATTATGGAAGTGTTCCACCATTTTTTTCCTAATTTTCCAGACGTGGGAACTTAATAATTTTTCAGTTTGCACATGTATTGAAGTTGTGCACTTGCTTTTCTGGAATGGTTTAAGGATTTTTTTCCAAATTTTCAAGACTTGTGAACGCAGTCATTTTTGAGAACATTTGCAGAAGTCTGTGCCTATTTTGTGTAATCATCTTCTACATTTTTTTACACAGACCCAAAACCTACTTCCAACAAATTATAAAGCATTCCCTATTTATTAAGGCACTTGCTAAGCAACCCAGCCATTTTAGACTTATGCAATTTTTTTTTTGATCATAAGAGGGGGATTTTTCCAATTAATAAATTGTTGCCGTGTTAAAACAGGGATGTTATTATTTAATCCTTTTGGCTTTTGTAAAGTTAGTGGGGGCAATTTATAGTGATGGGTTACGGTGTCTGTCCTATCAATCTATCGCTGATGGCAGCATGAACACTTTATATCTTTGTAAGCTTAAGCCCTAGGTCCATCAAATATGGCCAATGATAGCTTATGGTGAGTACTTGCCAGTCAGTCACTTGTCACATGACCTTGACTTCAATTTGATGGTACACTGACTGCATTATAGTTTTTGAATTAGGTCAGTTTCTCTGTAACCATACATTGTATATTTTAAATTATGACAATTAATTTACAATTTACATATTGCTCATGAATTAATTTTTTTATTACTGATACAGAATGCAGGCAAGACATTTTTTTGTGTCCACACTTGTCATGATAAAATGGGTTGAAGAAGAATGGGTTTCTTAGATATAGGAGTTTAAGACATGTTATACAATTTTAGACAAATATTTTTGTATCCTATTTTGATGAGACTTTTCATTGATTGAACTGTTTATATTGTCTTAGCAATTGTTTCCATGTTACATTTACTACTTGCGAGTACTTGTGCTTCTTTCTGTTTTCAAGAAACAAACTAAAGACATGAACAAAAATCATGTTGGTTATATAATCAAACTTTTCAGTCATAATAAAATGGTGTTTGTAAAATAAGTTTGCAAGTATGAGAATGACTGAAAATTCTTGTCACTGTGATAAAGCTGAAAAAGTGGTAAAATTGGCATAACACACCATTCCTTACATGCAAAATAATCAAAATAAAATGTCAACTGGGGTGACTGTCCATGACAGATAAGCTGCATCTATTGGACAGTTATTATATGAAATAAAAAAGGATTATAGAAGTAAGGAAACCAATAAAAAATATACCAAACTCTAAAAGAATATTTTAGGTCTCATTATTTGTTCATCTTTGATGTCATGCACAATAAATCTTTCTTACTGCTTGGATACAATTTTTTTTTCTCAAAAACAATTAGTTGCAATTTCTACAAATCAACTATCTTTGTAAGTTTTGGAATTAAATTTTTATGCTAAAAGCTCTACAACATCTTAATTATTTGGATTTCAATATTGTTTAAATTTGCGCGCAACTGATGAGTCTTGATTAGACAAAGCGCACATCTGGCATAGTAAATTTTGTTAACCTTGGTATCTTTTATGACAGTTTATTTTAACAGTTATTTGGAAAATACTATTAAAACAAAGCAATTTTATTGTTTAGGCATTCAGATGAGTTGATAAAAAGATTAGAACAAGCAGGTCTTGGTTACCATGTCAACGCAGACAAGACAACTGATAAATTAGGTATAGATTGTTAAAAGCAAGACATTTACTAGTAGAACAGAATAATCATTTTTGGCTGGATTTCACAGAGTGAAAATCGGGGTTATAATATGGTGAATGTCGGGCAGGGTGCGGGTGGGTGAAAAAGTTTTTGTAACAGTTTTCTCAGCAACTACTAATCACATTCTCTTGAAATTTGGTATGCAGCATCAGCATGGCCTCCCATAACGTGGGATTTGATTTCAGGTCTGTTGACTACCTACTTCCTGTTAACCGACTTAGTTAATTTACGAAATCCTGCCATTTCTGTCTTTGTTGGATTTTTTTTTTGGTTTTAAGTGCAACATTCAATGTTAAAAAAGTAAAAAAAAAATTTATAACTTAATATGCCAGCTGCTAATTAATTTCAATCACCAATACCAAATATAAGGACAGAATATGTTTCTTTTTTATACCTTTTTTTTTTAGCATAGATTCTTTAAAAAAAAAAAAATTTTCTGCAGCGTTTTAAATACGAAATTCAGAAATTGTATCAAAAAAGTCGGCCCCCTCACAGAACAGTTACTACTGGTCTATGGCTGTGTTATATAGGTCCTTCCCTCCTAGCTATCACAGAACAGTAACCACTGGTCTAAGGCTGTGTTATATAGGTCCTTCCCTCCTATCACAGAACAGTTACCACTGGTCTATGGCTGTGTTAGATAGGTCCTTCCCTCCTATCACAGAACAGTTACTACTGGTCTATGGCTGTGTTAGATAGGTCCTTCCCTCCTATCACAGAACAGTTACCACTGGTCTATGGCTGTGTTATATAGGTCCTTCCCTCCTATCACAGAACAGTTACCACTGGTCTATGGCTGTGTTAGATAGGTCCTTCCCTCCTATCACAGAACAGTTACCACTGGTCTACGGCTGTGTTAGATAGGTCCTTCCCTCCTATCACAGAACAGTTACCACTGGTCTATGGCTGTGTTAGATATGTCCTTCCGTCCTGTCACAGAACAGTTACCACTGGTCTATATGGCTGTGTTATATAGGTCCTTCCCTCCTATCACAGAACAGTTACCACTGGTCTATGGCTGTGTTATATAGGTCCTTCCCTTCTATCACGGAACAGTTACTACTGGTCTATATGGCTGTGTTATATAGATCCTTCCCTCCTATCACAGAACAGTAGTACTGGTCTATGGCTGTGTTATATAGGTCCTTCCCTCCTATCACAGAACAGTTACCACTGGTCTATGGCTGTGTTATATAGGTCCTTCCCTTCTATCACGGAACAGTTACTACTGGTCTATATGGCTGTGTTATATAGATCCTTCCCTCCTATCACAGAACAGTAGTACTGGTCTATGGCTGTGTTATATAGGTCCTTCCCTCCTATCACAGAACAGTTACCACTGGTCTATGGCTGAGTTATATAGGTCCTTCCCTCCTATCACAGAACAGTTACCACTGGTCTATGGCTGTGTTATATAGGTCCTTCCCTCCTATCACAGAACAGTTACCACTGGTCTATGGCTGTGTTATATAGGTCCTTCCCTCCTATCACAGAACAGTTACCACTGGTCTATTGCTGTGTTATATAGGTCCTTCCCTCCTATCACAGAACAGTTACTACTGGTCTATATGACTGTGTTATATAGGTCCTTCCCTCCTATCACAGAACAGTTACCACTGGTCTATGGCTGTGTTATATAGGTCCTTCCCTTCTATCACGGAACAGTTACTACTGGTCTATATGGCTGTGTTATATAGGTCCTTCGCTCCTATCACAGAACAGTTACAACTGGTCTATGGCTGTGTTATATAGGTCCTTCCCTCCTATCACAAAACAGTTACTACTGGTCTATGGCTGTGTTAGATAGGTCCTTCCCTCCTATCACAGAACAGTTACTACTGGTCTATGGCTGTGTTAGATAGGTCCTTCCCTCCTAACACAGAACAGTTACCACTGGTCTATGGCTGTGTTATATAGGTCCTTCCCTCCTATCACAGAACAGTTACCACTGGTCTATGGCTGTGTTATATAGGTCCTTCCTTCTATCACAGAACAGTTACCACTGGTCTATGGCTATGTTTTATAGGTCCTTCCCTCCTATCACAGAACAGTTATCACTGGTCTATGGCTGTGTTATATAGGTCCTTCCCTCCTATCACAGAACTGTTACTACTGGTCTATGGCTGTGTTAGATAGGTCCTTCCCTCCTAACACAGAACAGTGGGCAATCAGAGCACGATATATTTCCACATTTCCGCTACTGATTGTATAATGAACTTATCCGGGCAATGTAATTTCATACCTGTTCTTAGAACAGCACTTTTGTCCTAGCCACGAGGTAAACCTGGGCATCCATATTGTTGTTGTATATTGTTGCCAAATTCCAGTGATTCCACTGCATAGGGATACAAGTCATGTGACGAGATTCTAGAAACATGATATGAAATAATACAAAATCAAGTAATTTCACTAAGGAGGAATACACTAATTGTCAAAAGCACATTGTAGCAAATCAAGACAGTATTTCTATACATCACATACTTGGATAAATAAAATAATGTTATCTATATTCCAGGTCGTGTACCAATGAGACGTCTGGTATACAGAGTTCAACCTATCCCACAGAGCATGTTACCCCTAGTCTGGGATTTCGGACAACTAGATACTGATGTTGAGGAAATGTACATCAGACAGATGGTCCTTAGATATGTAAGTAGGATTTATGCCATATTTGGTTGTTATACATATGGTGGGCAAAGGGGTTTTCGATATTTTTGTCAATAAACTAAGTGCATTAATTGATAAACAAACAAAATAATTCTTTTATACTGAATTCAATAATTACCCAAGATAAAGTTTGTTTTTCAAGTAAGTTATTACTAATCATAAGGTGATGATCAGACTTGATTGTTATGGTTTTTATATTCCCATCTATGATAAAGGTATTTATATAAAAATGTCTGTTTGTCCATTCTTCTGGTTGATCACATGTCGCACTGTATCTTGAGAATGCCTTCACAGATTTCCTTCAAACTGCACATAGCCCCTCAGTGGCCTAGTGGTTAATTATGTGCCTCTCAACATTGAGATTGTGGGTTCAAGTCTCACTGTGGGCAGGGTGTACTGGATTCCAGTCTTAATTAAAAAGGATTGCCAGTTTTTCTACTGAATGATGGGGGTTTTCTTTTAAGGTACTCTGGCTTCCTCACCCAAAAAACCTGGAAGCCAATATACAGCTGAAAAATTGCTGAAAGTGGCATTAAACACCATTCAAACAAACTAACAACTCAACCACTCTCTGTGTTATAATTGTATTGGCCTCATGGTCTTTATTCTTTTTAGTAAATTTAAGATTTATAGATTTTTAGAGTTATTGAACATTGTATATAAAAAAATTGGGGGTTTTTATTTCTCAGACTCTAGCTCATAAATGATTTCATCAATTCTCTTTAAAGTTTGGGGTAGTGTTTATTTTGATAGATGTAAGTTGGTAAAATTCTTATTTTTTTTTTACTTATAGAGTTATGGGACTTTGTAAAAAAAGTGGGGATTATTTTAGTTTTTCATACTCATACTCAAAAATGCTTTCATTAGTTTTCTTGAAATTTTGGGAAATTTTTTATTGGTAAATTCTGTTTTTGTGTGGGTTTTTTTTTTTTTTTTTAGAGTTATGAGACTTTATTTGTAAAAAATAAGGGGATTTTTTAGTTTTCATAATGTTTCATCAATTTCTAGACATTTCAGGGCATTGTTGATATTGATAGATGTGATTGTGTCTCATAAGGGCAAACAGAATTATGCTTCTATAAAAGTGTGTGCTCATGGCAAAGCTGTTTCATACTTGTGTCATTCTTGATCTGTGGAAAAATGACTCTTTCTATTTCAGTGCACTGACTTGAATTTCTTTCGTCCAATTCTTCTGCATTGTAATTAATCATTTAATAAACATCCATGTCAGTTTTAATTTATTAATTTTTATTAATTTGAATTCTAATATAACGTCCTTCATATGCTTTGAGAACACATTAGGGTTCTAATAAGCATAGAGCCTGGTATGACGTCAAAATTATAATTCCGACGTCATATACGCTCAACTGAAATTTTCAAACTGGATCAATGAAATTTTTCAATATTTTTTTTTATTAAAAGGTATGTATATTCAGTAAATATATGTTTATGTCAATACATGTATTATTTGCTTTAACTGATTTGAGAGATATCTTATCATTTTCAAAAACATTATTACCATTGAAAGCGTCCTCTACAAGCCGCTTCAAAATTTTAAAACATTTGTTAGACATATTAGAATCGAAATAGATTATTGCAATTGTGCTCTATGCGAATTAGAACATGGTCCAACCTCATATTTGTCTTCATTTTATACCTCACTATCGCTATGTATAAAATATTGACAAATATAACGTCTGACCATGTTCTTATTCGCATAGAGCCAGCTCGCAATAATCTATTTCTTAAACGACTTGTACTTTTTTCATTCAATAACTTTGTCATCACTCAAGGGAACCAACAATTTAACAGGTTTAAAGTAAAGTGATTGCCCTAAGAGTTATGTACGGTAGTAACTTAACATTTATTACATATATAAATAATAAAGTTATATAATTTCAGATAAACAACAAACAGCTTCCAACCATTCAAGGTTTAGAAACAACTGTCAGCAAAATACTGACTGTATCTCAGGACTTTATGAGACAACAAAAGGTACATAATTGACAATGTTAATTTTAGGTTGATTTCTAATATATTTCATTACAGCTGATATGAAACCAAATGTGTTTTTTGGATCATCTGAGCCATTTACTCTGCAATTAGATTGATTTCAAGAATTCAGAAATTTAACTTGCCCATTTTAGACAAATTTCACATTGTAGAATATATTTCAGTTTTGGTTTAGTTTCTATAGGACTTTTAATTCCTCCTTGAATGTGCTTTTAATAATATTTCTAGCAAGTTTTCATACCTTCTATGTTTTAATTTATAACCCACATTTGGTAGGATTTGTTTTATTTTATTTTTATGTGGAGAGTTTTCAGTATGTCAACAGATTTTTTTTGTCAGTCAATATATATAAGTCTATGGGACAACTTTGTCGCTTACAGTGCTATAACATTGCCACTAGCTACTTGAGGTGGTCATATTTAGTACTTTTGAGGAGTAGCCCTATGCTGTTAAATATTTCCTACAATACAGAAGTGGTAGTATTTTGCATTCATCAGTGAAATTACAATTAACACAAACATTGTATGCTTCAAAACATTTTTGCACGTCGGTAAAGAGCTAAGTTGCAGATGATTCTATGTTAAATTCTGCTTGAATCGGCAAAAGAGCTCATGAAATCCCATATGCCAACTGAAGTGATCTTACAATTTATCCCCAGCGTTTAACAAATTTAGACTTTCAATTGTTTAGTTACTAGTCGGTACAAGCTCTATGCCCCCAGAACTTTTGATGGCAAAAGTACTGATTTTTAGCCTTTCACTTTTGTAAGCCAGTAAAAATCTGTTACCTACGTTATTGTGTAAATTGTACCACCTAAAAGTACTTCTGGACAACCTTTGTATCCGCCTCAGGCTGAACAGAATTACTTACAGAATATAAATATTTGAGCCAACCAGTCCTTGTAACTTTGAGCCAACCAGTCCTTCTAACTCTGAGCCAACTCTGAGTCATTGTAACTCTGAGCCAACTCTGAGTCCGTGTAACTCTGAGCCCTTGTAACTTTGAGCCAACCAGTCCTTCTAACTCTGAGCCAACTCTGAGTCATTGTAACTCTGAGCCAACTCTGAGTCCTTGTAACTCTGAGCCCTTGTAACTCTGAGCCAACCAGTCATTGTATCTCAGAGCCAACCAGTCCTTGTAACTCTGAGCCAACCAATCCATGTAACTCTGAGCCAACCAGTCCTTTTGACTCTGAGCCAACCATTCCTTGCTCCATCACATTTAGACATGTTTAGCATGAGCTTGTTTTTTATTGTTTCATTTGTGTGTTTTTGAACTAATTGTATCAAAATTTAATTTCAGGATGAGTGTAGTTTTGTGAGTTTACGAGATGTAGAGAGAGTCCTACAAGTTATGAGTTGGTTCTACAGACAGAGTGAGAATGATGAGATGTTGTTTCAGAAAATAAGGGATGAATATGACTGTTATGATTCAGAGTCGGAAGAAGACAGTTTTGAAATAGAAGAAGATCCAGAGGTATATTGACTACATCACCTAAGCTGGAGTTGTGACCAGATTTACACCACTATTAGTTTAATAATAAATTGGCAGCTTAGCTTCAACATTATCTTCTGAACTGTGCATTCAATATGCATGAAATTTTGGATTCATGTAGACTTTTAAAAGAAGATTGCCTAATATTGATTTGGTATCAGGAGTTCAAACATCAAGTTCATAACTATGCAACGTAAATTAGAGGATTGAGAATTTTCATATGTATTGAGTCCCAATGGTGCTAAATAAGAAACCTTTTTATTGTTAGGGTCATAAAGTCAAAGTACATGGCAAAAAATTTAAGAAAAATCATGTTTAATCTTCATGAAACTTGGCTGAATGACAAGGCTTTGGATGTAGATGACATGAATTTTATTTGTTGGTTACCTTCAAATAATTACAGGTATTAAGTTTCATGGTGTAATAATTGGCTACAAAATCTGCAGATTTATTTCTTACCATATTTGAATGAAATTTATAAATGGACTTTGCTCACTGATTTGACTGGCTACTGGGAGTCTCATATGTAGTACATGTATTCAGTCTGTTATTTTCATTGATTCTTTCAGTGATAAAGTCAAAATTTACTGTCCTGAAACAGGATTTATATTTTTAAGTTTATTCATGTCAAACATCCAGAGCCGTCACGTCCTGAATATAGCCGAAATATTGATTGCTGGACGTAAAACAATCAATCAATCAATCAATCAAACAAACAATCAATCAATCAATCAATCAACCAATCAATCAAACAATCAATCAATCAATCAATCCAGAGCCGTTGAAGAGAAGAGTACACAAATTTATTGTACTCAATAAAATTAAAATTCGCATTTCTTTTTTAAATAATATCTGTAGTTGTTATTTTAATAACTGAAAAAGTGCTCCATGGGTGTTAACAATAAGCCAATCAACAAATTACCACGGTAAAGATAAAAACGATAAAGCTCATATTGCACTGACAAGTGCGAGAGGGTAATAACTGTGATTATTTACATCTGTAGCAGTATGAGTATATAACCTGAACGACCATCAAATCTAATTAACTGATAAGAAACGAGAAGTGATAAAGTGTCTCGTTAGCAGCATGTTTGTGGGGAAATGGCATATCTGTTGAGAAGAATTAGGTTATACATTATTACAATATTTATTTAAGATTCAATACATTTTTGGCCCTTGGGAATCATCTCAGCTATTTATAAATTTAGCGGTCCCTGCCTAAAAGTTTATTAGCATTCAAGAGAAGCAAACTTCGAAGGCAGCGACACAAAACGTCAATTCAATGGAACCTAGCATGGTTCCGAGAGAGCACAGCATGGCTCTCTATCGCTGTACACAGCGCAGCATGGCTGTTGAGCGAGTTGAACTGACGTTTGTCGTGCTACATCTGAATTCTTGGTGGAATAGATGAAATTTGGTTATAGATGTAGAAAATAAAATTTCATAAATGTCCTTCAAAGGCAACCGTCAATTCAAGGGTACATAGCATGGTTCCGAGAGAGCACAGCATGGCTGTCTATGCTCTACACAGCGCAGCATGGCTGTGAAACGAGTTGAACTGACGGTTGTTATGCGACATCTGAATTCTTGGGGGAATAGATGAAATTTGGTTTATAGATGCAGACAATAAAATTTCATAAATGTCCATTTTAATCAATTCCGTATGCTGAGAATAATTCCCTGATCATTGATATATTGAAGGCGTGCGGTTGGGGATGGTGGCGGTGACACTAAACAAAGAAAGCTTAATTAAAAAATGGCGTCCTTCTTTACAACAGATTATCTGAACTGACTTGCTGCAACCTAACCTCCTACCTGTAAACAACCAATAGATTCGCTCCCGCACCACGTGATTTTTGACATGAATAAACAACGCCTATAATTAACATATAAGCTACCATTTATTCATGTCAAACATCCAGAGCCGTCACGTCCGGAATATAGCCGAAATATTGATTGCTGGACGTAAAACAATCAATCAATCAATCAATCAAACAAACAATCAATCAATCAATCAATCAACCAATCAATCAAACAATCAATCAATCAATCCAGAGCCGTTGAAGAGAAGAGTACACACAAATTTATTGTACTCAATAAAATTAAAATTCGCATTTCTTTTTTAAATAATATCTGTAGTTGTTATTTTAATAACTGAAAAAGTGCTCCATGGGTGTTAACAATAAGCCAATCAACAAATTACCACGGTAAAGATAAAAACGATAAAGCTCATATTGCACTGACAAGTGCGAGAGGGTAATAACTGTGATTATTTACATCTGTAGCAGTATGAGTATATAACCTGAACGACCATCAAATCTAATTAACTGATAAGAAACGAGAAGTGATAAAGTGTCTCGTTAGCAGCATGTTTGTGGGGAAATGGCATATCTGTTGAGAAGAATTAGGTTATACATTATTACAATATTTATTTAAGATTCAATACATTTTTGGCCCTTGGGAATCATCTCAGCTATTTATAAATTTAGCGGTCCCTGCCTAAAAGTTTATTAGCATTCAAGAGAAGCAAACTTCGAAGGCAGCGACACAAAACGTCAATTCAATGGAACCTAGCATGGTTCCGAGAGAGCACAGCATGGCTCTCTATCACTGTACACAGCGCAGCATGGCTGTTGAGCGAGTTGAACTGACGTTTGTCGTGCTACATCTGAATTCTTGGTGGAATAGATGAAATTTGGTTATAGATGTAGAAAATAAAATTTCATAAATGTCCTTCAAAGGCAACCGTCAATTCAAGGGTACATAGCATGGTTCCGAGAGAGCACAGCATGGCTCTCTATGCTCTACACAGCGCAGCATGGCTGTGAAACGAGTTGAACTGACGGTTGTCATGCGACATCTGAATTCTTTGGGGAATAGATGAAATTTGGTTTATAGATGCAGACAATAAAATTTCATAAATGTCCAAAAACTCAGATGAGAATCAGCTGAGTGCCCCCAAGGATTAAGGAAAAAGGGGGTTATCCTTCAATATATCAACGATAAAGACAATCAACATATACACTAAAACAAATGGTATTTACATAAAACAAATCTGTAAAAATAGATGAACATTACATGAATGATAAGTATACCAGAACAATATATGATGAGTATAACAAATGTAAAACGTTCAAGATTTAGTTAAACTTTCCTGAGCATATTTGATTGAATTTGAAGAAATTCTGATATATCTACAATAACTATCTGATTTCCAACGACCTAAAACTTTTATCATATGATCCTCTACTAGCTAGTAGCAGCGCCTGATCTAAAGGAATGACCATTATAAAGGTTAGGGTCATAGTCACAAAGTTTCAGAATATTCTTTAAATTATCTAAGAAGAATTGTCTGCTTAAAGCTTCATTTTTTCCTGTTACGAAAAGGGGGTCAGATGGAAACCACATACCGAATTCCGATTTTCTTATATCTAAATATTTCTTTAAAGCAGAGAAAGGGCAAATGGAATTATCTATTTTAAAAAGTTGAATGTCTATTCCTTTCCGGAAAGGGTCGGTTTTAGACTCTTTTAGTCTCAAAATAGCACGATCTACCATAAAAGTTACATCAGATACACAGAGGTTAGCCAGAGGGTCAAATTTATCAGCATTCACTACCGTAAATTCTCCGCATCTCAAAAAAGCAAAAAATGCTACAACACAAGCTGTCTCTATTAAACAATCAATATATCTACTGTACACACCTTTTCTTAGTTTAAGGCAAATTTGTTGCAAAATTGAAAACGTAATAGGGAGTCTAGTTCTATTTTGCGCACCTTGTATACGTTTAACTGATTTCAAAATCAATGTTAATCTTGGTAAAAATTCACCCTGTGACGTTTCCAAAGGATTAGGGTATCCTGCCTTCAAGTAAGTATGCCTTATACCACATAAATATAGTTTTATAGTCGTATGTTTGATTTTCAAAACCTGAAAGCAATGTGCTACAAAGTATATAAGTACATCCTCTGATAGAAGAGGTAGATCACGCGAATTATAGGAAAAACCATTCAACAATAAAAATCTAGTAAAATGAGAAAAACCTATATTATACAAAGATCTAGTTCTTTTAGCAACAGCGTGAGTCCATAGGTATTCCACTGTGCTGTTTAGCACCACATTACTTCGTAAACACTCGGACAGTTGTGAGGAATCTTGTCTGCATGTGGAGCGAGGCTGCGGAATCTTTCTATCTGTAAACGAGATAAAGCGTCGCTTATGTTATTTTTACAGCCTTCGACGTGTTTTGCAGTAAACTGAAAATTATATACACATGCGCACCATGTCAACTGTCTCATAAGTTTCATGATTTCAATACATTTTGATCTTCCTTTCCTCACAATTGCTACAGTGGCTTCATTGTCACAATGAGATAGAATTTTTTTGCATTTCCATTCTTTACCCCATAGCAGAGAAGCTACTACTATCGGATACAACTCTAAGAATGCCATTGATAAACTTTTGTCATTTAAAGAAGGTAGTTCTTTCGGCCACGTTGAACAGAACCATTTACCTTGATAAAACCCTCCAAATCCAATTGTAGAAGAAGCATCGGTGTACAATTGCATATCAAAGTTAGAAGTGTAATTTAAATCGTAAAACATGTTTATTCCGTTCCAGTTATGCAGAAATCGGAGCCAAAATTCTAAATCAACTCGACATTCCTTGCGTAGGTTAACGTAAAAATGAAGTTGTTTGACCTTAGTAGACAACTTTATCAGATATGAAACAAAAGATCTGCCTGGAACAATAACACGGGACGCAAAGTTCAAGTGGCCTAATAATTGAAGCAATTCTCTCTTTGTACATGTTGACTTATTAAGTATGGAATTGATAAAGTTGCAAATTCGATCTACTTTGTTATCTGGTAATCTAGCTTCTAATTTATCGGTGTCTAAGACAATGCCAAGATATTCAATGCAAGTTAGGGGCCCCATGGTCTTATTTTTTGCGAGCGGGATATTTAATCGGTTGAATAGCATAGTCATTATCGCCATTGTTCTTTCAGCATCATTTTCTGGAGGGTCGATAGTAAGGAAGTCGTCCAATAAATGTAAAATATGTTTAACTTTGTAATTACTCTCTGCTATAAAACAAATCGCCCTGGAAATATTATCAAATATTTTTGGGCTACTACGGCACCCGAAAGACAATCGAACATAAAAATAATAGAGCGATTCCCATTTGAAACAGAATAAAGGCCATTGACTTGGTTTAACTGGACATATTTTAAATGCATTTTGAATATCAAATTTACATAATTTGGTCCCTTTTCCGTATTTTGTAATAATGCGAATCGCGTCGTCTATCTTGACATAAGACATTGAACACAAATCTTTGTCTATAAGATCATTTATACTCACGTCTTTACTATTGTGAGGTGCAGACAGGTCAAGTATTAGTCGTTTTTTGTCTGAATATTTACTTTCAGCAACACCTAACGGGCTTACTCGATAATTATCAAACGGTAGCCTATCGAATGGACCATAAATAAAACCGTTACAGAGCTCTTTATTAATTAGCTCCGACACTGTATCTTTCTGTGACCTTGCACTTAAATTGTTTCTACATTCTTTCGTTGTGATATTGTCATATTGAACCATAGTATCAAAGCCATTTCTTAACCCATTACATAAATAATCAACGATAAAATTGTCAGGATGATTAAATAATTCACTTTTTAAATGTTCGACGTTGATCGGGGTAGACGCGTGCATATTAATATTATGTAGTCACAATTTATGGGACGATTTTGGCGTTTCCTTGTCGGCAGAAGAAGAGCTAGCTATTTGATTGGATACCGTTGTTGCAGATTGACGTTTCGCACAAAGAAGCTGGGAGTGGCCTGATGAACGACATTTGGTGCAAATATGTAAGAAAGAACATGAGCGTTTCGTGCAGCCTCTATTGCTGTTGAAGTTATTACATATCTCCCTACCTTGTTGATAAAATCTTTGACGGCCGTATTTATCGCTACGATCCTCGCTACGTAAACTATTGTTTTCTTGGGAATTTATTTTGTACTTCAGTTGTAACGAGCAAAATTCCGTTGAATGGTCGCACATGTGGCATAGCTTACATACATTAATTTGAACTCCTGCCGATACAAGGGTGAACAAGTCACGATCCCGTTTGCTCCAATCAACTTTTACTTTATATTCTCTGAGTAATGTTGCTGCTTTTGCCGAAAACATTTTGTGATAATCATAAAATTTTGCACCGTAAAAATTGCTAATTTCGACGATATCTTCTTCGTAACTATCTAGTTCGGCGCGTCTTTCAGGGTACGCTTTGGACATAATTCTTTTGTATTTGCCGAATGCTTTGATAAATTCCTGAATTGTTAAGGTGCGACTTAATCTTATATCTGGTTTCCCTGGAAGATTGACTTCTATCGTGTCCGCAATAACGGTATGCGATTGTGGACATTCATAACTAGGAATTAGTAACGCGGCAAGATTAACATCCTTACCGTCGATAATCTGTCGCTGCAAGGAAGGTGATACCACGTCAATGTTTTGAAATAAATCCGATCTTACTCCCGAGTTAATCTCCGCAGGTAAGGAATTTTCTTGTGTAACAGAATGACTGATATTTGAACACAACGTATTAGTTTGGGCGTACCATTTCCCAAGGGTGAACCCTTCTTTGCCGCTATCTTGCAGTTTATCTGTGTGACTATTTTGCAATAACTGAGTAACAGTATTTTGTAATCCAGTTACACATTGTGACATGGAGACAAAAACATTACATAAGTTGTTTAACTGATTTTCCTCCGGGGTTGTGTTGACCAAAGGTTGTTGCTGTGATTCTCGGGCTCTCGTTTCCGTTTCTGAATTCTTATCATTGTCAATAATGTTTACATCGGAGTCATTCCTTCTAGAATCCACGTTGCTTTTAAACAATTGTAAGAGAATAGAATCAGAAAGGTCACCCGGAACCTCAATGCCAATTTCTTTTAGTTCTTTTACAAGTTTCTTCCTGTTCCACGTGGAAGGGTCATTAGAAAGTACAGGTGTGCGCTCGTATGGAAGTTTCCTTTTTATCTGTCTTTTTGATTTCCTAGTAGCCATGAGGATCAAAAGTTGCACAAATTATGAAGTTTATAAGGTCCACTCACGTGTATAATAGGAAATAAATATGTCCAACAGAAAATATCCAAAATGACACTAAACAAAGAAAGCTTAATTAAAAAATGGCGTCCTTCTTTACAACAGATTATCTGAACTGACTTGCTGCAACCTAACCTCCTACCTGTAAACAACCAATAGATTCGCTCCAGCACCACGTGATTTTTGACATGAATAAACAACGCCTATAATTAACATATAAGCTACCATTTTTCTATTCCCAAGTAGATGGCCTTAGCGGATTCATTATAATGTTTTTAAATTTTAATTTAAAGCTTTACAACATCTTACTAATTTGGATTTTAAATGTTTTGGGTTTGAGTGCCACTGGTAAGTCTTGATCAAAAGAAACACACATCTTTCAAAGTAAATTTTATAGCTTTGGTTTCTAAGGTGACACTTTATTTAAATTGTTTGAAACAATTATGATATGGATTGGCAACAGGAAAGTAATTCCAGGTTAATTTTTATTTCTCAAACATCTAAGATTATTTTTATATTTTGTCTGAATTTAGGACATAGATGATGTGACAAGATCACTGGTTCTTGCCCTTGGTGTATGTTATCATGCTTGTCTGAAAAACAGGAAACAATACAGGGATACAGTAGCCAAGTTTTTTACACCACCATTAAGATTAACAGGAGGTTCTGATCAGATAGAAGAGGAGATATCTAAGTATGAATAAGTGTATTCAATATAAAATGAATATGTATCTTAAGTTTTATTAACATGTGTTTAGTCTTTACTCCAAGTGAGATTTTGTCATCACCTGATGTCTTTTGTTCCTAAATTCTTTTCTGAAACCATGACCATGCCCAATAACCTACCTTGCATTTGTTACTATAAATAGAACATAGGGCAACATCAATAATCATTGTTTTTCAGCTAAATGAATTGAATTTCTAAATGTAGCTTGATCATGGAGCATTGCACAAAAATGATGATTTTTTTTATGTCTCCCTGTCATGGAGGGGAGACATATTGTTTTACCATGAGCTCTTCATCTTATTCTTATTCTTCTCAGCGAAACTTGTCCGGGCCATAACTTTTTTGTCTTTTGACATAGGCCTTAGATATTTGGTATGTAGGTAGGTCACTACAAGCTGATGTATTGTACCATCATGGTTGACCTTTGACCCCCAGGTCATTTTTGATGATATTTTGGACCATAGTCTTGTCTGGGCCATAACTTTTTTGTCTTTTGACATTGGCCTTAGATATTTGGTATGTAGGTAGGTCACTGCAAGTCGATGTGTTGCGTACCAGCATGGTTGACCCTTGAACTTTGACCTCAAGGTAATTTTTGATGATATTTTGGACCATGGTCTTGTCCGGGCCATAACTTTTTAGTCTTTTGACATAGGCCTTAGATAATTGGAATGTAGATAGGTCACTACAAGTTGATGTGTCGCATACCAGCATGGTTGACCTTTGACCTCAAGGTCATTTTTGATATTTTGGAGTCTTGTCCGGGCCATAACTTTGACATAGGCCTTAGATATTTATTATATTTGCACCCACAAATAAAAACATCCACCTTGTTGATACTATGGAAGGGGAGACATCCGTTTTAGTGCACTAAAACAGTTGCCCCTAGTTTATTTTTAATTTATAGATATTTTGCAAAATATGCTTATTGTGTTATTAATTTAATTACAGATTTGTCTTTTCTGAAACTATTTTTTCCAATCCGAGTCCAAATTCCATAAGCAGATGAGCATTTAAAGACTACTGTGAGCCTCATGTCTGAATTTTAATATGACTCTAAATTATGTGTTGTGTATTTCCGTTACTTTTGGTCAATAATTTACAGTTTATTCAAGAGAAATCTATATAGTTTCAAATTTCAGATAAAGGAATTGTACATGCTTTCATACAAATATTTTTTCAGTTGCCAATCAGTTTTTCTAGACAATGTGAAATTGGCCCCTAACATAGCAAAGAACCAGGCCTTGAAGGAGAATGTGTTTATGATGGTTGTATGTATAGAGCTGAGGATCCCTATGTTTCTAGTTGGTAAACCTGGTAGTTCTAAATCACTGGCCAAGACCATAGTAGCTGATGCCATGCAGGGGAATGCTGCCCATACGGATCTGTTCAAAAGCTATAAGCAGGTAAAAAGCTTCTTAAATGATCAGAAATAAATGTTTCATAATAAACAAAATAATTTATTGAAAATGGATAAGTTGAAGGTAAATGAATTGAAGCAGTTACTTAATATAAATATAAATTTGGCAGACTAAGGAAAGATTGCATAAAGTATTTTACCATAAAATTTAGGATGCAGATGGCGTGGTATCTATCCAGTGAAGTCTTATATCAGTATCAGTGGGGATTACTGGTACAACTAAGGCATTACATACTGATTAAAAATTATAAATATCTTATGGTACATTTTACAGTTACAAATGGTGTCCTTCCAGTGTAGTCCTATGTCTACCCCTGATGGTATATACATTATAAATATCTTATGGTACATTTTACAGGTACAAATGGTGTCCTTCCCATGTAGTCCTCTGTCTACCCCTGATGGTATATACATTATTAATATCTTATGGTACATTTTACAGGTCCAAATGGTGTCCTTCCAGTGTAGTCCTCTGTCTACCCCTGATGGTATATACATTATAAATATCTTATGGTACATTTTACAGTTACAAATGGTGTCATTCCAGTGTAGTCCTCTGTCTACCCCTGATGGTATATACATTATTAATATCTTATGGTACATTTTACAGGTACAAATGGTGTCCTTCCAATGTAGTCCCCTGTCTACCCCTGACGGTATATACATTATTAATATCTTATGGTACATTTTACAGGTACAAATGGTGTCCTTCCAGTGTAGTCCTCTGTCTACCCCTGATGATATATACATTATTAATATCTTATGGTACATTTTACAGGTCCAAATGGTGTCCTTCCAGTGTAGTCCTCTGTCTACCCCTGATGGTATATACATTATAAATATCTTATGGTACATTTTACAGGTACAAATGGTGTCCTTCCAATGTAGTCCTCTGTCTACCCCTGATGGTATATACATTATAAATATCTTATGGTACATTTTACAGGTACAAATGGTGTCCTTCCAATGTAGTCCTCTGTCTACCCCTGATGGTATATACATTATAAATATCTTATGGTACATTTTACAGGTACAAATGGTGTCCTTCCAATGTAGTCCTCTGTCTACCCCTGATGGTATATACATTATTAATATCTTATGGTACATTTTACAGGTACAAATGGTGTCCTTCCAATGTAGTCCTCTGTCTACCCCTGATTGTATATACATTATTAATATCTTATGGTACATTTTACAGGTACAAATGGTGTCCTTCCAGTGTAGTCCTCTGTCTACCCCTGATGGTATATACATTATTAATATCTTATGGTACATTTTACAGGTACAGATGGTGTCCTTCCAGTGTAGTCCTCTGTCTACCCCTGATGGTATATACATTATAAATATCTTATGGTACATTTTACAGGTACAAATGGTGTCATTCCAGTGTAGTCCTCTGTCTACCCCTGACGGTATATACATTATAAATATCTTATGGTACATTTTACAGGTACAAATGGTGTCCTTCCAGTGTAGTCCTCTGTCTACCCTGACGGTATATACATTATTAATATCTTATGGTACATTTTACAGGTACAAATGGTGTCCTTCCAGTGTAGTCCTCTGTCTACCCCTGACGGTATATACATTATTAATATCTTATGGTACATTTTACAGGTACAAATGGTGTCCTTCCAGTGTAGTCCCCTGTCTACCCCTGATGGTATATACATTATTAATACCTTATGGTACATTTTACAGGTACAAATGGTGTCCTTCCAATGTAGTCCTCTGTCTACCCCTGACGGTATATACATTATTAATATCTTACGGTACATTTTACAGGTATTGGTGTCCTTCCAGTGTAGTCCTCTGTCTACCCCTGATGGTATATACATTATTAATATCTTATGGTACATTTTACAGGTACAAATGGTGTCCTTCCAGTGTAGTCCTCTGTCTACCCCTGATGGTATATACATTATTAATATCTTATGGTACATTTTACAGGTACAAATGGTGTCCTTCCAGTGTAGTCCTCTGTCTACCCCTGATGGTATATACATTATTAATATCTTATGGTACATTTTACAGGTACAAATGGTGTCCTTCCAATGTAGTCCTCTGTCTACCCCTGCTGGTATATACATTATTAATATCTTATGGTACATTTTACAGGTACAAATGGTGTCCTTCCAATGTAGTCCTCTGTCTACCCCTGATTGTATATACATTATAAATATCTTATGGTACATTTTACAGGTACAAATGGTGTCCTTCCAATGTAGTCCTCTGTCTACCCCTGATGGTATATACATTATTAATATCTTATGGTACATTTTACAGGTCCAAATGGTGTCCTTCCAGTGTAGTCCGCTGTCTACCCCTGATGGTATATACATTATTAATATCTTATGGTACATTTTACAGGTACAAATGGTGTCCTTCCAGTGTAGTCCTCTGTCTACCCCTGATGGTATATACATTATAAATATCTTATGGTACATTTTACAGGTCCAAATGGTGTCCTTCCAGTGTAGTCCTCGGTCTACCCCTGATGGTATATACATTATAAATATCTTATGGTACATTTTACAGGTACAAATGGTGTCCTTCCAGTGTAGTCCTCTGTCTACCCCTGATGGTATATACATTATTAATATCTTATGGTACATTTTACAGGTCCAAATGGTGTCCTTCCAATGTAGTCCTCTGTCTACCCCTGATGGTATATACATTATTAATATCTTATGGTACATTTTACAGGTACAAATGGTGTCCTTCCAATGTAGTCCTCTGTCTACCCCTGATGGTATATACATTATTAATATCTTATGGTACATTTTACAGGTACAAATGGTGTCCTTCCAGTGTAGTCCTCTGTCTACCCCTGATGGTATATACATTATTAATATCTTATGGTACATTTTACAGGTACAAATGGTGTCCTTCCCATGTAGTCCTCTGTCTACCCCTGATGGTATATACATTATTAATATCTTATGGTACATTTTACAGGTACAAATGGTGTCCTTCCAATGTAGTCCTCTGTCTACCCCTGATGGTATATACATTATTAATATCTTATGGTACATTTTACAGGTATTGGTGTCCTTCCAGTGTAGTCCTCTGTCTACCCCTGATGGTATATACATTATTAATATCTTATGGTACATTTTACAGGTCCAAATGGTGTCCTTCCAGTGTAGTCCTCTGTCTACCCCTGATGGTATATACATTATTAATATCTTATGGTACATTTTACAGGTCCAAATGGTGTCCTTCCAGTGTAGTCCTCTGTCTACCCCTGATGGTATATACATTATTAATATCTTATGGTACATTTTACAGGTACAAATGGTGTCCTTCCAATGTAGTCCTCTGTCTACCCCTGATGGTATATACATTATTAATATCTTATGGTACATTTTACAGGTCCAAATGGTGTCCTTCCAGTGTAGTCCTCTGTCTACCCCTGATGGTATATACATTATTAATATCTTATGGTACATTTTACAGGTCCAAATGGTGTCCTTCCAGTGTAGTCCTCTGTCTACCCCTGACGGTATATACATTATAAATATCTTATGGTACATTTTACAGGTACAAATGGTGTCCTTCCAGTGTAGACCTCTGTCTACCCCTGATGGTATATACATTATAAATATCTTTTGGTACATTTTACAGGTCCAAATGGTGTCCTTCCAGTGTAGTCCTCTGTCTACCCTTGATGGTATATACATTATAAATATCTTATGGTACATTTTACAGGTACAAATGGTGTCCTTCCAGTGTAGTCCTCTGTCTACCCCTGATGGTATATACATTATAAATATCTTATGGTACATTTTACAGGTCCAAATGGTGTCCTTCCAGTGTAGTCCTCTGTCTACCCCTGATGGTATATACATTATAAATATCTTATGGTACATTTTACAGGTACAAATGGTGTCCTTCCAATGTAGTCCTCTGTCTACCCCTGATGGTATATACATTATTAATATCTTATGGTACATTTTACAGGTACAAATGGTGTCCTTCCCATGTAGTCCTCTGTCTACCCCTGATGGTATATACATTATTAATATCTTATGGTACATTTTACAGGTACAAATGGTGTCCTTCCAATGTAGTCCTCTGTCTACCCCTGATGGTATATACATTATTAATATCTTATGGTACATTTTACAGGTACAAATGGTGTCCTTCCAGTGTAGTCCTCTGTCTACCCCTGATGGTATATACATTATTAATATCTTATGGTACATTTTACAGGTACAAATGGTGTCCTTCCAATGTAGTCCTCTGTCTACCCCTGATGGTATATACATTATTAATATCTTATGGTACATTTTACAGGTACAAATGGTGTCCTTCCAGTGTAGTCCTCTGTCTACCCCTGATGGTATATACATTATTAATATCTTATGGTACATTTTACAGGTACAAATGGTGTCATTCCAATGTAGTCTTCTGTCTACCCCTGATGGTATATACATTATTAATATCTTATGGTACATTTTACAGGTCCAAATGGTGTCCTTCCAGTGTAGTCCTCTGTCTACCCCTGATGGTATATACATTATTAATATCTTATGGTACATTTTACAGGTACAAATGGTGTCCTTCCAGTGTAGTCCTCTGTCTACCCCTGATTGTATATACATTATAAATATCTTATGGTACATTTTACAGGTACAAATGGTGTCATTCCAATGTAGTCCTCTGTCTACCCCTGATGGTATATACATTATTAATATCTTATGGTACATTTTACAGGTACAAATGGTGTCATTCCAGTGTAGTCCTCTGTCTACCCCTGATGGTATATACATTATTAATATCTTATGGTACATTTTACAGGTACAAATGGTGTCCTTCCAGTGTAGTCCTCTGTCTACCCCTGATGGTATATACATTATTAATATCTTATGGTACATTTTACAGGTCCAAATGGTGTCCTTCCAATGTAGTCCTCTGTCTACCCCTGATGGTATATACATTATTAATATCTTATGGTACATTTTACAGGTCCAAATGGTGTCCTTCCAGTGTAGTCCTCTGTCTACCCCTGATGGTATATACATTATTAATATCTTATGGTACATTTTACAGGTCCAAATGGTGTCCTTCCAGTGTAGTCCTCTGTCTACCCCTGATGGTATATACATTATAAATATCTTATGGTACATTTTACAGGTACAAATGGTGTCCTTCCAATGTAGTCCTCTGTCTACCCCTGATGGTATATACATTATAAATATCTAATGGTACATTTTACAGGTACAAATGGTGTCCTTCCAGTGTAGTCCTCTGTCTACCCCTGATGGTATATACATTATTAATATCTTATGGTACATTTTACAGGTCCAAATGGTGTCCTTCCAATGTAGTCCTCTGTCTACCCCTGATGGTATATACATTATTAATATCTTATGGTACATTTTACAGGTCCAAATGGTGTCCTTCCAGTGTAGTCCTCTGTCTACCCCTGATGGTATATACATTATTAATATCTTATGGTACATTTTACAGGTACAAATGGTGTCCTTCCAGTGTAGTCCTCTGTCTACCCCTGATGGTATATACATTATTAATATCTTATGGTACATTTTACAGGTCCAAATGGTGTCCTTCCAGTGTAGTCCTCTGTCTACCCCTGACGGTATTGTAGGTACATTCAGACAGTGTGCTGCCTACCAGAAAGATAAAAACCTGGACAGATTTGTGTCTATTGTGGTACTGGATGAGATAGGTCTGGCAGAAGATTCTCCTAAGATGCCCCTGAAGGTAGATTAAGTACTGGTTGCTCACACACTTCAATGGAATAGAAGTACAGTACCAAAAATTCAACTTTGCATTATATTATGTTGACTTTGTAACAAAAAATTCTTGGTAACTAATAAAAACCATACATTATTTGTATGCAACTGCTGAGAGAAAAGAATCAGTGATTACACTTTCAATAATATCCCAGGGACATACACACTGTTAAAATGTTTTTTAAAAAACTTGCCACTTTAGTTTTGGTGTTACGTGAAACTCCAAGGCTAAGCACTTTATTATCCAATTTGTCATCTGGGTTTATTTCCAACTCCCTTTTTCCACAATTTTACATTTCAATTCACTAAGCTTTAGTAAATAGCTATATTATTTAAACTTCAGATGTTCCATTGACTTTGTAGTGGCCATGACAGTTTATTCATGCTTTTTATTAGTTGTGTAATTCATAGATGTATCAGTGTGTTGTTGTTTTTGTTACTGTATATATCATAAATTTTTATTTACAATTTATTAATAAGATCATTTATTTGGGTTTTTTTATTCATAGAATTAATATTTGACTATTTACATTTTACATAATATGGTTCACAGATTATTTAAATTGTTGAGAGTGAAAAATTAATTGTATGAACCAAAAACGAAAATAAATAATAGCCATTCCTTAACTGTAATAAATGTTAAATAATGGTGGCATTAATCAAAGATATAAAAGTATGCTTCCATTAAGTTGTGTTTTAATGTGGGCTTAAAATATATAAACAGTGATAAAGCTGTTGATAGTGAAGTTCCAGTCAAAAAAAACAAAAAAAAACCATCAATTGTTTTAATTTTTCAGACATTACATCCTTTGTTAGAAGATGGTTGTCCTGACGATGAGGAACCTGAACCCTACAAAAAGGTTTGATTCAACAAGACATTAAGACATTATTGTTTTATTAATATCTTCTACAAGAATGATATTTTTTACAATTTTGTCATGATCCTGATCATGTCATTTAAATTATACAAACAAGTTACACTATGATATCATTACTTGATGATTTCTGTATAAGCCTAAGGTGCAGAAAAAGGCTAATACAGCTTCCCAAGTACAAATAATAAAGCCAATGCAGAAATCTTCATGATACCTTTAATAATCAACTAGACTTAAAACAATCAGGCCAACACATGGCGGAATCTGGCAAATACAGGTAAACATATTATAGTAAATATCATAAATAGAAATATCATTTGTCATATAAATATGTTCATGAAAGCTGCACATGTTAGTACTAGTAAGAAGTATATCAGTACAGATTAGTTTCTGATTAACAGGGGCTCTTACACAGTAAAAAGTAATTTCTGTTGCATTTTTGTTGCTTTATTTATGTTCCCTTAATTAATATCTAACCAGTCTTTCAACAATGCAAAGATAAATACTTATGTATACCAGTAAGGAGTGGTTTCTGATAAACTGGGCTCTTTAACAGTTTTGTTGTTTTTATACTTTATTTAGGTAGCCTTCATTGGAATATCAAACTGGGCTTTAGATCCAGCTAAGATGAACCGAGGTATACTGGTACAAAGAGAGGTTCCAGATGTCACAGAATTAATAGAAAGTGCACAGTAAGACACATATTGCTATACATTAGTGTTAAAATGATTGACTGAAGTCTATTCAGTTATGCTTACTGTAATACAGCTTGTAAAGGATAAACTGTCAGAGATGTGTCAGCAGTCACTCATCAATCAGATCGATTGACAGATTGGGAATAATCTGATGGTTTGATTCAACGGATTAAATCATTCCGTTTAATTTCCGGTAAAATCTAAAGTTATAATTTGAAAGCGAAAAAATTGTTTCTCTTGTAAAGCATAAGTATTTATATTTATTCTGCAATCAGTACATTTACTGTCCAATAAAGGTAGCCAAGTAAATTTTTGCTTTATTCGGCAGTGCCGAATAAAATCTCCTGGTACCCTCGACCTCACTTCTTATGACATTTAGTACTCTGTTCTGGTTTACGGCGTTTGTGACGTCAGTATCACTAGAATACGCGCCGAAAATTTTAACTGAGAAATCAGCTAAAATTGAACGTTTTTCAATAGTATTTAAGGGTTGCAGGATAAAATCAATATTCGTACAGTGTCAGCCAATATAAAATTTATTTGTACTCGCCGCAAAACTTGTCAGAAATGCTCGGCAGAGCCTCGCATTTCTACCCTTTTCTAAGGCTCGTACAAATAAATTTTATAGTTTCTGACACTGTACGAATATTGTATATTTGTCAATCATAAAGTAATTTTAGAAGATCCAATTGATAGCCCTAATATTTTTTATGCATAATTTGTGCATTATTTTACAATTTAAATATTTGTGCTAACATGGGGAGTTGCTCAAGGATTTTTTATGCTCCCAAAATGACATGTCGGGGGCATTATCAGTTGCCTACGTTATAACCCGGGTGTATGGAAATTGAACCACCTGAAAGTACTTCTGTTCAGCCTGAGGCGAAGCCGAAGGCTGTCTAGAAGTACTTTCAGGTGGTACAATTTCCATACAACTGGGTTATAACGTAGGTAACGGATTTATCCGCCGGTAACAAGTGTAAAAGGCTGAAAATAGGTTATTTTGTCTTCAGAGATAAGCTAAATGGGCAACGTCATCACAGTTGCGCACAAAAAATTATACATTTTTTATGCAAAAATGCCCATTTTACCAAGTCGAGGATGTTACCTTTGGTAACAACCTCAGACTTAGCGAGTTTAAAGAGTTTTTATTTTGTTTTACAATTTTTTTCCTACTTTCGGTATTTTGGCGCCTCAAGTCACGCTATCATAACGTCAACAGACAACGACGTAAAGTACCGATTTAATTCATATTTATGTGTGTCAGTGTGAATAATACTAGGGCATCTGCAGTGTTTGAAAGGAAGTACAAATACAAATATAAAAAGACAGAAATGTTCATTTGTGGAAAAACATGCACTGGTACTCTAGAACATACATTAGCAACGCACAAACAATACACCCTGCAACGTTAGCAACGAAGCCGGGGGCATGGGATTTGTACCAACGGGTAACCAACCAATCAAAAGTCCGCATTTGTTACAAGCCAGGGATAATAAGTTTTACTCATGTCCATCCATATGTCCGTCGGTCTGTACGAATTTCCGTCAAGCTTTTCCCAGAAACCGTACATGAGAACAATTTGAAATTTGGCAGGGTGGTTCAGTATCACAAGTTGCACGTCCTAAGCGACTTTCAGACCTGTCGGACAACTACTTCCTGTGTGGGACTTCATTTGTACGTAGGCATGTCCGTCCATCCGTACGAATTTCCGTCAAGCTTTTCTCAGAAACCGTACATGAGAACAATTTGAAATTTGGCAGGGTGGTTCAGCATCACAAGTTGTACGTCCTAAGCTACTTTAGACCTGTCGGACAACTACTGCCTGTTTGGGACTGGGCCGATATGAAAATGTGTGAACAATAGTATGCAAAGTTCCATCAAGCTTTTCTCAGAAACCGTACATGAGAACAATTTGAAATTTTGCAGGATGGTTCAGTAATCATAAGTTGTACATCCTAAGCAACTTTCAGACCTGTCGGACAACTACTTCCTGTTTGGGACTTCATTTGTACGTCCATATGTCCGTCCGTCCATACGAATTTCCGTAAAGCTTTTCTCAGAAACCGTACATAAGAACAATTTGAAATTTGGCAGGGTGGTTCAGTATCACAAGTTGTATGTCTTTAGCAACTTTCAGACCTGTCGGACAACTGCTTCCTGTTTGCGACTTCATTTGTACGTACATATAACCGTCCGTCCATTCAATTTTCCTTCAAGCTTTTCTCAGAAACCATACATGAGAACAATTTGAAATTTGGCAGGATGGTTCAGTAATCACAAGTTGTACCTCCTAAGCGACCTTCAGACCTGTCGGACAACTACTTCCTGTTTGGGACTGGGCCGATATGAAAATGTGTGAACAGGAGTATGGAAAGTTCAGTCAAGCTTTTCTCAGAAACTGTATTTATGTTCATAAGAAATGACACAGGAAATAGACCGGAAGTTCACTTTTTAACAGATGAAGGATTTTGAATTAAAATGCTCATTGGATCTAGTAATAGTCTGTGTCCATCTGTCACACTTTTGTGGACACAACTCCTCTGAAACCACTTGATGGATTACTTTTTTATTTGGTAGGATTAATTGTTATGATGGGTAGATTTGCATGCTATACTGTCATTTTGATTTGTCAAATTTTGGAGGATTTATGGGACTTTGACAGTTTTTAGCAATATATAATACAATTGTCGATCTAGTGGATGCATACCCTCAGAAACCGCTTGACAGATTGCTTTGATATTTGGTAGGATTAATTGTTATGATGGTTATATGTGCATTCTACTGTCATTTTGATTCGTCAAATTGTGTAGGAGTTATGGTACTTTAACAGTTTTAGCAATATAATACAATGATAGATATTGTGGATGCATCTCTGAAACCACTTGACAAATTGCTTTGATATTTAATTGGATTATTTGTTGTTATGTGTAGATGCATGTGCATACTCTACCACCATTTTGATTTGTAAAATGTTTTAGTTTTCAACCATTTTAGCAATATTGAACAATATTGAAAGCAAATTTTATCAAGCACTGTATTAAAGTTTGCACATTCTAATGAAGTTTTTTCATGTAGTTGCTTAGCTCTTCCCAAATACCTGTCAAAACAGTTCTAATATTACATGCTTATTTTTTTGTCCTGAAAACAAATGTATCACAACAAAAATTTTTCACTTTATTTTCTCACACCTCTTAGGCAATTAGATACTGCAGCAGCAGGGGACATTTGGCTACATGTAGCAACGTGCCGTTGTTATTAATAAAATTGTACAAAAAAGTGTGTTGGTTGTTTATTTCTTATTTTTATGTCAAGTATTTAGCTGAAAAATGTTGATGTGCCAATAAATTTGGATTCCATTTTTAGCTCACCTGACCCAAAGGGTCATGTGAGCTATTGTTATCACTTTGCGTCCGTCGGCGTCGTCGTCGTCGTTGGCGTCTGTAAACTTTTTACATTTTAATCTTCTTCTCTGAAACCACTTGGCCAATTGCAACCAAACTTGGCCATAATGTTCATTGGATGGACCTTTACAAAGTTTGTGTTTTTTATTTTGATTGGTAAACCAATATGGCCGCCACCTCAAGACTTAGTTTAACATAGGACCCTATGGGAAAAAAGTTTAAAAGGGCTTCTTCTCTGAAACCGTTTAACCAATCAAAACAAAACTTACTAGCAATATTGTTTGGATGGTCCTCTATAAAGTTTGTGTTTTTTATGGCAATTGGAAATTCAAGATGGCCGCCACCGCAGGACTTAGTTTAACATAGGACCCTATGGGAAAAAGTTTTAAAAGGCTTCTTCTCTGAAACCGGTTAATCAATGGAAACAAAAACTTACTGGCAATATTGTTTGGATGGTCCTGTATAAAGTTTGTGTTTTTTATGGCAATTGGAAATTCAAAATGGCTGCCACCGCAGGACTTAATTTAACATTGGATCCTATGGGAAAAAGTTTAAAAGGCTTCTTCTCTGAAACCGGTCAACCAATGGAAACAAAACTTACTAGCTATATTGTTTGGATGGTCCTCTATAAAGTTTGTGTTTTTTATCCCTATAGGAAATTCAAAATGGCCACCACCGCAGGACTTTGTTTAACATTGAACCCTATGGGAAAAAAGTTTAAAATGGCTTCTTCTCTGAAACCAGTTAACCAATCGAATCAAAACTTACTACCAATATTGTTTGGATGGTCATTTATAAAGTTAAGGTTTTTTATGCCTATTGGAAAATCAAAATGGATGCCACCGAAGGACTTAGTTTAACATAGGACCCTATGGGGAAAAGTTAAAAAAGGCGTCTTCTCTGAAACTGGTTAGCCAATGTAAACAATACTTACTACCAATATTGTTTGGATGGTCCTCTATAAAGTTTATGTTTTTTATGACAATTGGAAATTCAAAATGGCCACCAACGCAGGACATAGTTTAACATAGGACCCTATGGGAAAAAAGTTAAAAAGGCTTCTTCTCTGAAATCGGTTAACCAATCGAAAAAAACTTACTAGCAATATTGTTTGGATGGTCCTCTATAAAGTTCATGTTCTTTATCCCAATTAGAAATTCAAAATGGCCGCCCCTGCAGGACTTGGTTTCACATTGACCCTATGAGAAAAAAGTTTAAAAGGGCTTTTTCTCTGAAACCGTTTAACCAATCAAAACAAAACTAAACTAGCAATATTGTTTGGATGGTCCTGTATAAAGTTTGTGTTTTTTATGGCAATTGGAAATTCAAAATGGCCGCTACCGCAGGACTTAGTTTAACATAGGACCCTATGGGAAAAAGTTTTTAAAGGCTTCTTCTCTGAAACCGGTTAATCAATGGAAACAAAAACTTACTAGCGATATTGTTTGGATGGTCCTCTATAAAGTTTATGTTTTTTATGGCAATTGGAAATTCAAAATGGCCGCCACCGCAGCAGGACTTAGTTTAACATAGAACCCTATGGGCAAATAAAAAAAATCTTCTCTATACAACCGGTTAACCAATGCAAACAAAGGTTTTTAGTAATATTGTTTGGATGGTCCTATTTAAAGTTTATAGAAAATTATAGGACTTACTTTAACATCGGGGAAATGCCATTTTCATTGCCTATAAAATCAGGTGAGCGATACAGGCTCTTAAGAGCCTCTGGTTTGAATAATGTGATGGTTTTGTGACCTAAAGTGTTTCATTATGTCTTTTCATTAAAGAAATTTTGTTTGAATGCTTCATATAATGCATCATTTTATTCATTTTTAGAGGAATCTGTTCCACAAAGAAAACAGTTCAGAAGATAATAAATCCGTTGATTCAACCAATGGCTAAGTCCTATCTAGACCTCTTCAAAGAAGCATCTATAGAAATGAGAGAATTCTTTGGGCTTAGAGACTTCTATAGGTAAATAATTTTATGTAAATAAATTGCAAATTCATTAATGATAACCATTGTTTAGACATTCTTTTGTTAAGACTGATATTTTAAAAAATGTATTCAGAAACGATGTTTGTTTTAAGATTTTGTCCAGACTAGATTTTGACCATTATTGATATAGTTAAGGAATTTAACTGTCTTCTGGTACACTCTCGCTTTTTAACAGTCATATTGGAATATATTAAAGGTATACTGTAAAAGTGCTTATTTTTGTGGTACATCAATTTCCATGGATTTCATGGGGAGTGCCTTTCGAATACTTCTACTTTTGTTTCATTTGTTGAAGAATAATTGTTGAAAATATAAGTCAATTATGTTGAAGTTAATGTTTTATGTATATAGCCATGTTTATTTATTACATGTTGTTGAAGTCGTTTCTAGTACACATGTTGTTTGGTTAAGTGCTCATCAAGTGTTCATCTTACAATCAAGAAGTGGGGTCATCTACTTCCTGTTGACCGAATACTTTTTGTGAAAGTGAGGGTATCATAAGTGAGCATTATCTCACAGATTTATTTTAAATGAAATGAAAGGTTAAATAATGGGTTTTTTTATATATAGCATGTTTCAATGTACTGTATTCACAAATTGTTAAAGGCTTAAAAAAATTGATAATTTGTTCTTGTTTTATTATTTTAACCAGTAGTTTTTAATTAAGTACATAGGCAAGGGAGATAATTCCAGGTGTGAAATGTGTCATTTTAGTTTGCTGAAGATGTTATATAGCTTTGTGTTGGTCTCAAAAACAAAACCAACATGGCACCAGCTCAAACATTCGATCTTAAGGAATTTTGGAGGATTAGAAAATGTAAATCCTGTGGAAATTTTCTACAGCAGACTATCACACTTAGTTGACAAAAATGAAGAGGTAAGTTGGTCGTCGGTTCCATTTGTTGGAATTTGGTATATATGTTCCTTAAAAAAAGAATTTAAAATGACGTTTTAGCGACAGGAATATGTTTTATTTAATTGTTCATTGTAATACAAAAAAGATTTGTAAAATTGCATACAATAGTTTTAATGTTAAGCAAGTCAGCAGTTCTGGTACCACACAAAATATATTCTTTTTCAGAGGTTCCTTATCTGTAAAATCAATATTCTGTACTCTTTCAACAGCGTCTAGAACTGTTTGACAGCTACTCCCCACTGAAACAATCAATTTCAAACATTTATAAATGATTGTTGAATACAAGATCTTTCTGGTCCCCTGGAAAAGAAAAACACTGAACCATACATGTCTCAATACGAGAAATGGCTGTACTGTGTGAGTTTGACACCACTGACAGTCTTTGAAGATGCTGATTTTTTAAGATGACTGATAGGACATCTTGTTTGAAGTTTGAATGAAGTGTTTAGTCTGTTGCATAGTCTGGGCTTCTGACTAAATATTCTCAGTGCTATTAGTGGACTTCTGGGTTGAATATACAGTCAGGTCACCAGCACTGAAACCAGTTCAATTTTGAACCATTTTTGCAACATTCTGAATACCTCAAATTTTACTGAAATATTAACTGTAACTGAAGTAATTCTGATTAAAGCTTATAATTATGACATTTCCTATGGAACACACCCCAAAATGCTAGTATTTTAAACATTTTTTACAACCAGTCAAATTGGGTAGAAGACTGGTAACCGGTTACTTGTGGTTACGGTATATATATAATTGAAAGTAAAATGAAATTATTGTACCAGTATATCAGATTTAGTCTTTTGCACTAGAGGTCCTTTTCTGTAGATTTAATTGGATTTTAAATTCTGTGAGTTTGCTGTTGGTAACATGTGGTCTTGGTTGTTTTTTGCTTTTGGTACAAGTGAAAAATCTCTTTTACAATTAATATTGTTTTATAGGCTCTGTGGAAAACAGCTCTTGAAGTTTGGGATTTGTAACAGGATGAATATAAAAACAAAATGATTAGCCCATAATAAGGATTAAGATTTTAATGCACCCTAATAGATGAAAAACAAACTTTAAGTATCTACCAAATAGTATTATAAAATATTGTACATTTATTGATTTATTTATGTTTTTATAACCTTTGCATTTATTTTTTTCAAGAGAAAATTATTTGTTTACAATTTGTTATTTGTATAATCTATGCAGTATATTTTTTTAATTCATAAGTCATTCAAACTGTTTTTACAGAGGAAACCGGATGACCCTGACTGTTCCTCAGCAGGAATGATCCAAGCATGTCTAACAGGAGATAAAAATCTCAGTGGGTGAGTTTCTTTCCATTTGCATTTCTGGCTTGAATTTGTAAGATGTTAGGAAGATGAGGCAAATGCACTGAAATAAATTTGTGTATTAATTTTCTGCAAAATTTTCCTGTAATTATTATGCACCCTTCGAAAAATGGGGTCGTATAATGGGAACACCTCTGGCAGGGGGCAGCTTCCACAGCTATGTCCGCTCTCTAACTCTCACAGTTGATGTTCGAACTTCATGAAACTAGGGGAAAATGTTTATGGGCATAATATCTTGGCCAAGTTTTATAACCTGCCAAATTTCTTTAGCCACTTCAGAGTTATGGCCCTTTATTTATAAAAATGGCAAATTTGCCCTTCTGCTATCTACCTTAAAAAGTTGTTGTCTGATCTTCATGAAACTTGCGAAAAATGTTTATGGTCCTAATATCTTAGCCAAGTTTGATAACCAGCCAAATTGCTTCAGCCACTTCAGAGTAATGGCCTCTTATTTATTAAAACAATGGACAAATTTGCCTTGTCTGCTCTCTATCTCAAACAGTTCATGTCCAATCATGAAACTAGGGGAAAATGTTTATGGGCATAATATCTTGACAAGGATTGATAAACAGCCAAATTGCTTTAGGCACTCCATAGTTATGGCCCTTTATTTATATAAAAATGACAGATTTGCCTTGTCTGCACTCTATCTCAAAGAGTTGTTGTCCGATCTTCATGAAGTTTAGGGAAAATGTTAATGGGCTTAATATCTCAATCAATCTCAATAACTCACCAAATTGCTTCAGGCACTTGAAAATTATGGCCCTTTATAAAAAAAAATTGGCAAATTCACCTTACCCACTCTCAAATTCAACAGTTGTCATTCTATCTTCATGAAACTTGGGGGAAAATGTTCATGGAGAAGAAAATACTGTAAACGTAGTAATTTTCGCGGTGTACTAATTTTCGCTATTTTCGCGGTACCAAGAAAAGCGCGAAAATAGATACCCTCGAAAAACTTTGGTATACTAAACAGACACACGGGCAAGGTGAACATCAGAAATCAATTATTGATCGAGTAAGTACTGTTATAAATTGTATCTTACAAAAAAACATATTGTTTATATTTTCGTCAATCAATTATTGAAATCAAATATTTGATATTATTTACCTTAAATTGGCGTGAATAAAAATACAAAGAATATTTTACAAATTATTGACAAAATCAATACATATTTATTTACAATGCGTACATCAAGACGGCCTGATTACTAGTAACCTGTCATTGTACGGATCACTGATTACAATAAACAATTGTACAACGAAGTGTTGATTTATTAATTAACGAGTGTTTTTATAACGGGAAGTTAATCTCTACATTTCTCAACGGCTTCTTTGATCCCCGACTTAAACCAACCTCGAATTAATGTTTCAGGTCTAATTTGTTGAAATGCATTAACTATCCAAGCTGCATTTTTTGGTTTAAGATAAGAAAGTTTTAAATCGATTTTGACATCTTGGACGGATTTACCCTTGTTTAGTTCCTTGTTTATTTCATCGCTGTACCAGTTCACAAATGATTCACGGACTTTGGTTTTAAATTCGTCATTCCCTGATAAATCGAGGGGTTGTAACTCCCCAGTACATGAAGCCGGTACGAATCTATATTTAATGTCATTGTCTTCCAATTTATCCAAGAACGACTCTGTTCTATGAGCGAACACGTCAAAAATGCATAAAGGTTTAATGTTACTTTTTATTGGGTAATTTTCCATTACACTTTCAAAATACGGAATAATCACTTTGTCTGCATATCTAAGCATCGTCTCCTCGGTACTCCAATGACTCTCAGAATGAGTGATGTCCCAACCTTCCGGAAATTCATATTTTGGATGACACATCTCCGTTTTTCCTTGATAGATGACTTGAGGTGGCAACATTTTACCGCTCAATGTGGAAGCTAACAAAACAGTTATTTGACGTTTGTCCTCTAATCCCAATAACGGTACTTGTTTACTTCCAACTTTGTCTAACGTGTAATCCCCTACGGGTATAATTTTCACATTAGTCTGATCAAAGTTTACAATCAAGTCATCCGGAATGTTATAAAGTTTGACCTTCTTCTGAATTTCAGAATAAAATTCCATTTTAAAAAAATCAAAGTCATCCGGCACTTTACGAGCAGCTTTAGTACCCTTTCTCTTAACGTAACCTAGTCGTCGCAGAAAGGACTGGGCCCATGTTTTCGTCAGTTCGATATGCCCACCAAACTCCGAAAGAATTGACTTTTCTCTGTTGATCAGAATTCCACGAGCTGTCGCTATAACAATCGACCTATTGACAACGCCACCCGCAAGACGAATTGCCTGTATATATTCTGTGACGTCCTTCTCATATTTCCCAAGCAATGTAGGTGGCCCACGAGACTTCTTCTCCAAAGCATGGATTTCTGTCGACGAATCGTCTTTAGCTTTCTGAACAAACGACTTTTTCAGTGACCTGACCGTACTTTCATTTACTGTTCTACCCAACTTTCCTGTGAAATGCTTAGCGGCTCTGGCTATCCCATGCTCAACTGCATAACGGGCAATTTTGGCTCTTTGCTCGCAGTCGTAGTGGTTATAGTTCCCCCTTTTCCTTTTAGTGGAACTCGTAACTTTATGCACTTCTTCATTTGCGTAAACAATATTCTCGGCCTTCTCTGGTGTTTCAGCCTGCCTAGGATCAGGAAGAAGCGGTGACGGAGGAGGAGTCTCTGTTGGACGAACTAACCAACGTTTTAACATTTTGAAACTAACTTTTGAACTGAGTAAAAATAAATTCACTTTGGATTTTATACCAGAAGTGAGTATGAAATCAACACTTTAGGGCTAAATTGCTTCAGGGGAAGTCAATATTTCTGTACACAAAGTCACACGTCATTAACGTATGTGAACTTTTTTCAAAGGATTAAAGTAGGTTTGGAAAGAAATTAAAGTCATATTTAAATATCTTCGATGAATTCCGCGAAAATCAGTACCCGCGAAAATGTTCAACTTGACAAAAACGCGAAAATTAGAATCCGCAAAAATTAATACGTTTACAGAAGTATAAAGTGAGCCATGTCACTGAGTCAAACTGTGTAAAATCATGTTTCAACCTAGTAACAATTTATATTAAAACAATTGTTGTTCACAAATTAACCTATCTGTTCTCTATGTATTCATTACATGTTTTAAACATTAAGTCAAAGAACTTGCAAATGTCCTGCAAAAGGTATTAAATTGGCTGGTTATCAAATTAATGGTAATAAGGGTTTCTGTGATTTAAATGGTCTATAACTTTCTATTAATGTGGCTGGTTATCAAATCCATTATAGTAGTACATCTAGGTTCCTGTGATATAATTGACACCTCTGCAAACACCCCATAATTCTTTGGTATTAAAATGGCTGGTTATCAAATTTATTTGAGTTTTGGCACTTGTTAATTATAAAAATGACAAAATAATGATATCAGAGTTTATTTCTGATGTGTTAAACACAAAATATTTCAAATTTAGAATTGACTATACATGTAAAAGAAAAAATAAGGACTAACAAATTATTTACAAAATTCTATCCAATGCAATTTTTTTAAATTATGCATAAAGTATAAAGCAATACATGTAGTATATATTTGAATGATGGAAAGAAAACTGGCAATCCTTGTCAATTAAGAATGGAGTTGAGTTCACCCTGCCTGCAGTAACTCGAACCTGCAACCTCAGTGTTGACAGACCATGTCATCAATAGTAGACGAACTACCTTAACTTCTTGACCACACAGTCCCCTCCCTTTGATAGGAAAACTGGATATTCTTGTCAATTGAAATTGGAGTTTATTGAAACCCTGCCCATAGTGAGAATGGAATCCATGGAATTCACAAGCTTACTGTTAACAGGCACACAATCGATAGTAGATTACTAATTACCTTAACCACTTGGCCATCAAGGTCCCAGTAGAAAATATGGCAGATGGTGTCCTGATGTCATTTAAAATTACTTTTACCGTAGATGCTCGCTTAAAAGTCGGTCCGCATATAAGTCAGGGGGGTCTTTTGGGCCTTAAAATTTGGTATTTTGCTGTTGACCATCGTATAAGTTGGTCAGAAGACAGACGTGTTGACATGAGGTCAGAATCAAATAAAAATTCCAAATTTTTGAATAAAAATCATTATATCAGTAAAACTTCTTGTTTATTATTTTTTTCTCATGTTTAATGAGTTAAATATCGCTTGTCATTTATCTTATTTGGTTTGTTTACATTAGTGTACACGTGTTTTGAAAATGTAAACGTAATTATCTCCCTGAATTTGCTATGACTAAAAACCATAAAAAAGACAAACACAAGTAAATATACAAATATTCATTTTCGTAATAATTTAATAGTTAAAGCAGTGTTTTAAATAAATGAAAACTAAAATACAAAATATAAAGGAATGTGGTTTGTAATTAAAATAATAATTGATGAAAAAAAACGAATTCTATAGCATATATGTATTAGTTAGTTTATCTTAATTTCCGGTTTTTAGTTGTATCATGACATCACTGGATGCATTATGCAATACATACAAATAAATCGATCCTTGTGTAAACAGTGGTAAATACGAATGGAAAAATGGAAACTGAATAAAATAAACAATACACAAGTAAAAACAATCTTTATTTATGTCTTAAATATACTTTATTTAGCATAACTAATCACGTATCTGTATATTTTCGTCTTTATAGTTGGCGATCTATGTACGGCCTTCAAACTTCGACCGGAATTCTTTCCTCTTGTGGTATGACTCGCTTAAAAGTCAGAACCCTTCTCTAAAACCAAATTTTAACTCCCAATTTCCCGACTTATTTGCGAGTATGTACGGTATTATTATATTAATTTGATATTAATATATCTGTTAGATAAATTGTGTTGCTTTATTCTATCCATGTTATTGTCTAGTATTATTAGGGATATTAGATGCTAGAGTATTGTGGGAAAACAGTTGATCTGTCAAGTATTCAAATTAATCATACTCCTTGTTAGCTCATTTGACCCAAAGGGTCAGTGTGAGCTATTCTCATTACTTGACATCCATTGTCGTCATTGTTGTCGGCGTAAACTTTTCACATTTTCATCTTCTCCAAAACCACTTGGCCAATTGTAACCAAACTTAGCATGAAGAATTTTCGTCGCTGTCAGATATTATTCAGGGGAGATAATTGGACTTGAAGCAAAGAGGGGGTATCCCTTTGTGAGCTTGCTCACAGTCCACACTTGTTATATTATTCAGGGGAGATAATTGGACTTGAAGCGAAGAGGGGGGTATCTGACAATGGCTCTGTAAATGAACTTTGACTGAGGGAGAGGAAAATAGTTCTTATTTTGATATTTGACTGCGCCAAACTGTAGCATAGACAGTGGATTTATTATTCAATGGAATTTTAATATTGGAGCTGTATTTAAAAAGCAGTTTCATATAGAATTTATAAATAAATTTATTCCGATAATTTATTAAATGTATTGGGTATTTTTATATCTGATTGTTCAAAGCCTATTTCTGTACTATTTTATGGGTGTAAGGGAGTTTCCATGAGTACCCTTCAGATTTTCTAAATTTGCAAAAAATTTTATCTGACATGGCACCCCGAAAATTTAATATGATATACGTGAAATTATTCCGGTCGTTTTGAGGGGTCTCTCATTACTCAACGAAACTTGGTGCCAAAGTGAGAGCAAAAAATGTCAATAGTTTCCCCTATACAAAAATAATTAAGAGGCCGTTGTCATCTCTTTGTGAGCTTGCTCACAGTCCACACTTGTTAATGGCTGCCTTGGCTACTAGTGCGTTCTGATTGGCTGAATTAAAAAAAAATCTACTTCTCACAAACTGCTTGGCAGATTTATTTGAATTATTGCAGAAATGTGCCTTAGGTGGACCTTTACAAATGTTTGAGTTTTTTGTGCTGATCCAAAATCTGAAATAGCCAAAACCATGGAACACAGCTTAATATAGGACCCTATGGGAAAACCATACAAACAGCTTCTTTTCTGAAACTGTTCCACACAATTAAACTAAATAATGCAAAAGTGAATCTTAGATATTGATCTTATTATTTTGAGTTTTCTATCATATGGGATATTCAACATGGCTGCCAGAACTGCAAATGCATTCTGAATGCTGAAATTTCTAAATTTGTTTCTGCACAAACCACTTGGCAGAAAGAAATGTGATATTGTAGAAATGTACCACAGATGGTCCTCGACTAACTTGAGTTTTTTGTTTCGATCCAAAATACAACATTGCTGCCATCATAACATAGTAACCTATGAGAAAAACATAAAATAGCTTCTTCTCAGAAACTGTCCTACAAATTGCTGCGGATTGGAAATTCAACATGGCAACATTTGTAGAATCTGCATCTTCACATAAAGTCTTGAGCATTAAATATCAAAACTTGCAAGAAAAGTGATGTCTCTTAAAAAAGTTGTTTTGTAAGTCAGGTGAGTGATACAGGCTCTTAATAGTGTCTAGTTTTGATTTCCAATCAGTGGTTTGGTGTGACTTATTATGTGTTCTACACTTTATGATAGGTACTACTGTGTGGCCTATGTGGCATCTGATTTCATATAGCTCATAGGTTATAACAACAATTAATATGAAACTGATTGTGGCTTAAATGCTGAAACTTTTGTTTCTCACTGGCTTAGTTAAAATGTAATTTTTACAGTGAGAGTAGATATCTTTTGCTACTGACAGAAAATTACGGAGCCCTGACAATTCTACAACAGAAAATATTTACAATGGAAAATGCTGAAGTTATATTTGGAAGTAGTTTCCCTAGTGACCAGGAATACACACAGGTAAAAATGAATAAATTAACCAGTTTTAGTGACCTTAATGGGTTTATTTAAACAGTTTTGATTTATATACAAGTTAATTTGTTATCCAGGTTTTTGTACATGTAATAATATTTATAAAAGTCACACACATATGAATACACCCAAGCACACACACACACAAGATTGTGTCCTCACCAAAAAAATAGAAAAAGAAACAAAAAGAGGGTATGATTATTCATTCCACAATATTGGTAGTGTGTAGTTTTACATAAAAGTAAGCTGTTTAAAAAAATGGTGAAATGTTTGTGTAGTTATTTACAACTCAAGTTGTTTGCAAGACTATAAGTTTTAGAAAGTATTGTTGACATTTTCTTTCTAAAGGAAACATTAGGACATGGATTTTATACTTCATGAATGTTTACTTGTAGCCTGTGAGAAAAAAAAATTAGATTTAATTGCATAAATTGTGTGAATTCAACATCGATCCTGCTTAGTTCTTTATTTAGGATTTAGTTTTACTTGTACAGGTTTGCAGAAACATCAACCGTATCAAAGTGTGTATGGAAACTGGCAGTACTGTTATTCTACTGAACCTGGAGAACTTGTATGAAAGTTTGTATGATGCTCTCAATCAGGTATGTATTATACTCCCACTCGTAAGAGAGGGAGCTATATTTCATCACCCTGTCCGTCTTTCCATCTGTCCGTCTTTCCATAAATCCGTCTGTACGTCCGGTGCAAACTTTTGTAACAGATTTTTCAGCTTCTACTTAAGGGATTGATTTCAAATTTGGTGCACAACTTTAGCATGATGAGTTGTACCATGCCTCCCCTTTCCAGTGGGGGTATACTTAGCACGACTTAGTGCTGGTCCATGTTGAATTTGGATGAAAGTCTGTATGATGTTCTTAAACAAGTAAGTACAGAACATGTATGAAAGTCTGTATGATGCTGTTAATCAGTTAAGCATTTAACTTGTTTCAAATGCTGGTTATTATATTGTTTTAAGCTAAATCTATACAGATTTTATATTTTAATGATTCCTACTTTTTAGCCAAAGTTGTTTGTTAGAAATTTTGATGCAATAAAAACCCAACACAGACTACACCCCATGAAGTGCAAAATGTTTTAATACGAACAATAGAACTGACATTCTTATTGTCTGTACAAGCCATTAATCAATCAGAGACACGCCGCATGCTAATGTTTTTTTGAAAAGACGCTTTTATCATGGTGTTGGGAAACAACATTTATATGTACAAATAGAAAGTAATAAGTAATTAATTTTCTTTTAATAGAAAAGTAAAAAAATTAAATAAATAAATCATTTTAGCAATAAAGGAAATAATATAAATATCCATAAAAGCAAAAAAAAAAATAAATAAACGAAATATGCGAAAGGAAATAATGTAAAAATATTATCAAGTGAAAGGCTCAAACATATGTATTTACAGAAGCAAATAAAGAAAGAAGACAGAAATTAACATATATATTTATTATAACCCCAAAAATGTATATTGAAATAACAAAATAGATCAAAGAATTTTGTATTGTTAACTGTAAATATTTAATTCTAATATGACATGCTTGAAATGTTTTGAGACCACAATTGTGGTAAAAAAAAAGATTTACGTATGAGCAACAAATGAAGAGGACGGCATGTCTTGAAGGGCTGTTCCATTTACAAAACCGTAACTCCCACCAGAAAGCTATTCCTTATGATGTATTAATCTTATAAATAGCGACATGCTCTATAATTATTCGTTGCAATATTTTGTGTAGGTGGTACAATGGAAAAACATTTAGAAAATGCTCTTGGCTAGATGTACAAAATGTACAGCAATTGTCTTATTAGAATACAATAAATTCACAGATGCTGTGTTTTATCATTTTTTTACAATGAGATTGCCATTTATGTCGATATTTTATCCATCTCTGTCGCTGGGGATAAAATAATGCAACATAAATGATCATCCCGTTTTAAAACAATGATAAACCACTGCCTTCATGAATTATTTCTAAAATTGAAAATATATTAGGATATTAATATTATTTAATATGAATATAATTTTTATTGTTAAAAGACATAATTTGTATTTGATAACATTACATAGTATTTACTGTAATACTGATGAACATATTGTCCTATTTTGTGCACATATCATGAATGTGAATGAATTGTGAATGAACGAAATGACCACTAATATTTTTCTATTAACTGTATTGTGTATGCAAACAAACGATTGGTTTCTGTTTATTATAATTTATTTGTGCATGTGGTTGAACCAATTGATGAACAAAAGAAACAAACTTACAAACAAACAAAACATAATGCAGAAATAAATGGAAAATGCAAACATTTTCAGGGGTTTATATGGATAAGATAGTGTATCACTAAATGTGTGTTTATGACATTTGAAAATTATTCCGGTTTACAGTACTATGTAGAGTTTGGCAGTGAAAGATATGTTGATCTAGGACTTGGCACACACAGAGTCAAATGTAGAGTACACAAAAAATTCAGGTAATTATGACTGGGGGTCATACATATTTCTTTCTTGAATGTCTGGGGAATGTTACTGTATATTATATACTGTAATTTCATTATTATTCGTTGGTATCAATTTTCGTGGATTGAGAAAAAAATCCATTTCGTTGGATACATAAATTCGTGGATCGCCAGATCAAATGTACACTAAATGTAAAAAATCGGTATTGTGGGGAAATTGTTGCACATTTTTTAGTTGTTTAAACAAAGAATTATTTTAAGAGTAAATCCAATTATTTATATATATCCCAAAATTCAATTAATCAATTAATGAACAAAAAAATTTTAAGTACAATGTCAAAGTTGAGGGCATACACTGCTAATTTGGAACAGTTACATAAAATATCATTTGGTGGGTTTAAGACATAAGACCAGACATTCAATATATGCCATAAGGCTTACTGGATGCATGACCTAACATATTTTGTATGTCATTATATAAGACTTGCTGCACATAAGACAAAACATTGAATTTTGCCATTAGACAAGGCTTGCTGGATGTAATACTAAACATTCTGTATTTGCCTTTAGATAAGGCTTGCTGTATGCATGACCAAACATTCAATACGTGGCGTTGGATAGTTTAATGTTATATTGGTTTCATTTATAATAAGTATTCATATGGTCTATTTACAGAATGGATCTAATTTCACAATCATTGGATTTTACATTTTTATAAATTTTAATGAACCTTAATATATTAAAGTATTACTCTTTGTACTTTAAGGTTGATAGTCGTAGCAGAGAAACAGATTGTGTATGAAAAGTTTCCCATACCATTGATTAATCGACTGGAGAAACACTTCTTATCTTTAAAGACCATGTTGACACCAGCACAGTTAGATCTGGCAGAAAAGTTACAATCATGGGCACATGATTTCTGTGAAGTGAAAGTTCCAGCTTATAAAATGAATTTACAACAACAGTAAGGAGGAAATCAGCTGTTTATAATATTAACTTTTTACTCATTATTTTTTTTTAATTTTTGATGAGAGTATACAAAAGGTAGTAGGATAGAGTTAACTAATTAGGGCCCCGCCACTTTGTGGCGGACACCCTATAATGATCAGTCCGTCCATCCAAACTAATCGTGTCCAAGCTATAATTATTTTATCTTTTGAGGTAGGCTTTTAATATATATGGTATGTGGGTAGAAAATATCAGGGCGATGTGTCACATACTTTGGTTGATGACCTATGACATTGACCTTTAGGTTGGTGGGGCCCACAGTGATGTTTCCATCACACTGATATCTAGTTAAAATCACTTATTGTAAGAGCATATATAAATGTATATCATACACAAGCAATTTTAAATAAATGAAGTATTATTAGCTCACCTGACCCGAAATTTAATGTTCACCTAATAAGAGTGTCAAGTTTAAAGTATTGAATTTTTTACTGAAAAAAGGGGAGGGGGAATAATATTTTGTACCTAAACAAATATAATAATTCAGGATTAAATGTTTTTGTTCCTATCAAATAAGTTTTAATTTTTTCTGAATTATTCATTTAATTATTTTTAGGAAAAGTGCTTTGAACCCTTTATAGATTAAATACTATTCAAACTATAATATACTGTTTTTATATTAAAATAAAGGTCTCTTACAAACTTTCCAAGATATAACAGAAAAATTAGATTGATGAATGGGGTTTAATGCCAATTTTACTGTTACAGGCTCCTTCTAACCTATAGTTTGTATAATATATCAAAACTAATCAATGAATGATTTACTATTCTATGTCAGTTCCTGTTTAATGTACTGCAGAGAGAATATTAATATCTATTGTATTTAAACAATGGTACAGTACATTTTCCAAAAAAATTATTGCCTTGACTAAGGAATGTTTCATTTTATAATTTTTAAGTTATGTAATAATGTAATACAGTTATCTCTTTAGATGTTTCATAAATAAAACATTGAATAATATATGTCATGCCATAATAAACTTCTTCATTATAAAGAAATGTATTTAATGAATTTTACAGAAAAGACATTCATAAGATTGGAGATGCCTTTATGGGTTACCATGATGACACATGTGCTGCTATCATACTCCATGTCTGTCAGGAGAAGAAATGTGATGATCAAGCTATACCAGAAATTGAACAAGAGGTTTTCTTTATTCTGGGTTTTGATATGTTGGCTCCATGTTTCAAGTATCATTACTGAAACAAAAAATATTTTTACTAATAAATAAGTTATTTGAGCTAGTTTTCTTAGATTTTAAAACTAAAATAAAATATACAATAGGATTAAAAACAGTGTTTTAGGATATTATCAATGTGTAAACTCCGACGACTACCTCACAAACTTAATAAAGTCCAAAGGAATCTTGGTTCAGTATATATTAATAGAACAAACAATAAAATGAAATCCAATTTTTTATGTATATTATATTTTATTGAAAATCTCAATCGATTTAATTAGAAATCACTGCAACAGACAAGACATATAGTGTTCCCTCTCCTTTACAATACGCTAGGAGCACGCCATCTTTGTTCACATTGGATACCAAAAGTAGTCTGCTCAGAGGAAATATCTATTTATAAATTATCTGAGATGACATTTTATCCAATCAAAGCACTTAATATTCATAAATTACAGCAATAATAGAATTATCAATGCATAATCCAAGGTAAAAAATCCAAGTACAAAAATACAGAAAAAATCTTAACTCTCAACCACAACAAGCAACATAGAATATACAACAGTTAAATAAGCAGCATGAACCACTCTAAAGGCTGTAATATCAGGGCCCAGTGCCATAAACATTTTCTTTGCTGAGAATTTTTTTATTCATCTAATCAATTCTTTCCTTTTCTCCTGTTGTCATGGTAATTCAGAAAATTTTCATGCTGAGCAAAATATTTTTACTGAAGAAGGTTTTATGGCACCCAGGCCAGGTGTTTCTGGAGGGTCAGCACATTCTGCTTCGCTATTCTATCTTGATCAGCAGTCTGGGCTGTAGTATTGATTGTTAATTCCCCACATGCCCCCACCCCAGCTTGAAAAGTGGGGGAATATATAGTGATGGGGTTGTCTGTCCTTCTGTATGTCCATTTCTTACACTTGGGGTGTCTATCTCTTATCTGTAACTCCACCTTCACCTTAAATGAAATTTTCATAGAGTCTTTGTCATTGTGCACTGTATTTTGTGTTTCTAGCAAAACATGGACTTTGCTATTCTTTGACATAAGGGGTACCCATCTGTTTTTCACAACTCCACCTACACAACTGAATTTGATGATGTCATAGTGCACTATTTATTTAACATTTTGATTAGAATGATATTTAGAGTTTCTCATAGCAAAACCTGCAGACTTTGCTATTCTTTGACATTAAGGGAGCCCGTCTCCTATTTCCAACTCGGCCTACATGATTGAATAGAATTTGATGAAACTTTTACAGAATCTTCATCACATAGTGCCATTGTGTACCATATATTTAACATGAGAATGCTGTTTGGGGTGGGGTACTACGTAGTGAGAATTGCTCACAGTTTTTCAAGTTTTGTTCTTGTTTAAAACAAGAAAAAAGCTTCAATATCAACGAATCTTCTTCCTACAAAAATGTGGTTGTTTTATTGTAATAAGCCCATATTTAAGTTTTAGAAGTTTTAAGCTTATGACAATTTGTAATTGATACAAATGATAAATAGCTGTGTTGTAGATATTGAGACAAGCTCAAATGATAATGTTATGGTGTGCTACACCAGCAGCAGTTGTACAACTTGGTTCTGAATCAGTGTTCATGACATATTTCTACGAACAGCATCATGAGAGCCTTGGGGATTATCTTTGCTACATGATAGTACATAAAAGGCATTATAACATGCATGCCCAGGTAATATTTTGTCGGTTTTTTTTACTACAGTTTGTTTGTTTGAATGCCACTTTTCAGCAATTTTTCAACTATATCATTGTGTCTAGTTATCGGGGGAGGAAGCTGGAGTACCCTGAGAAAACCCCAGACCTTCCATAGGAAAACTGGCAATCCTTGTCATTTAAGATTGGAGTCGAGCGCACCCTGAACTCTGTGAGGCTGGAATCTGCAATCTCAGTGTTAACATATCATGTGATAAACAGTAGACTAACTTCCTTAACCACTTGGCCACTGAGGCCCCATATAGTAAGATATTGTTTGATTAATTGAAGCAAACACAAGCAAAATATATCATTGGCCATAAATTTTGCAATAGGGATATTTATATCCACTTGCCTTTTTCTAACGATAATTGTTAAAAGCATTAGCTTACTTTTTCATCTGCCAATGAGGCTGCAATATCATCCTCATTGACGATTGCATGAAATGAGGTCAAGTTTGAGATTAGACTAGAATAATAAACTCATTTTAACCAATTAAATGTCTAGAAATTTGTATGATATGGATTTTTAATGTCTAAGGGTTGTAGCTTGATATATATTAAATTGTTGAGTTAGTTTAGCAAGCATAAGGTGGGATATAGACATCCAAAACTTAAAATTATAATTTGAAGTAACGAATAAATTAATAAATACAGTGATACACTAATGGTTTTATAGGCTCTATGCCTACACATTTATTTGAAGGTATTATAATTTGACTGCCTAATAATAATAATAATAATATACAATGCAAATTCTACATTTTTATTTCCACTGGACATTTTGGTGAATTATCAAGACTGTTAAGTATGGAAGTAGAGATTTTAACATTTTCTGGTCACCATTAACAATAGAGGTTTTGCCAATCTTTGTCAAATTGACATTTTTTTAGTGAGACAATTCCAAGGAGATCATTTTCTTCCCATGAACATTTTTGTCACATGAAAATTAGTATCTGAAATATTTTTTGCAGTTTTTGCAAATGTATCAAAAGCAGTGATTATATATGGACAGCTTTTGTCAATTTGACAAAAGAAGAGATTTTGACAATAAAGCAGAGATTTAAAAATTATTCTGTTCTATTATAGCTGTCAAATTGGCTAGTTTTTTTTTCCAAAGCTGAGATTTTTTTTCATAAAAGTATAGACTTGAACAAAAGATTTTGACTGCTTTAGTTAACTTTATTCAAGGTTAGGGCTACACCCAACTGTATTTTTGTTTTCCTTGTGACCTATATATTTTTACATGTTTATGTTATAGGTCACATTAGAGTGTAGTGTATAAAAAAACCAGTCACTCAGACCTTGACTTGACATGTAACTTAATGATTTAATGAGTACCTGGTCTTCCCTTACTTGGTACTGTTGGTGTACAAGAGTTTTGCAAATGACATAACAATAGATTGAGCCTGAAACTGTACTTCAGAAGGGTTAGTTTTAAAATGAAAATAATGATAGTGTACTAGTAGCATTATTTGTAATAGTAAGTGCATTCAGAAAAGTAAATCATATCCATGACGTACTTAAACTGTTTGTTCATATTGAAATTTAAAAAGCTTACCGGTACATAGTAGTATCATATTGCAAACTTATTCTCTATTTTAGATCACAACCAATTCCAAGTTACTGTCGACAGCAGATATAAACCTCCTGTGTAGATTTATACCTATTTCAAGACAGAATGTTACATTACTGACACTGCAGTCATTTGATACTGAGCAACAGTTTAGTAGGAAAATAAGGTATTTTAAAACATAATCCTACTTCTGATGGCAATTTGACCTTTATTAAATTTACAAGAATCAAGGAATAATGCACAATCATTTATGTTGTATAACACAACCACAAAATTAAGTTTGTGGGCAATAAAGTCCTTATTTCCTTTTCCCAGTCCTCAAAAAAAATTTAATAATAAGTCCTTATTATTTTGGACTTCAGACTTATTTTATAACTTTCCAGATTAAATTAGAACCATACGTTTTAAATTATACTAATCAATTTTATTGTCGTGACTGCGACTTAATATTCGCTGGAGGTGAGACACATATATGGGAATCTGGGAATCCATCAGAAGTTGCGGCATTAACACTTGACATTTTGCTGTGTATATATGTAATCTTAAGTCCTACCTTCATCTGATTTGGTCAAATGGTAGCTTATGATGAGTACTCGCCAGTCAGTCACCTGACCTTGACCTCAAATTCACAGTCCAGTGACTATGTTTTTGGATTAGGGCAGTTCCTCTGTAACCATGCATGGTAGGATGACATTATTTGATATATAGGTTTATTATGGATAGAAAATTGAAATTCTCCTAGGTTTTCACTTGACCTTGACCTTAATTTCACAGACCAGTGTCTACGTTAAAGTTTTTGGATTTGGGCAGTTCCTCTGTAACCATGAATGGTAGGATGACAATATTTGATATATAAGTTGTTGATGAATAGTACAAGACTGTCTGGTAGGTATCACCTGACCTTGACCTCAATTTCACTTTCCAGTGACGACGTAAAAAAATTTTGGATTAGGTCAGTTCCTCTGTAACCATGCATGATATATTTTAAATGACAATTTAATGGTATTTATAAATTGCTCACAGTAGTTTTTTCTGATTGGGAATGCAGGTAAGACATTTGTTTATGTCCCAACTTGTATTAGATATTGATAAATTGCACAACAATCATTAAGTTTAGTAGAAATATTTTTATGATTAAATAATTTGTTTGGGAAAAACTGAAGTGTTACGAGTTTACAGTTAATGGTATTATCTGTGATTCTTTTCCTGTTATCCACATAATGCTATTAACAAATTATGGGGTTTTATAGGTCCTGTTTAGAACAGAACAGGTCATCAGACATGTTACTGATAGTCCAATGTGACTGTGGGGACCAGAATGCAGACCTGATAGCATGTGCTAGGTATACTGTACAGAGAGAGTTACAGCAGGTCCTAGGGGAGAGAACTTATGCCATCCATGTTGTCTTCCTGATACAACTCCCTGGAATTGCTGGCAACTGTTTTTCTGGGTTTCAGGTTTGTATATAATTGACTTATTGATTTTGAAGGGATGTCTCATTTTATGTTTGTAGAATATGGCTCTCTGAAAATATTATTTTTTCAGTAATTGTAGTTTTCCTACCAGGATACCAGTTTGGTGATCTAGTTTGGCTGCCCTGGGCCTCAGCAGTTAGATTTTCTCTTTTTAACACTTTTAGTTTTTTAGCTCACCTGATCCGAAGGGTCATGTGAGCTCTTGGCGTCCGTCGTCTGTCTGTTCAACTTTTCAAAAATCTTCTTCTCTGAAACCACTTGACAGAATGCAACCAAACTTGGTATGGTTGTTGATTGGCATGTCCTTTACCAAACCATCGTTTGGATTTTTGATTTGTAAAAAAACATGGTCGCCATGGCTAAAAATAGAACAGGGTGGTCAAAATACAGTTTTTGGCTTATAGTTCAAAAAGTATTACAGATACAGGAAAACCGAAGAGACTTTCCTTCTTCAGCATCAAAAGCTCTACAAAACACTCCATTGGGTCAAAGTCGTATGACGACTCCTTGTAGGAGTTATTGCCCTTTAATTGTCGAAATTGATATTTTTTTTTAATTATTTTTGCTATTTTTGCCACAAAATCTTGAAAATTTTTAGAACTGGAGAAAAAGTTAGCATTGCTTAATTGTTCTGCTCTATGAGGGCTACAAAAATGACTTTAGGGTCAAGATTGTCTTATTAACCGTTTAGGAATTATTCTCTTAGAACATTTTTTTTAATGAATTTTAATTGATTTTAAAAAATCTTCTCCTCTGACCAATGAAAGGACTGCTTTGAAACATTGCACATCTTTAGGATGTCCTCTACCAAAATTGTGGCAAATCATTACAGCTGACTACCTACATAGCTACGTTGGCTTAAAATGTAAAAGGGGGGGGGGGGTCAAGGGAGTTTTTGGCTGATAGTTAAAAAAGTATAACAGGTACAGCAAATTTCAAGTGAACCTCCCTCCTAAGCATCAAAAGCTCCTCCTTATAGGAGTTATTTCCCTTAAATGGTCAAAATTAATGACTTTTTCAAAAGTGTTGGTCAATTCCTTATAGGAACGAAATTCTATATAAAAAAGGGTTGTTTGGTTTCAGGTTCAGGTGAGCGATACAGGCTCCTGGGAGCCTCTAGTTCACTTTTAACACTCTGTTAATCTTAAACAGTTTTCAAATCAATTCTGCATATGCATATGTTCTTCTTTTAAGGTTATTGTAGAATTCTTTTTTGATAAAATTTTCATTTTCTAGAAGTCAACAAATCTTTTTATACAGAATGTGCTTTATTTTAATATTTCATATTTCATTCTTTCCACATACTGAAGTCCCCTTCTAGAGAAGCCAAACCATCTGTGACAGATTTTACTTTATATTTCAGTGTGGATTATGGCATTCTGTCCACATAGATGATATCCACCCTGCTCCAGAGGACATACCATCTGTGGCTGAGATGCATGGGAATTCCGTTGGTGCATTGTTAGGTTCTACAAGTGAAAGGTCAGAGGTCAACATGAAAACAGTGGAAGGTCCTGGTAGACAATCAGATGAGAAAATAGAAGCAATCCAAGGGGAAGTTGAGTTGATTGATAAAAAGACAAACAAGGCTCAAAGACTAAATAAACAGTTTAAAATTGATTACTTGATAAAAAGGTGTATTCAGCCTGCCTTGGGAAATGTCAAAGATCAGGAATCAGATTCCTCCAGGGCCATAGATAGACTGAAAATCATACACAACTGTTTACAGAATCAACAAGGTGATTATTCTCCCTTGAGTATTTAGATTACTGTCAGATTAATACGTATTGGTTACAAAAATTCCATCGTCACATGTACTATGTCATGTCTACGATTCACTCCAGTTAATGAAGCTATATTCTTTATATAGCCGATTTGGCGGAGGGGTCTAGACCGCTGGACATAGTGCAGGCGAATTGGTGCCACAGTGTCACAACAGTGTGAGTTCGAATCCCGCTGGGGGCCTCGGTGGCCGAATGGTCAAGGTAGTTCGTCTACTATTGATCACGTGGTCTGTCAACACTGAGATTGCGGGTTCGATTCTAACTGCAGGCAGTGTGTACTCACTCCAATCTCAATTGACAAGGATTGCCAGTTTTCCTACCGCAGGTCGGGGGTTTTCTCCGGGTACTCCGGCTTCCTCCCCCAATAAAAACTGGACGCCATGATATAGCTGAAAAATTGCTGAAAGTGGCGTTAAACACCATCAAACAAACAAAAAACAAACAATCGAATCCCGCTGAGGGAAAGTAAAAATTTTACAGTGTTAAAAATCTAATTTTAACAGTGTGGGCTTAATTTGTACTTATATATATATATAGTTGTCTAATAAAAATAAGTATATCTGCACTACTATGTACAAATAATATATATGGAACACAATATTTCGCTCTACCAAAGAGCTTCAGCAGGCGTTGACTGAATCAAAAATTCAAATAATAGAAAGTATTTGTGTTGTTCACTTTATACAAAAAATATATACTGATGCTGAGGGATCCAAAATATTTTTGTTGTTCATATTACTGTTGGGTCATAAAAATTTTAGTAGTCTACCTGTGGATTACTTTCATTAAATCCATCAGGTTCTAGCGTTTTTAATTGATGTATCCAAAATGTTTCTCAAATATATATATATATATATATATATATTATACAATTGTAGCCTTTAAATTAGGTCGATATGAAAAAATATCGACTGTATTGAAAGGCTAAAATTGTTATATTATTAATTTATATTTTATGCCCACTTGTATGTACTGGTATTGTAATATAGGGTTATTGCATGAATATTGGGAAATATTGTCCCAAGCAAGTGTTATATTGCACGAGCTTGCGAGTGCAATATAGCATCTTGCGAGGGAAAATATTTTCCAATATTCATGCAATAACCCTTTTATTATATAGTAATACTTTTTGTGATTTTAAGTGATTATTCAGTATCTTTTGTAATATTTTACTAGGTCCAATATTATCATATTTTCACTTGGTCAATATTACAGATATATATTTTGATGTAGATTTACATATAATAAAAAACAGATTTTTTTTTCAATTTTGTGTTTTTATTTGTTGCTCCTTATTGTTGTGAATATATATGGCCCCACACTCGAATTTCGTTCATACTCGAAATTTGGCGATTACCCTTCATTCTGCAATGTCAACAATGATCCCAAGGCTAAATTACATTTAAAATATCTTGCATTTATTGCTCAAACCAAATGACTCCTAAATAATTAAATACAATGCGTTTCAGCGAAATTAACGTCCGTATAAAGCGACACACTTTCATCGCCGAAATTCGAGTGTACTACTACTAGCATAAATTCCTGCTTTGAAACGAGCCACTTGTGCACGATATTTATATCCTGCTTTGTTTTAGTTTACACTTGATTTTTTCCTTTGTTGGTCTATGAAATTTACTTTTATCTACAATCGAATTCATTTCCATTTGTTCAGTTTCAAGGGGTTCTGCTAATTTTCCCCTCGAGAGCAGATCATGTATGTCACTTTCGGCCATGCTTGTTTACCAAACAACAGTAAAATATAAAAGCCGATGTTCGGAACACATCTGCACTTTTCCCGGAAATTACATAAAAGAGTAAAATATGAAAATATACTGCACTTTATTGCTATATGAAATACAATGGGGAAAAAATATTACTATATAATAAAGGAATTTAGTTCAATGTTTCTTTTGATTAGTTTAGTGTTTTGATGGTTTGTTGTCTCATGTATGAAAATTTCACATTTTATTTCAATATCAACAAAAATTATGAAAAGTTATTCAAAAGATATATTAATGCAATAAACAAGCAACATATTAAAATGTTTGAAATTTTTCAAAATGTACATACTTTCCTAACTTTTCAAACCGGAAATAAACACAAGTTAATTTTAATAGGCTGTTTAAAGGGGAATTCCACATTGCTTAAAAATAGCAGTGCAATATCATGTTTTCTACATGTAAATATAACCGTGCAACATCACTTTTCTATCAGCGGTTTTCAAAGAACCTTTCCAAATACAGCATGTCATGTGACAGGGTTTACACAAATCAAATTTATCCAAAAAATATCAATTAAAAATATATATATATTGACATTTGTGCTGTCATTTGCAGTCAATCTCAGTCGGTGACGGACCAAAAACTGGTATTTACAGTCATTTATTTAGCCAGTAGTGAAGGTATTTTTGCTCCGTATCAAGTAATTGCACCTCTTTGTAGCTCCATCAAGACGCTACATTATTGTAGTTTTATGTAAGAAAAATTAAAAAAAAACACTTATTGTTCTTGATAATGATAAAAGTGGTGAAAAGGAATAGACCTTGTAAAAAGTATAGCACTAGATCTACAGCTAAAAGCTAACAAATTATTTCAAGTGTATTAAACCATTAAAGGTTTATAATTATATTTAGTGATATTAGCTTATTTGATATTTATACAACTAACTTCATTACATGTGTCAAGAATAAAATCATTTAAATCTAATTTAATTGCAGGGGACCTGACTTTGATGTTGGGAATAGCTAAACATGTAACAAGTATACTTAAAGAAAAAGAAGAAAGTCCTGGATCAGTCATTTCTAACTGGTTATCGGCTGAGGCATCAAAACCAGAGAAACTCAACAAAGCTGGAACCTTTAGGTTTGTTATAGTAGGGTGGTCGAAGGTTGGCCTCGATAACGTTATTTATATTCTGACTAACGAGAAAATGGTTGTTTTAGCACTTTTTCATTTCAGCAGAAAACCATGAAAAAATCGAAGTTTTGTTATAAAAAATATATCTGATGAAAGTAGAGCTTTTAAAAATTCAGAATATGTGATTTTTTAAAATAAATTCATGTTGAAGCATATTTGCCGAACGTCCGAAGTGGAGTCGTTGCCAGAAAATCGGCCGCCATGATGATTTGTGTGTCAACGAATGACCCGTTTTCAAAATTAAATCCGCTAGCTATTAAACGGCCGATTTTGTCCATCGATGGCTTAAAATTTGCATTATTTCTTGAATTTTTTAATTTTGAATGTGCTGGTTAAAAAGAAAATCGAAATTGAAGTGAAAAAATATTAAATTTACAAAACAGTGATCAAAATCGTCATTTTCGCTTTAGCGCAATAGCAGCACAAACGGATATTAATAACTGTAACCTTCAGCTAGAGATATGTCTGGATAGTTTCAATGGATTAACTAAGCTAACTCGCGGAAATCACTGAACGTATGGACCGTATTTTCGAAATTGATCGTCTGGTTGTGGCAGGTAGAGTTATCGGACATTGAACTGTGCTCACCCGGATGCGCAGTTGATACAAGACGCTGAAAAAACGTTTGACTGGCAAAATTTAGTGTTATTGGAGTTTTCCTTCATGGACTGACGAACAAATTGACTAACAACGATGGACCTCGGCCATGGAGGCCAATCACAAACGGTTAAGTAGCAGATTAACCTCTAAAAAGTAGCTACAACAGAATCGTGTTACCGCAGAGTCAAGCTACGTTGACCCCGAAAGTAGAAAATATCTATACAAATACCTGAACGTTGTATACACAAATAATATATGTATATTTTGCATCCTTTTTAGTAAAGATATGTATGTTCTTACATGATTTATTTATTATTTTGACAAAAGATTAAAAATAACAGTCATGAATATTAAGTAGGTAAATTCTCCCAACAGGACAACAAGTTGAACCAATCAGAAATTTGTATGACGCAATTTGCTTCATTCGGAATTACTTATGTCCTATCGATTCACCTTACTAGAGTCCTTTCGTCGTTCTCGTGTGTTTTCTTAATTTACATGGTAACATTGCATATTCGATAGAAAACAAAGTACTATATTTAGTTTGAAATGAAAATAAATATTTCCATGTTTGTTATCTTTTAAAGATTTATTGGGTGGATGTACAAAAGTAGAATTGCCCAATACTTTAAATTATATCAATATACAATTAAACAGAATTAATACTTTTATTGAATGTAAACAAACAATTCTTTGTAGATGTTGTCCTAAAATATGAATTAATACCAATTATCAATTATGTTTCAACATAATAAACACATTAATAAATATTATTAATATGTTTAAAATGAAGATTTTAATAGAACTTATGGGAACATACATTTTAAAGGAATAATAACATTTAATCCTTAATTGTATTAGTTTTATGTAACTATCTGTAACTTAGTATTCATGTAGTTTTTATTTATTACAATAACTATTGCCATTTTTTCTTTTAATAATTTTAATAATAACTTATTATATTGTTTACTCTTGCTTAAAATAATCTACAGTTAGTAGACTATGGCACTTCAAATTTGCTTGTGTCATATTATTACTGGTACATTCATGTACTTTTTGATAACCTGTTATTTAAAAAAAAAACAAAAAAAAACCAAAAAAAAACCCAAGTGTATGAAAGCTCCATACTTGCAAAAATTTGATGGCAACCACTTCACTGAAAGCTTGAGGTGTAAGATTGATATAGTTTCAGTAAATATACATATTTCTTGCAACTAACTTCATCTACATTAACTGTTGAAGCCTTTACATGTTCTTCATAGCAGCAATCTGAGCAGAGACTTTCACTACAATTGTCCATTTTTGGTCAGTACGTCATTTTGATGACTAAAGGGAGACAATTAGACTTCTAAAAAATCGAAATTGCTTGGTAGAGGGTTGATATACTGTAATACAGCTATTTTTATTGTCATAATTACATAAATATTCTACATTTTCTTTATTGGGTACATTTTGGTCTTCAAAATGACAACATACACTTGTACTTTTTATCAGTATATATTACTAAACTTTCTAAATTGATGAATTTTTCATATATTTTTTTTAAATTTAAAAACTAGGGTCAAAATACATTTTTAAAGGTATTTTAGCAGTTATTTGAAATATTGGGGGTAAAAATTGTGTATTTGATTCAAAATAATAAAAAAAAATTATTTGAACTGATGTGTTTTTCTGCGACAGATTATTCTGAAGGATAAAAGGTCAATAATTGAGTTTTTTTAATACTGTAAATAATTGGTGGAGGGCTGATACCTGGGAGTCCAGTTACTTCCATAATAATGATTAAGAAAGTATTTCATGTATCTTTGATAGTCTACAGCTCTGTGAAAAAAATGATACCATACGCTTGTTCATACCACATTTAATTATTTGTATACATGTAAAATAATGGAATTTTCAGGATTTTTCACGAGTTTTGAAAAACTACTGAAAAAAACCCATTTTGCATTAATTTCTTATAAATAATTTGACAGACTGAGAAAAGAAGAGATATTTGTGCATGCACACAATTAATACTTACCACTTAAACAACAATTTCATAAGCATGGTATGAGATATAGCCTTACCTGTCACCTTTTTCCCTATTGGTGCCCCTTTAATTATTAAATATGTATATATAAATAAATTAAATATTTCTGTACAAAAATTTTTTATTCACAAAATTTCAAGTAGAATTGTTTAAAAACTAGTTTGTCATTAAAAATCAATCATTAAAAAATTTTTAGAATTTTTTTGGTTAATTTTATGATGAAAAATGTGAATTTTTTTCAAAAAAATGCCGCAATTAATTTGAAGGATTAAATAATGAAAATTAATATAAAATATTTTAAAAAATATTCAATTTAATTCAATTATAAATAATATTTCCTATAAAATGGACTTCTTTCAACAAGTATGCAAATATTCAGTCTTTCTGGTTAAACCCTTACATAGATTTGTGTACTAGAACATGCTAGTCCAGACATGGGGGTGGCCGACACACAAATAAAAAAGACTAAGTCCAAAGTCATTTTTGGTAGTTTTGGACGGTTCATAATTTTTTCCTAAAAAAAGCTGCATGCACAAATTATCATTCATGTGAAAGCATAAGTAGAGTACTACATAAAGAAATAAAAAAACAATATTTACTTGGTAAAGCAACAACAAAATTTGACTTCAAATATTGGCAAAATTTGGTACTTAAGGCAAAAATCGGAAAATGGCCATTTTTCAGCACCTTAAAATGGTCATAACTTTTGAACCGCTCAACCAATTTCCAAAAATTTTTCAGCTAAATTCCTCATTTGTTAAGGTCTTTAAAGTTATCAAAACAAGACAAATATTCCATGATGTTCATTTTTTGACTGACCTCCCTAGTTATAGTGTTTTAAGTTCATTTGACATAAATGTTCATGTGAGCTGTATTGTCATCACTGCATGCCTGAAGTCATCACTATTGTCTACTATAAACATTTACATTGATGAATACTGTACATTATGTTTATTATTCCATCATAATCCAAGATATGCTGCACCTTCAGGACAGTTTGACAACATAGGAGCATGAAATTGTTCTAAAAGACTTTTTTGAAATGGTTTAACCAAAAATTATGTATCCTGATGACATCATCATTTTATGCAAACCATTAAAAATTGGTACATGCATATATGCTATTATATGAATCCACTGAACCAAGCAAAAAATTATGCCTCTTGTTAAATGACAATCTGCTCTTCATTGTTTGCACATAAGGAAAATGTTTTGTTGATTAATAAGCTACCCTTCACAATCTACTATCTTACATTAAATTATATAATATATATATTTTTACACAAAGGGGTAGTGGCTATAAGATCCATATTTGGCCCCATTTCGGAATACATTCAAAGTTTGTGTATTGATAGTTCAGCATGTAAGCTACCTGAAACTGGCGTATTTTTCAGTTGTCATGGTTCTTCTGTTGCCTAGCAACCGTTAATGTATGTCTCTAGAAACAATTGCGAATATGATTTTTTTATGATTGGGTCACAACAAAATGTTTTGTTGCAAAAGAAATAATTAAAAATAATTATAAATATATTGTGTTGTTAATTATCTTTAGATTCCTAAAGTATATCCTGTATTTGCATTAATATAATAATAGTGTTCCTTGGCAACCAAGTTAATTTCCATAGCAACAGAATAGGGTACTGACTCTTATCAGCAACTTCTCATAAACCTCTTAATGGATTTTCATGAAACTTGTACACAATCTTTGTGACATGATGTAGATATGCAATTCCTTTTTAATATTTGATTAGATTGATTTTGGGGGGTTTCCCATAGCGAAACATGAACTTCGCAATTAGACCACAAAGTGGTACCAATCTCATGCATGTATCTGCAACTCCTCCTAAACCACTCAATGGATTTTCATGAAACTTTAACACAATCTTTGTGACATGATATAGATATGCAACTCCTTTCTTTATATTTGATTGGATTGATTTTTGGGGGGTTTCACATAGCAAAAACATGAACTTTGCCATTATATGACAAAGTAGTACCCATCTCATGGATGTATCTGCAACTCCTCCTAAACCACTCAATGGATTTTCATGAAACTTTTACACAATCTTTTTGACATGATGTTGATGTGCACTTTCTATTTTAATTTGATTGGATTGAATTTTGTGGTTTTCCATAGCAAAACATGTACTTGGCCATTGACGACAAAGGACTACCCATCTCATATCTGGAATTCTTTCAAAACCACTCAACGGATTTTCATGAAACTTTCACACAATCTTTGTGATATTATGTAGATGTTCGTCTCCTATTTAAAAAATTTGCTGATTTTGGGGTTGCGGGGATATTTATTTGTGAACTGTGGCATGTACAGGTACAATAAAAATGATTATATCAGATTGGTGCATGTTATTACACATACAACAATTAATTTATAAAATGAGAAACATTATCAGCTCACACAAGTATACATGTAAAACAAATCTGATGAAAAGTAATAGTTTCATTCCCAATATGATCCTCATCACTGTCATCACTGTCATCTATTGGCTCTGGCTCGGGCATGTCTTTGGCGTCTTTCAAGTACAGTGTCCAGTCATTGACAGGTGAAAATGGTTCTGACAAATGTCGAGCATAGCCAAGGTACCATACAACAGACGCGATATGGGCACACATTCCAACAACCCGACTTCCTGTCCTACATTTACAGTACCAGGACTGAACAGTAACTTCGTCAAATTGTACCCATAAATGATACGAACGTGAAGACACATGCCTACTTTGAAGTTTAGCACACAGTAATTGGTCATCTTGTTTGTAAACTAAAACTTCAAATTCTGAATTGTCATTTAGGTGTTCTGTGGCATACGATTTTGCCAAATTAACTTGATAGACTCCAATAGCCAAACTTCGTATATCATCTTCTGTCATAGATGGAAACTGCACAGAAGATGAGTCTAGCTTTTCCCACTTGTTTATGCGGATCTTGTCAAGTCCATTTGTTTCTATCCATGCTTGTAGGTCATTATTTAGTCGTGCCAAATGAAGCATCTTGCTTCCTACAAGTTCATCGTCTTCTGATCCACCACTTAATGCTGGCAAGTATTTGTTGCAGATAGATGCTATTATGCTAAGATCATCTTTTACATATGGTATTAAAGAATTTGGTAACACTTTGTCGAAGAACTTCCATGACTTTAAACGTGCATTGGCTGACTCCACAACCCATCGAATTTTAGTCACAAGTCTAGACAAGTTACTTTGTTCTGTTGTCAGTTGTTTCTGTCCTCGATCTAGGAAAGCAGGCATCTCACTTTTAATTCCAAGGTCCTCAAGAAAGTCTACAGAGTCACGAAAACCACGGTCAACTACGAACACGTCACCATCCTTTACCCAATCTTTTACATTTTCTGTATCAGTGACAAAAGCATGTTTAAGTATGTTGGCATCATTATTTTTAAAGTCAGAAAAATATGGACCAAGAATGCTGACAAAATAGCCTGTTGATGTTACAGTCACCATAGGTTTAATTAATGGTCTGTGCTTATGTAGACTAAAGGAACGTCTCTGGAAGCGGAAGTTTGACGATTTCTGTATGTATATGTATGTTCCATCGAGGATCAAAATAACAGGTGACATCCCATGTCCAAATAAAGTTTGAGCAAGAGGACGGGTGTGATTTGTAATTACTTCTTCTCGTGTCACATGCTGGAACCCGAGGTTTGATGGTGTAAATGTCTGCACTAGATTTTTGCGAACTGATTTAATGGTGCGTCTGACTGAATCTTTAGAAATATTGAAAAGGGTAGATAAAACTTTGTTTGAAAGTCCAGTTTTTAGTTTAGTTAAGTAGAGTCCAAGAGAAGTCCTGGTACTTCTGACTTGCGTGTCGCGTACAGATGTCAGATAGGCTACCAAGTCATTGAAGGCTGCATTATCAATGCCAGTCAGGTTCTTTATATCAGGATCACTCATAGATGAATCAAAGTTAAGTCGTTTGGATTGGCTTTTTAATAGAGTTTCTCTTACTTTGTTCAATAAATTCAAAATATCAGTTCTGTTGAAATCTGATGTTGTTCTTGGATTTATGTTTTTTATCAGTTCTAAAGATTCACATGTAAAAGTGTCATCAGAAATATGACTTGGACAACATCTGGCACCAGCTGGAATGATTAAGTTCTGATAAATAAAACTTAAAAACCGTGCATTAGATGACACATTTATCATCTTTGGTCCTCTCCGCTTACAAACAAGGCATGTTGAATGGCTGCCTCCTAAGGATGATATTGGTAAGGTTATGTTTTTCGGTGATGGTAAAATAGATGTTGAAAGTGTGGTTTGTTCTTGAGAAAATTGTGCATTAAGAACCCGTGGTTGTTGATAAGCCTGTTGCCTGTAATAAGTACGACGACATTTACCACAAATGACATCACTTTCCGTGGTTGTTATCAGGAAATACTTTTGAAGGTACTTTCTGAGGTGTTTGTTGTTGACTCCATTCAGATATCGTCTGTCTGCAGGCTTTGTTCTTTTGTCACATAAAACACATGGAAAGCTCCTAGATGACATCCTGTAGAAATAATAAATACAATTTATTGTTACTAGACAAAACAATTACTTAAAAACTTTTTCAATATATTTTACCTTTATCCTAATTTAAGTATAATTGCATAAAAAGCAAGAATATTTCCAAAAGACAATAGCGCAAACATTTTTTTTCACGCAATCCCTGAACCTGTAGGTAAACCTGGTGGGACAGAAAGACAGAAGAACGAACCTGAACACTATATGCCCCTGTACTTGTGGGGGTATAATAAAAATATCATAACAATTTGATCTTATCCTTACATATATTGAGACAAACTTCACAATAGGGGTACATGTATATGCATTTTTGTACATGTACAGTACATGTAGCTGTTTTTTAGTGTTTGTTTTTGTAATACTACAGATATATAATATAAGATAAGCAATTTTGATAGATATTTACTGCATGTTCTTGTATGTTTTGGCTAGTTAGTAGTGGCATGAACTTCTGATTAATATTAATAAACATGATTAATAAAAGAACATCACAGGGCATATGATTACATGTATAACATTTTAAGATTTTAAAATATTTTGTCGTGATTGAGTTTTGTCAATGAAAGTCACACATATTATCGTATAATTACTCTTTTAATTGTATATATTTGCATCTTATGAGATACATGTATGCACTCATTAACAACTGAAAATAAAGTCAACGACATGTGATTGTTAATACCAATATATGGGATGTATTGCTTTGCAGAAATGTAGGTAAAATTCAGTTAATAAAGTTATAATAACCTTGAACAATATCCCAGAAGTTTATTGTTGTTAAGTTCTAATTTTTAATGTTATTCAAATTGTTACCTTTACTTCAAGTCCTTGTTATTAATGTTGAATATTCCTAGTTCTACTCCACTGCCACATACAGGTCATATCCCTAAAATCAAAATAAAAGGTGTCATAAAATCTCTATTGTTAACTTCTTTCATTACATTTAAAAAAACACAGCAATGCTCCTGACAAGGACCTGCATAAACTTATGTCTGTTTCTTGCTACCCAACTATCACTATTTTTTCATCTTACCCTAAAGATTTTATTGATATTGAAACAAGCACTATTAAAGTCAAGGTTGCTTCTTAAATGATTCAAGGTTGATAAGACATGTGCAATTTTATAGTGATTTTTGTTTGTTCATATCCTCGAGTATATGTATATAAAGTTTCTCGATGATACATGTTCCATACTTCCTTCATAGTAAAGTAAATAAAACCTGGAGGTAAACCTGATTTTGGACAAACAGAGGAATAGACGGACTAACAGACCCAAACACTAAGTATGCCCCCTACTTTCGTAGACGAGGAATAAAAATATATTTTTCTTTGCCTTACTTATTTTGCATATCTTCAGTCGATGTGACCATAACCTTTCACATTAAACTCCATTCAAGTAGCTAAATATAGGTGTCGTTCACAAGTACGAACATGACATGAGCTGCACCGTGTTAAGTTTAATGAAATTTACACTAATATTATTAATAAAAAAATTTTAAAAAGTTATACAATGTATATACTTTACACCAATATCAGACAAAAAAAGACCTGATTTTGCTTTTGCTCTCCAATATAAAAAGCTGAAGTATTTTTAGGGGAAAAAATGAGGGTTGTAAAGTGACCCGAATATGCCTCGCAGATTATTTGGCTGAGGGACCAGAAGTTCTGGGGGTAAATGGTGCAAAATCCTGCATTCTTGGCCTCTCCTGGACCTAATTTGTAATTTTTTAGTGAAGATTTTTGTCTCGCCTGCAACGAAAGTCGCTGGAGGCGAGACATATGTATGGGAATCCGGCGGCGGCGGCGGCGTAAACACTTGACATCTTGCTTCATATATTTGTAACCCCAAGCCCTAGGTCCATCAAATTTGGTACAGAGGTAGCTTATGATGAGTACTTGCCAGTCAGTCACCTGTCACCTGACCTTGACCTCATTTTCACGGTCCAGCGACTACGTTAAAGTTTTTGGGTTACGGCAGTTCCTCTGTAACTACGCATGGTAGGATGACAATATTTGGTGTATAGGTTGCTGATGACTAGTACATGACTGTCTGGTAGGTGTCACCTGACCTTGACCTCAATTTCACGGTCCAGCGACTACGTTAAAGTTTTTGGGTTACGACAGTTCCTCTGTAACCACGCATGGTAGGATGACAATATTTGGTATATAGGTTGCTGATGACTAGTACATGACTGTCTGGTACGTGTCACCTGACCTTGACCTCAATTTCACGGTCCAGCGACTACGTTAAAGTTTTTGGGTTACGGCTGTTCCTCTGTAATCACGCATGGAAGGATGACAATATTTGGTATATAGGTTGCTGATGACTAGTACATGACTGTCTGGTAGGTGCCACCTGACCTTGACCTCAATTTCATGGTCCAGCGACTACGTTAAAGTTTTTGAGTTACGGCTGTTCCTCTGTAACCACGCATGGTAGGATGACAATATTTGGTATGTAGGTTGCTGATGAATAGTACATGACTGTCTGATAGGTGTCACCTGACCTTGACCTCAATTTCACGGTCCAGTGACTACGTTAAAGTTTTTGGGTTACGGCAGTTCCTCTGTAACCACGCATAGTAGGATGACAATATTTGGTATATAGGTTGCTGATGAATAGTTCATGACTGCCTGGTAGGTGTCACCTGACCTTGACCTCAATTTCACGGTCCAGCAACTATGTTAAAGTTTTTGGATTAGGGCACTTCCTCTGTAACCATGCATGGTAGGATGAAAGTATTTTGGTATATAGATTGCTAATGATTAGTACATGACTGTCTCGTAGGTGTCACCTGACCATGACCTCAATTTTATGGTCCAGTGACAAAGTTAAAGTTTTATGATTAGGTCCGTTTCTCTGTAACCATGCATTGTATATTTTTTAAATGATAACAATTTAATACTATTTACGTAATGCTTATGACGTAATTTTTTTTCGTTACTGATGCGGAATTCAGGCGAGACATCTTTCTGTGTCCACACTTGTTTAATGTACCATTTAAACTGGTTGTTTAGGCTGAAAAGATTACTAAGTCCAACCCTGAAAAAAATACGGCAGCATAGCCCCTTAATTTTTAGCATTTTTAACCCCCAACCCTCAACCACAGACCAAAAGTTTGGACAAAGAAAAGAAGGCAAAGAGGTTTGGACAACTCTCCCTTATCCTAAAGAGAGCATACTTCTTTGCAAGAATGATAGATCTTAAATGCATGCAAAATTAAAATAATACAAACCGGAAATTATTCCATGGTTAGTTTTCTTTATCCCTTTATTATTCCTTTATCCTTGATTTTTCATAAAGTTATGATCTTTATGTTTCATTTTCCTCTACAAATAGACATTTTATACTTTTTTCCTTTTGTTTTTTCACCCTTTTTATTTTCTGGATTGGTTATATTTTATTGTCTGTAGTTTCTCGTGTATGCAAGACAACGCATAAATGCGAAACGTGTGTACAGTAATGTAACAGTGCTTCTTTTATCTTTGAACTTTGTTTGGAGTTGTGTGTGCTAACACAACGGAAAACCCTTTCAAAACTGGTGGATCTGGGTTATTTTTTAATAAGTTTATACCTGAAGAAGCTCGAAAGCTGCAAGGGTTCACACATCCTTCTATTTCTACATTTTTCATTCAGTTGTCTGCCTCGATGTGTCGTCTGCCTCGATGTAAACAATAGGATTATAAATAGAAAGTCGATGTCCAACCGATTCCGGTATGATGTTTGTTTCCACTTTTCATTTTCGTTAAATTTTCCTCGTTAAAACAAGTTTTGTGGTCTGAATCTTGGTAACAAAACGTCAAAAATCCAACATCTGTCTGCATATTTCTTTGAAATTCATATCCTCCGCACGCTTGCACCAAAACGATCTTTTCATGGTAGTTTTATGACGAAAGTTACCACATGTGTACAAAATATCTTTTTGGTGCAAGCATGCGGAGGTACTTTATTTTGCAGAAATGTAGGTAAAAAATTATCATTTTCATCATTTTCCGCCAAAGTTTGCGAAGTTACAGGCTGATTGTGACGTCATGACGTCACGTTCTGATATGGAAGATTTCCAATTTTAATGAACAACATGTCAAACAAAATTTAGTAACCTTGACACCTAAATTACACCTTAATAAAATTTTGCAAAATCTGGGGCCAATTTGGGGCATTAGAGCCCCTACCTCTTTAGAAAACCTGATGGGTACCCAAGTAAACATACAAAACACCCCTTAATTAGTCCCGGAGCTAGCTTATACAATCAGCTCAGAAAAGATAAGCCAATTCATTTAATTAATTACCTAAATACATATATTTCCAATTCTTCAAGAAACACTTTTTAATAAAGCTTCAATATTAAAAATCAAAGTTAAATAAATCCACTGTCCATGTGTAAATGATAAATTAGTCCTGGTAAAATTAGTCTGGCTGACCAATTTAACTAGGAATATATATCCATGGTTCCTACTTTTCCTAGTTACAAAAGTCCATGTCTAGTAAATCTAGTCCTGGGATCAATTTTCCTAGTAAATCTTGTCCTGTATCAATTTTCCTATTGAAATACTCATAATACTCATAATGCAGACTATTTTTGTCTCGCCTGCGACGAAAGTCGCTGGAGGCGAGACATATGTATGGGAATCCGGCGGCGGCGGCGGCGTAAACACTTGACATCTTGCTTCATATCTTTGTAAGCCCAAGCCCTAGGTCCATCAAATTTGGTCCAGAGGTAGCTTATGATGAGTACTTGCCAGTCAGTCACCTGTCACCTGACCTTGACCTCAATTTCACGGTCCAGCGACTACGTTAAAGTTTTTGGGTTACGACAGTTCCTCTGTAACTACGCATGGTAGGATGACAATATTTGGTGTATAGGTTGCTGATGACTAGTACATGACTGTCTGGTAGGTGTCACCTGACCTTGACCTCACTTTCACGGTCCAGCGACTACGTTAAAGTTTTTGGGTTACGACAGTTCCTCTGAACTACGCATGGTAGGATGACAATATTTGGTGTATAGGTTGCTGATGACTAGTACATGACTGTCTGGTAGGTGTCACCTGACCTTGACCTCAATTTCACGGTCCAGCGACTACATTAAAGTTTTTGGGTTACGACAGTTCCTCTGTAACTACACATGGTAGGATGACATTATTTGGTGTATAGGTTGCTGATGACTAGTACATGACTGTCTGGTAGGTGTCACCTGACCTTGACCTCAATTTCACGGTCCAGCGACTACGTTAAAGTTTTTGGGTTACGATAGTTCCTCTGTAACTACGCATGGTAGGATGACAATATTTGGTATATAGGTTGCTGATGAATAGTACATGACTGTCTGGTAGGTTCCACCTGACCTTGACCTCAATTTCACGGTCCAGCGACTACCTTTAAGTTTTTGGGTTACGGCTGTTCCCCTGAAACTATGCAGGGTATGGTGACAATATTTTGTATACAGGCCGCTGCTGATATTTTATGCTATTTACGTAATGCTTATGACGAAATTTATTTTCGTTACTGATGCGGAATGCAGGCGAGGCTAAACGTTTTTCTGTGTCCACACTTGTTACTATTTAGGAATAATAGTCTGGTACTGAAAATACTATGAATAATAAACTGCATTTATCGGTAATTTGTACATTTTCCCTTTGGTGTGTACCGGTGATAAAGTCAGTAACAACGTACTGGCATTTATCACCGAATTTATCGGGTCAGTAGGCTGTGGAGGAATCTAACTATGATTACGTCACAGTAACAAACAGAATGTTCAAAAATAAACAAAAGTGAAAGAGTAAGATAAAATAAACAAACAATCTGCCCCCCCCCCCCCCCCCCCAAAAGAAAACGAACACAACGCGACCACCAGAGCTCCGTTTTCGCAGCTACCTTCCGTTAACAATAATACAGTTTAAATAATCTGAACAAAACTCTTCAAATTGCACAAACATTTACAGCAAAGTGACGATCCCGAATTCCTGTTCATTCACCACAAGAACTTGCAAATGACCTAGCCATTTTTGGTTGTTAACCCGACAAATCACAAAACTGTAATAGGATTATTATGGCAGGAAGATTCTGCATACACAAGAACCTACAACTCATCACATTTATGCATTGGAATTTATAAATAAATGATGACGATGTGTAAATCGTATCTCCCCTGACCACTGCAAAGTACTGAAAATTAAAAATAACACAGCACCTAACAGTTACCAGAAATGATAACGATATAAAATACAAAATATAGAAAACATTAAAAGGGGAAACTGACACTCAATTGGAAAATCGGTCAGAAACGTTGGGCATTGTCAACATAAATTTGAAATACGGTTCCTCAAAGAACAAAATATTAAAAACACGAAATGTGACACCCCATTTAAAAGATTCTCATTCACAAACTATTACATAAACGATGAAAAAAGACTTGCCTTACAGAAGGATCAATGAAAAAACACGTCCATTCATCATGCCACATTCCGATTGAATGACGTTGACGCTAAATGACGTAGCAAACCGTTTTTCACAGATCACTTCGACCAAAAAAGTAGTTCCTTAAAAAATATAGCCTAAATTGACAAAAAATACTCTTTTTGAAAATTACCGATAAAAGGAATATAGGACATTTTGTTTGTGATACAGACTTTATCACGGCTTAACGTATCAGGTGAGCCCGTAGGGCGAACCTGATACGTTAAGCCGTGATAAAGTCTGTATCACAAACAAAATGTCCTATATTCCATATATAAAAGAATTTATCAAATATCTTATAAAATAATTTTATTCACTGTAAACACTGCTTATGTACTATATATACAGTAAGTAGATGAAAAACATCAATTTAGGAATAATAAGTGTAATAAATCTAGTCCTGTATCAATTTTCCCAGTAAATCTAGTCCTGGTATCAATTTTCCTAGTAAAATACTCATAAAGCAGACTATTTTTACTATATAGGAATAAGAGTCCGGTACTGAAAATACTAGTAATAATAAACTGCATATAGAAGAATGTTTCAATTAATCGAAACATTTGATGATTGATTGTAATTTTATTATACTGGTGATATAGATTTAACATGAGAGAACAGCCAGAAGTGACGAATTGAGGTCATACTTTAGAGCTTTGGGGATCTTATTGTTTCCAGGGTGGGGATTATAAAGTAAAACTATATCTTGTTGAGGTGGGCATGTGAAATCATATCACCAGTATAATAAAATTACAATCGATCATCAAATGTTTCGATTAATTGAAACATTTTATTATACTGGTGATATATTGATTTCCCATGAGATTTTAGAGATCAATAAGATCACCAAACCTGATTTCCAGATTTAAATGCTCTCTGCATTATAAAGATTTAGCTATGTACATGTACAAGTTCGAGTTCTTGGCTATATCCATTTATATGAAACATGTATATGTTCCCTTTTTATGATCTTGTTTGTTTAAAAAACTAGTTATGAGTTGTACATTATTTACATTCATGGACAATAAGACTTAAAAAATTGTACAATTACTGTCATTTTATCTCTCTGTTCCTGTATTGACTTAATTATTATGAAATTAAACTAATTATTATCTAAAATTGTATCTGAAAAACCTTTAGAATTTGAATCTATTATTGTCTTGTTATAAAATTTTTGAAAAGTCCCAGCGGACTGCCACCCTGCTGATTATATCCATTTGAAGTCCTTTTGCTGCAACTTTAGATGTTGAAGCAGCTCTACAACTATGTACTCCATAAAAATCTGTATCTATTCAAAAATGTTTTAATCCATCTTGTCAAAGTACTTTTAGATACTGCTTTAAAAGGCTTAACTGTTGATATAAACAAAGCATTTTCATTGCTGCGTTGTGACAAAGTTTTTGCAGTATAACTTTCATATGTCTCTACTATACAAAGTTTTTTGTTAGTATTATATCTTCTAAACTCCAAAGGTTTTATCATGTACAGTAGGCTTATTTTGTTTCACAGTTTTCAATATACAACAACACATCTTGTCATTTGTTACTTGTATTCCATCTAAAGTCAACAAATGAATATTTTGACATCTTTGTCCACTTAACATTAAACATGGCTAATTTCTGTGCTAAAACTAATAAAGGTAAACTTTCGTTGTCTGGCAAATTGTCAATATATTGTAAAACTGTATTTACATCCCATATCTTTGCATATTTAGGTAAAGTTGGTTTTAAAGTAAAAATTCCCTTCATAAATCTTTTTATAACTTAGTCATTACCCAAGTCTTTGTCTTGGAATAAACTACAGATAGATACTATTGCAGATTTTGCAGTGTTAATAGCACTATAACCAAGTCCTGTATCATTTAATCTAGTTAAAAATTTCAATAAATCTACAGTAGCAGGTTTATAACAATCAATTTTCCTTTGATGACAAAACTGTTGCCATCTTTTAAAATAGGAGAAATATTGTTTGCTTGTAGTTTTTCTCCATAAATTGACAATGATGTCGGCAGTGTTTTCTGATATTCCTTGATTTTAAAGTTCCTCCCTGACAGACAAAAAATTCCCAATTGTAGATTTTTCACTGGGTGGACTTTTTCCCTTTGTAGAGGGTGCAACAGACAAAGGAAGAAGATATGGTGCTGCAAACAGTTGTTGTAGCAATCTAGGAAACCACACTTGTGTTCTCCACACTGGTGCCACTACTAAAGCTGTCTCTACTTTGTCTGTGTACATTTTTTGCACCACTTTTCCCAACAAGCTAAAAGGAGGAAACATATAAATCAGTTTATTAAAGTTATTCCAATTTAAACTGAAAGCATCTATTGCCATAGCATTCTTATCTGGTAAAAAAGACACATAGCACTGTTTTTGACAGTTGTATCTAGATGCAAATAAATCTACTATCACTTCACCATATTTCAATTCAATTTCTTTAAAAATAATTGGATTTAATTTCCACTCCATATCCTCATTTAATTTATGAGATAGTTTGTCCGCAATAATATTTTCTTTTCTTGCTACATGAGCTGCACTTAACCAAATTTGTCTTGTGATACACCACAACCAAATTTCTTTTGAAAGTTTATGTAAGCTTTCAATTTTCCCTCCAAAGTTATTAATATAAGCTACTGCCACTGTTTTTCCTTGTCTACCATTGGGACTTTGTATGGCCTAAAAAATGATTGTCTCTTTTACAAAATTTCCCATGTGCCTGTGTTAGCTTGTCTGACCTTTTACTATCTTTCTCCAATTTGTCTACCCTTTCATCCAAATTGTTGCCAAACAAAAATTCTGTTGTTGGTGAATCAACTTCACACAGATTTCTACATTTGACAGGAATGAGTGGTTTAATCATCTGTTTACTTTCCCTGTTGCTCATACAGACACCGTTCAACAACAGTTTAAACAAATCTTTAAAGATGACTTCGGTGTATGGTAAATTTCTAATGCTTTCAGAACCATAACGAGTCCTGTTGAACAAGTTTTGGCTATTTTTTGGATAGCCAAATTACACTCCCGCTTGTCTCTTATAGCTCTCCACAATTCCCTATTAACCATAGGGACTGCCAGTTTTTTACAATTTTCTGGAGTCAGATATTTGTCTGTGAGTTTTTTCAGGTCCTCGTCTTTCAAAGGCTTTTTAATAGCTGATTCAGCTAGTTTGGCCATGCTTTCATCAATTTTTGCTCCAAACTTGTGCATTTATTGCTCTAACCAAATGACTCATAAATAATAAAATATAGTGTGTTTCAATGGAATTAACATCCATTAAACCAACACACTTTCATTCCAGAAATTCGAGTGTACAAGTATAATTGACCAGGATTGCCAGTTTTCCTACTGAAGATCAAGGGTTTATTCGGGTTCCTCCCAAAGAAAAGCTGGACACCATGATATAGTTGAAAAATTGCTGAAAGTGGTGTTAGGGCCATTGTCAAATAGGTCATGGTACCGTATAAGTGGTTTTTTTCGCGTGGGGAAAATTTAGTGTTTTTGTTGAAAAACTGTGTGAGTTTATTTTAGCGTAAAGTAATTTTCGTGGTAAGTAATCAGAATAAAGAGCTTAATGGTTGTTTCTAATATTTCGCGCATTGATATTTTCGGGGTAAACATTTTACCGCGAATATAGCGAAAATTAAATCACCGCGAAAAAAACCACTTATATGGTATAACATAAAAACCAACTTTGTGTGCAAAGTTTTCTTTACCTGTTTTGGTGACTTAAATGAAACAGATTGTCCAAGACAGTTGCTACCAAAGACTATTGTTTAATATGAATTTCTTATAATGGCAATATCCATCTCTGAAACAATTCACAGATGTTAAATTATACTTTGCAAGTTTGTGTTAGGTCTTTAAGTAGGTGAATTATACTTTGCAAGTTTGTGTTAGGTCTTTAAGTAGGTGAAGTTTATCCAAGAATTCATGACATTATCATACTGTAAGTTAGAGAAGGTATAATATTTTTGACAGGTCTGTCAGTCCCATTCTTTTTAATGCAACTCCTCTGTAACTACTTTTCAGAATGTTATTAAACTTGGTACAAATGAAGGACTCCAAATGTACATATCGACAGGAAATTATGATTGGATATTTTTTGTAGGAATTATTACCCTTTAGAACTTGTAAGCACTCTTTCTCCGACACTACTGATGAGAATTTTATGAAACTTAATAGGAATGAAGGACCCTAAGTGTAGTCATGCATATAGGCAGGAAATTATAATCAGATATTTTTTGTAGGAGTAATGCCCCTTTGAAATTTCTCAAAGTATATGAATGAAACATCTCGTAATGGCTTCTCTGAACTTACTGATAAGCATTTTTGAAACTTGGTAGGAATAGAGGGCACCATAGAAGTTGTGCATATCGACAGGAATTTATGATCAGATATTTTATGTAGGACTTGTACCTCTTTGCAAAATATATGTATGAAACAACTCGTAAGCGCTTCTCCTCTTAAACTACTGATGAAATTTTATGGATTTGGTAAGAATGAATGACTTAGTTTTGCATATCGACAGGAAGATATGATAGATATTTTTGTACGAGTTATGCTCATTGAACTTAGAAATTGCTCAAAATATTTTAAAGAATCAACTTGTGCATCTTTTACTTAGACACTACTGATCATAAACAAACTGACACGAGTTCGATTCCCGAGGTGGGACGGCTCAAAAATCAAATCTGTGTGTACAGATGATTTTTCAGAGTGGAAATTACAACGACATTGTTTGGTTAATTCATTCGACACTTCTTAATATCATTTATCTTAACTATGTATCTTTAGTGCATTTCTAAAGATCCAATGTTGAAATACAATCAGATGTTGGGCATATATAAATAGACAATTATAAATAGAAATTCAAAACGAAAGTATTTGCACGCATCTGTATAATTGCTTACAGATCCATTCTGATTGTATGAAAATCGTTGTAGTTAAAGCTCAGGTCGCACAAAAACATTGTGTATGTAAATGACATGTTCAACCAAAAGTAACACTAGGCCAGTGAAACTCCGTTTTTTAGCGGACGGATCTGGTCTAGAGGTTACACCTCTGTCTTTACATGCTAGGTGCAGTAGCCATAGATGTTATAAACTGACACATCAGTTCGATTCCCGAGGTGGGACGGCTCAAAAATCAAATCTGTGTGTACAGATGATTTTTCAGAGTGGAAATTACAACGACATTGTTTGGTTAATTCATTCGACACTTCTTAATATCATTTATCTTAACTATGTATCTTTAGTGCATTTCTAAAGATCCAATGTTGAAATACAATCAGATGTTGGGCATATATAAATAGACAATTATAAATAGAAATTCAAAACGAAAGTATTTGCACGCATCTGTATAATTGCTTACAGATCCATTCTGATTGTATGAAAATCGTTGTAGTTAAAGCTCAGGTCGCACAAAAACATTGTGTATGTAAATGACATGTTCAACCAAAAGTAACACTAGGCCAGTGAAACTCCGTTTTTTAGCGGACGGATCTGGTCTAGAGGTTACACCTATGTCTTTACATGCTAGGTGCAGTAGCCATAGATGTTATAAACTGACACATCAGTTCGATTCCCAAGGTGGGACGGCTCAAAAATCAAATCTGTGTGTACAGATGATTTTTCAGAGTGGAAATTAAAATGACATTGTTTGGTTAATTCATTCGACACTTCTTAATATCATTTATCTTAACTATGTATCTTTAGTGCATTTCTAAAGATCCAATGTTGAAATACAATCAGATGTTGGGCATATATAAATAGACAATTATAAATAGAAATTCAAAACGAAAGTATTTGCATGCATCTGTATAATTGTAACGGAGAATAGCTTATACTACCATTTAGTCAGTGAAAGTACTCCTTATGTTTAATTATATCCATAGGATTCGTTTAATTTGATATATTTTTATCGCATCTATTTACAATCTATTAATAGAACCGACACGTTTAGAAAATCGATAATGTAATACACACCCCTGCAATTACATAGATATTGAAGAAATAAACTGTTCCAGTTGAATAGAACCGTCCTGAATGTTGACCACCCCTTGAATTACATTACTGTTTGTTATACGCTTAGACTCTACCTGCTGACGTCATAGAATTTAGGTATAAAAAGCCGTGAAACCCTGTATTTTGTGTCATTCTGTTCTTGACCACCGATCTTTACGGATCGACTGATTTAGAATTAGTGTTGAAGCTGTACAGCCTAAACAAGTAATTCTAAATAGCTCTCAGTGCTGAAGTGCATTAGGCGATAGTGCTTAGGTGACGTTCGAGTACCAGTGCTATTTGACTGTGTCTTTTAGCAAGGTTATTCGAATAAGATTTTAAGAGGTTTTGTTGACTGAAGTGTTTAGAAGGCAAAGGTGCTATTTGACTGTGTATCATTTAGCAAGGTGCTATTTTACTGTGTGTCATTTAGCAAGGTGTTATTTGACTAGGGTTGTTTAAGAGATTTTGTAGATTTTAAAAGTGGTTAGAAGCAAGGGTGCTGTTTATGCTCAAGCTTGGTGTTATTTAACAGTAGCGTTTATAAGTTGTTGATTTTAAATTGTTGAAAAGCGGGAGTGTTGTTTGGGATCGCATATCAAACAGGATTCCACAGATCAATCTGACTTACAGCAGATTCGTACCGAAGGGTTAAATACCATAGCCCACTTTCGGCTCGGTTTCACGTCACATAATTGCTTACAGATCCATTCTGATTGTATGAAAATCGTTGTAGTTAAAGCTCAGGTCGCACAAAAACATTGTGTATGTAAATGACATGTTCAACCAAAAGTAACACTAGGCCAGTGAAACTCTGTTTTTTAGCGGACGGATCTGGTCTAGAGGTTACACCTCTGTCTTTACATGCTAGGTGCAGTAGCCATAGATGTTATAAACTGACACATCAGTTCGATTCCCGAGGTGGGACGGCTCAAAAATCAAATCTGTGTGTACAGATGATTTTTCAGAGTGGAAATTACAACGACATTGTTTGGTTAATTCATTCGACACTTCTTAATATCATTTATCTTAACTATGTATCTTTAGTGCATTTCTAAAGATCCAATGTTGAAATACAATCAGATGTTGGGCATATATAAATAGACAATTATATATATATATTTTGTAGGAACTTTGCACTTCAGTGCCTAGAGTCAAAGATCGTACCAGTTTTAGTTGGAATCATTGCCTTCATTGATACAAACAGAAATCTGGACATTTTAACAAATATGAAGTTAGATGATTGGCAGGTTGAGCTTTGGTTGCAGATTTTCAACAATCCAGACTTGACAAACCTGAAATATTCCTTGATGGTATCTCCGTCAAGACAACAAGAATTGCAGGAAGTAGCCATCAAAGCTACTTCAGTAGATGGAAATGTATTCTCAGCTGTTATGCCTTTTTCATGGCTTATATTTGGGCAAATTGATGATGTTTTGAAAAACATATTGGTTTCAAAAAGCATGGAAGGTTAGGAAAAATGAAAGAAATAATTTGTATAATTTTAGTGTCAACCTACATTAACATGCCTGATTTATTTCATTTATGTTTACATTGAATCTAACATTTCTATAACAAATTAAAGTATTACATCACATGTTCTGAACTTGACTTGTCTTTAATGTTAATTTGTATATTCTTTATGCTAGTTGGTCACTTATTTCTATCCATTTTACTTGGTAGAAATGTTATAATATGTTCTTAAGAAATGAAAGCCATCTTTTTATATGAAACTACTAATAAATCCCTCATATACTTGTTGAAAATATCAGGGTTTTTTTCAGTTTTGTCATGTCCTTTTTTTGTGTATGTTTTTCGGTTTTATAGAACACACAGTTATTTGTTTAATCCAAGAGATAAAATCATTTGAAATTAATTATGTTTATTGCTCATTAAAGCATTTTAATAATTGTTTGTGTACTTACTTAGATGAACATTATAATGTGGTGATGAAAGCTTCAGAAATTTTCCAATCTTTACCAATTGGGAGACTATTATCCAGTGTTAGAGGAACTCATATTCATGACATACTGATATCTTACATCCAGGACTTTGTACACATGGTTCATCATGTACAGTCAGTAACAGAGCATAATGTAAGTACATGACATACTGAAATCTTACATCCAGGACTTTGTACACATGGCTAATCATGTACAGTCAGTAACAGAGCATAATGTAAGTACATGATATACTGAAATCTTACATCCAGGACTTTGTACACATGGTTCATCATGTACAGTCAGTGGCAGAGCTTAATGTAAGTACATGACATACTGATATCTTACATCCAGGACTTTGTACACATGGCTAATCATGTACAGTCAGTAACAGAGCATAATGTAAGTACATGACATACTGAAATCTTACATCCAGGACTTTGTACACATGGTTCATCATGTACAGTCAGTGGCAGAGCTTAATGTAAGTACATGACATACTGATATCTTACATCCAGGACTTTGTACACATGGCTAATCATGTACAGTCAGTAACAGAGCATAATGTAAGTACATGACATACTGATATCTTACATCCAGGACTTAGTACACATGGCTAATCATGTACAGTCAGTGGCAGAGCTTAATGTAAGTACATGACATACTGATATCTTACATCCAGGACTTTGTACACATGGCTAATCATGTACAGTCAGTGGCAGAGCTTAATGTAAGTACATGACATACTGATATCTTACATCCAGGACTTTGTACACATGGCTAATCATGTACAGTCAGTAACAGAGCATAATGTAAGCACATGACATACTGAAATCTTACATCCAGGACTTTGTACACATGGTTCATCATGTACAGTCAGTGGCAGAGCTTAATGTAAGTACATGACATACTGAAATCTTACATCCAGGACTTTGTACACATGGCTAATCATGTACAGTCAGTGGCAGAGCTTAATGTAAGTACATGACATACTGAAATCTTACATCCAGGACTTTGTACACATGGTTCATCATGTACAGTCAGTAACAGAGCATAATGTAGGTACATGACATACTGAAATCTTACATCCAGGACTTTGTACACATGGCTAATCATGTACAGTCAGTGGCAGAGCTTAATGTAAGTACATGACATACTGAAATCTTACATCCAGGACTTTGTACACATGGCTAATCATGTACAGTCAGTGGCAGAGCTTAATGTAAGTACATGACATACTGATATCTTACATCCAGGACTTTGTACACGTGGTTCATCATGTACAGTCAGTAACAGAGCATAATGTAGGTACATGACATACTGAAATCTTATGTCCAGGAATCTGTACACGTGGTTCATCATGTACAGTCAGTAACAGAGCATAATGTAAGTACATGACATACTGAAATCTTATGTCCAGGAATCTGTACACGTGGTTCATCATGTACAGTCAGTAACAGAGCATAATGTAAGTACATGACATACTGAAATCTTACATCCAGGACTTTGTACACATGGTTCATTATGTACAGTCAGTAACAGAGCATAATGTAGGTACATGATATTATATTATTTGTGAGTCTGTTTGCTCACAAAGTTCAATAAATTCTAAAATTTGATTGGATAAACTCTGAACACATGATATTTATATATGTACATGTGACCAATACAAGAAAATTGCACTGCGAGCGTAAAAGCACATATGTTTATGATGATCATCAAATGATGATTTAGTTATTTGCATTTAGATCAGTCAACCATGTACAACAGGAATTAGGAGAAAATGTTGAAACTGTTCCTTGAATGCAATAAACACAGAACTTTATAAAAATAGATGGCAATGCCACAAAATTTGAATAGTCCAGGCGCCATTTTCTGACCTTCAACTTGTTCCATATCAATATTTTTTGTCTATACCGCACCCCATGCATGACAAATTATAATAATGTGTTATTGCCTTACTGTTAATGCAGCTTTTTTTTTAGGCTTTTTTGCTCTCATTAATGATTATATTATTTATACAGCTTGTTTGTGAGGCTGTTATGATGGGATGTAGACAGCTGATCAAAGGAGAGTTTGGACGATTAATACCATCATTGTTCGGATTCCATATGACCTTCATGCTCTTTGATCCTCGATTCAAGAACTTCTCTCATATTGTTCGTGTCTGGCCTGAATGCTGTGAGAAAATAGTTGAGTTTCAGCAGTCACGGTCAAACTTTTATTTAATCACAGATGAAGAATTTGTAAGTTTCTTCTGAATTTCCTTGAATAGGTTTTTCTTTTTATTATTAGTTTGTTTTTAAACATATAACTTTGTACAAAATAGATGAAAACGATTGTTTGAATGGTTTTTGATGCCACTTTTAGCAGTGTTTCAGCTATGTCATGGCATCTAGTTTTTTGGAGGAAGTCGGAGTACCTAGAGAAAATCCTGACCTTGGGTAGGTAAACTGGCAATTGTTGTCAATTAGGATTTCGTCGAGCGCACCCTGCCCGCTGTGAGACTCGAACCCGTAATCTTAGTATTGACAGACCTACTTCCTTAACCACTCAGCCACTTAGGCCTAAAAATGATGAAAGTTGTATGTGTAACTGATATGTGTTTGTGTGTTGTATGCTAAAGCTGTATAATAATAAAGGTCAAAACTTTCACCTTTTGGTTACTGGTTACTTTTGGACTGGACCTAGTACACGTTGTTAAAAAAAATTTTTATTAGCACACACTGTAAGTAAGATCACAGTAGTTCGTTCCATCACTGTGTTCAGAGTCATCAAAAACAGCACATGTGTATAACACAGTGCATTCAATAGAAGCCATTAGTCGGCGGATTTCTAGATATCAAAGAAACCTGCCGGCTACTTTTTTCCAAAGTCTGTCTTAAATCTGCAAATTTTTGTACTTGTTAAAAATGTAAAAATTGCAATGTTAACACTTAAGGGTTTCCCTATTTCTATTTTAAAACTTCCTCTTATCCATGACTTTAGGCAGAAATGGTCTTTGTCTCCACTGAACTAAGAGTAAAGGGAGATCGAGGAAACCAGTTGAAAGCATTCCAAAAACAATCCGTAAGGAGATTTGTGATTGGCTAAAGGACGATCTTTTTTTAATGCTTATAAAATGTGAAATGAAAAATGAAACGAAGGCAAATAGAACTAAGTCTGTGGTTAAACCCACAGAAAAAAGGAGTATATTCATGTTTGATGAATGGCAACAGTAGCAGTGAATAAAATATATTTTTTAATGCAATAAACCTTGTCAAACGCTCCCCAATTCCTCTTGAAACACTCAGCATGATATGATTCAAGTGTTAAGGGAGGTCTTAAGTCTGAGGACGAAAGGCTATGAAAACTGGATAAATTGATAATGGGGACATTATGTGTCAAAATGCAGAAATTCTAGTTCTGTTATCACCTTAAAAGTGTACTTAAAGGTAGAACTGTACATAATAAAACAGGAAGTAAACCTGATCATGCAATGCAACCCCCTTTAAAAATTAGGCAACATACATCATATACTAGTTAAAAAATTAGGGAACATGAACATATAAAAAACAGGAAAGATTAGATATGGTTTAATATCCAGGTATCTGTGTATAAATGTGTCACATGCACATTTAATCCGTGATCCACTCATCCCACAAACTGAAACAAATTGAATGAATGACTGAATTGGATACAGACTAGCTATCGAAAGAGAAAGAAAACTGGACATATCATTTTATTGAATATAAATGATTTAACAAATTCACAAAAGATGCAGAAAATGATATCATGATAATCATAAATGACAATTACAAAAGAAACCTATTCATATGAAAAAAAAATGCAAGAAACATGCAAAAAATGAAAAAAAATGACAAAAATTTTCAACCAAAAGACTGAAAATAAATATCAGGACACTGTCAGAATGCAGGATTTTACGTCTAGTACCTCTAAAGGGTGGCTGCTGACAAGTGGCTGCGCCACCTGCTTTAGACTCAGGTTGCCTGCTTTTATTTTTTATGCCGAAATGTCAGGGGGCATTAAGTTTTACTCATGTCTGTCTGTGAAAGCTTTTCTTAGAAACCGTACATGAGAACAATTTGTAATTTGGTGGGGTGGGTCAGTATCACAAGTTGTATGTCCTAAGCGACTTTCAGATATGTCGGACAACTACTTGCTGTTTGGGACTTCATTTAGTGGGGACACATTCTTCGATTTTTTTCCTTCTACTTCAAAATTAATTCAAAGCCCTGATAATATACACAAAAGATCTGATACCATTCCAGCCATACATGAACTCTTTAACTGGAAAAATATCTACTTAATCAGAATCAATTGTTGTTATGGTACTAATGATTATACTGACTTGATACACATCTTATTTTGTTTAAAAAAAAAACTGTTTGAATTGCATGTGTATGAGGAGGAAAAACACTCAGCAATAAGATGTTCTATGAATTACTGGTAATTGATATGTCTTTTTATACACAGACATTGGATGTTCTGGCATTGCATATGTTAGTTGAACACCTGCAACCCAGTAAAGACGACCTAAACAAACTGGAGACTAGAAATAACTGGTTACGACTAGTATGTGACTATAGACCAGTTATTGAAAGAGTCTTTGGACATTTTAATCACGATATTGGTAGCAGGGAGCTTTGCTATGGAAAGAGGTGCCAAATGGGAATAGAAAAAGCCAGGTAATTTTAAGGTGGTCTCAATAGTTGTTGGGAAAATAAATTTTTAAATATCTCTTTATATTACATATTCATTTAACTTATAGAGAGAAGTGGAAAAAAGAATATTTGGAAGGAATATTAAAGGTAAGGGCAAAGTATTGGGAAGATGGTTATGTATTGTTTGTAATCTCCTGCAGTTACTTTTAATAAAGTATTTGAAATTTGGGTTTTAAATTATATATTGACAGTTTCATTTTAGCTTCAGGGACCCCTTCTAATGATAAAAACTGCTGTTTCATGATACCCCTGAATTTTATTTGAGTTGTAACTTTTACAGATTCATTTACCCAAAATAGCAAGGAAGCTAACCAAACAAAAGCTGGAAGTTGAGAGACAATTACCAATCCGTATATAAACAAACATACAATGCAAAACAAAAGCCAAAAACATGTAAACAGAAGTCAGTACCTGAACCCAATTAAAGCTATGGGTGCACTCAGGTGCTCCTAACGAGTAAGCAGTGCCTGCCTTTAATTAGAAACCTGTTGAGTTACTTATTGTCATGTCTAGGAAAAAAGTCCAATCCAGGATTGGCAATGACTAACTATGACCCAGGAAAAATGAGAGATGGATTTCCCATAACAATCAATTAAGTCATGGTGACAACCGTAGAACTTCTGAAGAGATATCATCAACCTAGGTACAACAAACCCTTGTTTGGGTATCTTAATCAATAGCAATGAGCAGTCTATAAAATTAAAATACCGATCGCAGGATCTAGCATAAGATATAAGTTCTGAAATGTACATGTCATACGATGGAGCTGCTGGAATGTTGCTATAGATGAACAGGAAGTTGACAACTGGAATGTTGAAGTCATCACATTTGTCGTAGATTCTAGCTTGTAGTTTTCCTAATTGTTGAACTCTGTCTAATTAAGAGGAAAACCTAAGTTTATTGGTGGTGTTTTTAATTTCAAGCTTGCTGGTGAAGATTGAATGCAAGTAGTCACCAAATTTAGCATTGTTCAGGAATAAAACATCAGTATTATATAGTGGAATGTAAAATTTTAGGTCTGGGCTAGTGTCTTTTGTTTCTTCTTCAGCAGGTTCTCTATGAACTCAGTCTCAATGGAGTGCAAAACATTCCAGCGAGGAGAGGAGCACTATTAGTACCTATTGGAATACCAATAGCCTTTTGAAAAACGTGTACAAACATGACAAATATGTTAAGCAAACATTTGACTGATTTGGTCTAAAGTATATTTATTTTTTGATTTGGTGTCATTGATGACACAGTAAGTTCTGTCATGGGTGATTACCAAGTAATTTTATTGTTACATTCTGTTTTGTTTTTTTTTTTGAAAAAGCAGCATTTAATAAGATCTTTAAGCCTAGTCTTAAGTGACATATCAGGGATGGCCATGTAGAGTGTCGAAAAATCAAAGGTTATAATGCTGTTACATTTAGAAGAGATCCAGACCCTAAGAGGCTGTCAGATTTTTTAATTTAAAAGTTTGTCCTTTGTATCTTCCATGTAGATCTTAGGATGATTTCTTGAAAAAATCTAAGCGGAGTTTGAGTTTGAGAATGCTTGTTTTAGCCAATCAAAACTGGAGAAATTTGATGTAACTTTTGCAGTAGAAAAAAACTCAAACAGATCTACCTTTTTTGAGAAACCCAGGGTTAATCCCATATAAATATTGATAAATCTGTGACTGTTTTTGCAGACAACAGTGGACCAGAGCAGTTGTTGTGAAGTTATTTATAGAACATGTTTGCACATCTGCTAAAGAGGAAGTTGACATTAAACGATGCATGCCATTGTGGACGGTAAATATACTTGTGCACATATTATTTCTGTTATCAAAATTGTATTACATTCAGCTTGCAGTAAAATAATTCAGTAAATTTCATGTCTTTTAAATGACTTTCTGCAGGATGGAACAAGTATTCCATGGTTATTCTGCATATTTTTCAGTTTTATGTAATGTTATTGTCTATTTTTAGATATTGGGAGATGAAGCTGATATGAAAGATCTGAAAACACTGAAGAAAATAGAAAAAGTTTTAAAACTTTGTAACAAGGACACAGTCAAAGAGTGTTTTGGGTAAGAATCATAAGTTTCTTTACACATGACTATGAAATCTGTGAAGGGGCCTCTGTGGCCAAGTGGTTAAGGTAGTTTGTCTACTATTGATGACATGGTCTGTCAACACTCAGGTTGTGGGTTTGATTCTCACTGCAGGCAGGGTGTACTCAGTTCCAATCTAAATTGACAAGGATGCTAGTTTTCCTACCTCAGGTTGGGTACTAGGCTTCCATGATGCCATGGACACCATGATATAGCTGGAAAATTGCTGAATGTGGCGTTAAAACACCATCAAACAAACATACAAACATGTATGTTGACTTTTAGCAGACCTTATGAAATCTTTCCTGCGTATAATTTTGTGATGTGTTCAGGGTACATGCCGGGTATTCGGACACACAGAACAGGGTGGAACACAAAAGAACGGGTGAGGTTGTTGAAAACATCGTGTTCAGGTAGGTGTGTTATTTTCATTCTGAACGTATTCAAATAGGATTAAAGACAGAAATAAGTTTATAACGCCTTTTGTATGTCCCTTAACTACTAGTACACCAAGTATTGTCTGTTTTTACTGGAGAAATAATCCACAGGAATGTCATGAACACGGAAATTACTTCGGAAAAAGTAGATTTCCAACTTTCGTTGATTGTAACTCCTCGCGAAGAGCAAGTTACAAAGTTTTTATGGTCAATATAGATAACCCAATGCATACTTGATTACATTTAAAAAGTTGAACTTCTAATTCGATGTATTAAGCACAGTATTCTTCATTATCCAAACATACTCTGCAGAATTTTGACACAACGGACCGCGGGTGAGGACACTGTGAAACGCGGGTGTGTGCTCCTTAGAGAACACAACGAACCGGGTGAAAATGCTTCTTTTTTTTATTTAAACTGTTTCGTCCCCTTTCTATTATTGTAATGAGAAACCGTATATTTTCTTTTCAGGAATAGAGCAGGAACAATGTTTATCATGCAATCCTTCGATTAGAGCAGCTTAAATTGTGTATGTGTTTCACTGCCACTGGCTATGAAACGAGTTTTAGCCATGCCCACTTTAAGAACTACTTTTGTGTATTGCAGTAATGTACTTGTTTGGCCTTTCTTGCCAAATGTAAACAAATCGGAATGTTGCAATCGCACAAATACATGTTTTTGTTTTAATCCATAAATAAATATATTATTTTCATCTGTGTTGGTTTGTTCTCTTCTAAAACAAGCTAAATTCAAAGTATTATGGCGCATCCCTTCAGACCATGAATGTCTATTTATTTTGCAACTACCGGTTCAACTGAGAATTAGAACATGATCAGACCATATATTTGTCAGCGAGGTATACAATGAAGAAAAATATAAGGTCTGACCATGTTCTAATTTGCAGATACCAATTGCAATAATCTATTTCAATTCTAATATGTATAACAAATGAGTTAAAATTTTGCAGCGGCTCTGAGAGGACGCTTTCAGTGGTAATTTTGTTTTTTTTAAACTAATAAGAGATATCCCACAGCAGTATGTTAAAGCAAATAAAAAAATAAAATTGACATACACATATATTCTCGTCATTTATTGAATATATTTACCTTTTTAGCAAACAAATATTGAGAAATCTTAACAAAATTGCATTGTGTTTGAGCGTATATGACAGAACTTACTTCGTCATAAATGACTCTAAATATAATACTGAAGACCAAATTGGTCATATGTTAGATTTTCTGATCGACAACATATTCTTCATGTTTTGTTGACATGTTTTTCAACAGACTGATGGTATTCCAATGGGTACTAATTGTGCTCCTTTCCTCGCCGACCCGTTTTTGTACTCTTACGAGGCTGAAAGAAGAAAAGAAAAGACACTGGCCCAGACCTTTAATTTAACAATCCGCTATATTGCTGATGTTTTGTCCCTCAACAATGCTAAATTTGGTGACTATTTACATTCAATTTACTCTGCGAGCTTGACATTAAAGAAACCACCAATACACTAAGGTCAGCCTCTTACTTAGACCTTTTTCTAGAAATAGACTCAGGAAAACTACAAACTAGACTCTACCCTACAAACGTGATGACTTCAACTTTCTTATTTTCAACTTCCCGTTTATTGATAGCAACATTCCAGCAGTTCCAGCGTATGGTGTGTACATTTCACAACTTATACGTTATTCTAGATCCTGGGATAGGTATTCCGATTTTCTTGACCGATCCCTGCTGTTGACTGCTAAACTACTCAAACAAGGGTTTGTTGTACCTAGGTTGATGTTATCACTTCAGAAATTCTATGGTCGTCACCATGACTTAATTGATCCTTATGGGAAATCAGTGTCTCAAATACGATCTGACATTTTCGCTGCGTCATAGTGTTTCCTAATCCTGGATTTGACTTTTCCCTATACATATGACAATGAGTAACTCGACGGGTGTCTAATTAGAGGCAGACACTGCTTACTGATCCGGGGCACCTGAGTGCACCCATGGTTTTTATTGGGTTCGGGTTACTCTCTTTCTGTTTATTGTGTTTTTGGTTTTTGTATTGCGTTTGTCTATATCCGGATTTGTAACTGTCCCTTTACTGTTGGCTCTTATTGTTCGGTCGGATTTTTTGCTATTTTCATAAATCGGATCACCTCGGTTATTTCCCGACCCTTGACGGAAATGGCAGAGAGATGTTCTGATTGGTATTTTCATATGACGTCGGAATTTTAACTGTGACGTCATAGCAGGCCAAAGCGTATGAAGGACGTCATATTAGAATTGTAAATAATGACGTCGGCTCCTGGAGCCCCTGTCCTTACTTTTAACGATATTTAGTATCCTGTTCTGGTTTACGGCATGTTGTCAAATACGATATTTTGTTTGTGACGTCAGGCTATCACATGATTGCGCACTGAAAATTTCAAGTCAAAATTGGTTAAAGTGCACTTTTAATGCTTTTCATTAGTATAAAATGGATTTTCTGTTTGCAGAATAAAAACAATATTCGTACATTGTCGGAAAATATAAAGTTTATTTGTACTCGCCGCGAAACAGGTAAGAAATTCTTGATAGAACCTCGCATTCCTACCTGTTTCTAAGGCTAGTACAAATAAACTGTATATTTTATGACCATGAACGAATATTGTATATATGTGCGATCGCCATTAAGCATACAGGAAAAGTTTGTGCGCCGAATCGACGAGTTTTATAATACAGTACAACTTATGTGATATTGAAAAAAAATAGTATCTTGTTGTTATTTCTGTTGATAATGTTTTACTAAACTTGTAATGTGCATTACTTTTGTATTCATAATTCACCTTGAAAAGCAGAAATTTGAAACATCACTCAATTTACGTCAATCATGTGATTACCAAAATATTGCGCACTATTTGTATAGGCTAAATAAGGATACAATTACAAAAATTGTTTGGAGGAAATATTTTAGGATAGATTGCAGGATAAACATAATATTAGTATATTGACTTGACATAAACACAATATAAGGACTCGGCACGAAACTGGGAGGATTGGGCATAGCCTTGCCATTATACTCCGTTTCTAAGCCTTGTCCTTATATTGGGTTTATGTCAAGTCAATCCACTAATATTACAATTATAGACCATTGTTCATCTGATCATGGCACCAAAACGCTTAAATACAGACAACTTATATTGCACGAACCAATGGGAAACAAAAAAAGATATCAAACTAAAATACACGAAGGAGTCGTTCCATCTAAACTAAAAGAAAGTGGATAAACTGTTCAGGACGGTCTTACATACACCCTGTTCTAAGTGTTCGAGTCAAATGTTGCCTGAATAATACTATATTTATAAAAATAATATATAAGATGTACGGTACTTCACGAATTTGACAAAACACATATATTAACTACAGAGAATATGTCGATGTAACCGGTGGTAATATACTAGTATGAGGTTAACTTAGTATACTGCACATAAAATGTATTCTATAACAAAGATATAGGACTAACATGACTTTAACTGGTGTTCTACATCATTTGGACACAGAAAACTAAATAAAATAGTGATTAGACACTTTTTTAAAACCAGGTCATTGCTAGTTAACGCCATGTTCTGTGTGTCCAACACCCGCGTTCTTAGTGGTCTTCATCTTGAATCACCCGCGGTCTGTTGTGTCAAAATTTCGCTTACTATGTTTGGATAATGAAGAATACTGTGCTTAATACGTCGAATTAGAAGTTCAACTTTTCAAAGGTAATCAAGTATGCATTGGGGTATCTTTATTGACCATAAAAACTTTGTAACTTGCTCTTCGCGAGGAGTTACAATCAACGAAAGTTGGAAATCTACTTTTTCCGAAGTAATTTCCATGTTCATGACGTTCCTGTGGATTATTTCTCCAATAAAAACAGACAATACTTGGTGAACTAGTAGTTAAGGGACATACAAAAGGCGTTATAAACTTATTTCTGTCTTTAATCCTATTTGAATACGTTCAGAATGAAAATAACACACCTACCTGAACACAACGTTTTCATCCACCTCACCCGTTCTTTTGTGTTCCACCCTGTTCTGTGTGTCCGAATACCCGGCATGGGGTATTTGTAGTCAAAATACAATGTATTTTCTGATAGGAGCGTCTTTCTACCACAGAACATTACAATTATACTGCCACAGGCATATTTATTATTGTTCTTATTTAAATCTATTGAATCTTGTTACATTTGTACTTTAGTTTCATTTTTAAGATGGACACATAATTTTCAAACAAGATGTAAATATGTATTGCTGTCTTTCCTGTCATAAGTGGTAACCATTTTCTTCTTTGTGAACTACATATTTGTCAATAATGTAATTAAATTATTTATCTCTCTTTTTAATAAATTGTTTTTTTGTTGTATTCTCTATAGGCAGTATAAAGTGAAAAGAGTTCAAAGTTAACCCATTTAATGGTAACAGTAATAACAATACATTGGTATAAATAAATATATGTATGTCTTTTTTCATTTCGTTCCGTCCTTGGTCTTTTATTTGCATGGGCTTTCTTGCTATGTGTCAGGCCTTATGAATAACTTTATATTGCCCATTTGTGGATTTTTTCATTTTTTAGTGTTTAATTTTTTATTTTTTTTTTGTTGTCAGTCAGGTAAGAAATTTTTTATACATCTTCTTCTGATTTAGTTTTTCAGTGGCTTCAGATATATAATGCCTGTAGTCTGTAACTGGAACATAGTCTCAAGAATTGTGCAGTATTGACCTCAGATTGATAAACTAGAAGTTCACAAGGTTAAACAGTTGGTTGACTAGGTCCGTTGCATGTTGTGGCTTCCAGTCTGTAGCAACTTTCATAACACAGTTCATGGACTCAGTGTTGTTATTTGTCCAGAGCTTTTTATATGTTATTTCAACTCCAAAAGAATGTTCATATTTCTGAGACAGGAACTGTTTTATGTCCATTATGTGCTTCTCTATATGGCAGATAATGGACAGAACCAGGTTTTTGTTGTGTGCAATCTATTGGATAAAAAGATGTTTGTCTTAACCATGCTGATTACTTCTAAAATTTCATCTTTATCATTAGAATATGCTGGTTGAGTTTTTCAGTACTTTGCATTCTGAATCTGCTTGGTGTCTATTTGCGCATCTTTAGATATACATCCTTAATGTTGCTTGATTTACACTTGTCAACTTTTTTTCGAGAATTTTTGTTCTGGCAAAATCTTTCTTTACACTAGGTAGGGAGTAAATTCCAGAATATTCACAGACTGCAACAGATGAAAGGAACAAGTAAACCATGTGACATGATTTTTTAAATTGTTGATTTTCCTTCAAAGTTGTACTGTAGCCGAGATATTTTCTATCACCAAGTAATGATTGATTTTTCCCTGTCACATTTTAAGAATTTTGAAGAAAATACACAGAGAACAATAGCTATTGTATTCAAATAAAGGAAAAGATCACAACCCAAAAATGTTAATACCCTGACCAACACTAACTTATACTCACGAAAGGTTTCATTTGGTCCACTATAAAATATAGATAGAGTCCAAACTTCCATGCTAATTCTGAATGGGAAAATATCAAAGTCCAAATTTTTTCTGGTTTCTGAGCTAATTTCATGGTTAAAAATATCAATGTACAACATTTCAATTCTTTTGCAAGCTAAAAATGACAAATTCTAAGTTCTGAGCTCTTATTTCAAGCAAAGAATTAATAAGAGTCCAAAATTTTTCAAATTAACGAGCTAATTCTGTGCTGAAAAATATGAAAGTCCGTTATTCTGAGCATTTTCCAAGCTAAAAATGACAAGTTTCTGAGCTGATTCAGCAAAAAAAAATATTTTATTTCAAATTTTAGAAAATTTTCCAAGCTAAAAAATTATGAAGTCAAAATTCCAAGCTAATTCCACACTTTAAAATATCAAAGTCCAAAATTCCAAGGCAAAGGGTGCAGAGAAAGATTAGAATTTCTAGCACAGGTTGGAATCTCCAACAATGGATGTTTCGATGACAGGTAACAATCAAATGCTGTTAAAATTTTTTTATATGTTCCAGACAACAGTCAGAGTGTGAGTCATGTGAGAATCTTATAGAAGGAGCACCTGTCAGACTGACCTGTAACCATGTGATCTGTAGGAAATGCTTCTACGACTGTATAACACTGAAGGAATATGAATGTCCAAAGTGTCATCAGAAATTTTCAGTAGACTTTGATCCTGATTCATGTGAGAAAATGTATGCATATAAAAAATATTTTATATTGGTTTTATATTGTTATATCAAATTTGCCAGTTGGTATATATCTTTATCGCAATTTTGCAGTATTTTCCTTTGATCTTTGTGTGCGATATTATTCCATCTCACTCTACTAGCGTGAGATGGGCCCATCTCAGCTCGCTGTCAAGACGTTGTTAGGTAAACACTGTGACGTCACAATGTTACAAAACAGCAATAAACAGATTATTTACGTTTTATGAAATTCGATGCATTTTCTCCTCATCTCATCTCAGGGCTGTCGCCCTTCGATGAGATATGGACGAGGACACGCATCTCGTTTCAAAAAACGTAAATAATCTATAAGTATACTTATTAGATATTTCTTGGTGTAAGTATTGTTATTCCTGAAGTTAATGGCATATATTTCATGAACCATAGATCATAGTAGTTGGTCATGGTAATTTTGACAAAAATTGGTGATCAGGTTTTGGATAGGTTTATTCACTGTATAGTAAGGAGATAGTTGTGAAGAACAGTTTGATAAGTATTATCTCTAGAAAGATCTTTTTTTATTGCCATATTTTGGAAGGAATTTAGTATTTAGAAAATATTTTTTTTGTCAACCCAGACTATGCATTGTTTGATGGGTGGGACTAAAAAACTTGGATAATAGTGTCATTTTTACTAAAATGCCCAAAACATAAGCTAAAGTATTATTAAAGATTCTGTGAAAGTCTAATTAAATTCCATGTTAAGTGGTGTATGAAAAGTTCAAAAAGGTCAATAATTTAATACAAGGCCCATATTAAGGGTATCTTTTATTGTTATTTTACATGTAAAAACCTCATCTTAAGTTTTTGGTAAAGGTCAGTTCCTTTGTAGCTATGCATAATATATTTTATATGATGACAATGTAATGCTATTTACATGTTGCTAATGAAGTACTTTTTTTCATTACTGATGCAGAATGCAAGCAAGACTTTTTTGTCCAAACATGTGTTTAAATACTCTAATAAAATTACTTATGCCAGATGCAGGTTTTGTAGACTCATCAGTGGTGTTCAAATATAAACATGTTTAAGGTATTCTTCATATCACATGATTGGTAGATGGAATAATACAAGTCCATTGGAATCCTGTAAATACTCTATGCAGGTAGTTCAAAATACAAAATGTATTGTATGAAGAGTATGAAGCTACCAACCAGCACACGTACAAAGTATCAGATCGACAAACATGACAATACTGCATAAACAAATAATAATATAAAAGTCTAGGGAATTATTTCAGTTACATCTTGTACTTCAAGCTATAACTGATCTTAAATTTTCTCCAAATACTTATTAGCTAAGTTATGGTGAGTTTAACCACTTAGCCACGGAGTCCTACTGGAAGTTGCAACAAATATTTAGCAGTGTCTAGGATAGCTTTTTTTCATAGCTTGTTGCTTAGTCTCCTGTGATGCTTGAGCATTTTATTTAATTGTTCAAAGCATGATTAAACATATAGTTGAATATCATAATAAACTGCTGTGAACTGGACCAGAAAATAAACAAATATTTTTAACTTGTCCAACTTAATATTTTAAATCTGAGCTCTGATTGTCATTTCATGATACAGTGGAGATATTGGTAAATATTTAAACTACAGAAGAAGATGTAACAGTTTCTTCATGGAAGTTGTGTCACAGTTGTGTTTTGCCGAAGGGACTCCGCCATCACAGGAAGTTGTACAGAAACTTTTGTCTTACATTATTGGTCATGTCGGGAAAAAGAAAGTAGAAAGAGTGGTGTCAAAGGAACTGACGATCTTTGATGACTGTATTGATCCTACACCTGTTGTTAGGTCATTTTTGTTACAACAGCTGATGCTAACTAGGTAACTATAAATTTAATAACATTGTTTTACTGTGAAAGATTGTTACTTTGTTCATGTAGGTGACAACATAAAGGGAGAGTTGGACACCAAACTTCTTTTGAGAAGCTGTACTTTTTGCTGTAAAATATGCAACTAGATATGACAAGAACTAGATCAATCATGTTGCTGGTCATATACTGTTTACTGTCACATGACAATACTTCATTCAAAGCATTATTTGTAATACTGGTTTACCAAGGTTTTATTATTAAGGTATCCAGGTGCAATAGACAGTGATTGATTTCTATTTTGTGTTATATTTCAGTGGCGATGAAGTTAGAAGTAACCTGTCTGCATACTTTGACCAGGTCATTAGTGTTGTAAAAACCACTGGAGATCCGTGTCACTTGGTGGAACTGTGTCAACTTGTGATACAGTGTATGGAGGTAAGCTAATTATTACTGGTACCATGGACCAAAAGTGTTTACCCAAGATGGCGGACATTACTATAAAAATTAATATGTAACAGAAGAAGTGATATAACAAAAATAAACAACTTACATACGTTTAATATTTAATATTTTGTTGTTGAACCATTTGCCCGTAGAACGGTCCTCACTCATTTTGGTAACGAGAGATATAGGTTCCTTACCGTCGGCACAGAAATCGAAGACCAGATGTCAAAACTGTAGCTTTCAGATCACCAGAGTTGTTTACAGTTGACATACATTTTCTAAATCTATTTTTTACCAACAACCATAAGTTTTCTATGATGTTAAGGTCAGGGCTCTGTTCTGGCCATAACATGGTTGGTATTTCATTTCTTCTTTTCCCCTCTATTGTGTAATGAAATCGATAAGGTGGTGCATTATCATCCTGAAATGTCCTTGGGGAATTCGGAAAACACTTTGCAACAGCAGGCCATAAGTTTTGGTCCAGAATGTCAACATACTTCTTAGAATTTATATTGCCATTTACTGGTACACATGTCCCAACTCCATCATACCATATACATCCCCAAAACATGACAGATGCTTTACAATGAGGCTCAGGGTTTGGGTGCACAGCAAGACATCTTGGTTACCACTTCTCATCATCAGTTCTCCAAATTTTCACCTTATTTTCAGTTCCTACCACAACTTTAGTTTCTTCTGAGAAAATTATCCTCTTCCAATTGTTATCCACAGTCCAGGAGAGCCTTGTATGACACCAAGCCCTATGCTTCATACGGTTAGTTTGGGAAATTACAGTTTTCTGTGCATCTTTTGTAATCATAATACGACAAACAACATTGCACAGTACACTGTGATAGTTTCTGTGGTATTTCGTTATTACATTTGTTGGTTACATCTGATAAAGTCCTTCTACGGTTTACCTTTACCATACGAACAGCTTCCATTAAAAAAACAAAACAAAGAAAAGCCTTTGAGTCAATGACACATTTTTTTGTCTGTCATGGATTGTTCCATTTCAAAATACATTTCTTATAGGATTCACTGCATCAACAGAGTGCAAACCAAGATGAAGTTATAATGGCAACCAAAATGTTGAGAGATGCAGCACCAAACTTAACCAGTGATATTCATGTTCTTGAAAAAATTCGTCACATTTCCAGCGTGAGATTTTCGTTGACTGTCTTGGCCAAATACTTGCATATGCTCTATGGAACAACACATAAGTCTATGCCAGATCCTGTTATTAGAAGACTGCTAGATGCTGCTTCTAAACTTTGTCATGAATGTAAATCTCCATGGCCAAGGTAATTGTTTTTATTTAACAATTGATTAACATGTTTAAAAAACAATCAAGGAATATTTCAGATTTCTTAACGGGTTTAACCTGTAGCTGCAGTTTCTGCATTTTTGCACAAAAAATGTGTGTGTGGTGTATAAAAACTCTGGGCTTAATAAAAGTATTTTCTTGAAAATAATCCTGGAAAAAACCACACTCATCAAATTTGATTGGAAATGGTATATATTTCCAATCATTTTTCAACATAAGCACGGTTTTTTAGAACAAATTCCAACCTGAGCATAGAAAAGTCAAAATGCTCCATGCTATGTCCCAAGAAGGTTGGCAAAAATCATGAAAAAGTAAAAAAAAAGTCCAGGATAAGTGGGAAATTAGCTTGGAATATCTTAGAACTTCAAGCAACCACAGAGTTCTGAAACATTGGTCAGAAATTTAGTTTAAAAAAGTAGTAGGTAATTTTTTTATCCAAGGAGTTGATATATTTCTCCAAGGGGTAAATATTTTTATCCCTGGGAAGTCAGAATTTTGTTTCTTGCTTAGTAGACTATAGCTCCTCTTTTATCTAGATATTTTTAATGGAATATTGCATGTTACCTGAACTTGCCACAAAAGTGACTTACATTGATATGTTTCAAGCAGCAGTTTGACCAGATAGAGAAATTATTTAAAAACACATTATTTGTATTTACCACTCTGTGTCCACAAGTTTTCATTTGCAGAAGATACTTTGTAAAACAGTTATGTCGATGTTATGGTACAGACAGTTACCAAACAATTGTCACCAAAAGTGAAGCCAGCCTTCTAAGATGGGCCCATCTGCCAGAGTTAAACAGAAGCAAGGTAACATTGTATTTCTCTTTTGTTTGTTTGAATGGGATTAAATGCCACTATTGGCAATATTTCATCTATATTGCAGTGTTCAGTTTGTATTTTTGGAAGAAGCTGTAGTACCCATGGTAAATCCACAATCTTCAGCAGGAAAACTGTCAATCCTCATCAGATTGAAAATAAAGGGTGATCAGTCAATGGTCACTCATCACTATTCTATCTGTTAGCAATCAGTTACTTATCATTTGGATCATTCTGATCATAACCAATCGATCCATCTATCAATTGACTGATGTGGAATGGTCTGATAGATTGCTGTAATCAGTTTAATATGCAAATTCTGTTAAATCTACCAAAATTAGAGAAACCTTTATCATTAAAAAAATTTGCTGTGTTAGTCTTAAAATATTTCGACAACCACTGCCATCTTGATTCAAGGCAAATACAAAAAGATGTATATATGCCTTCAATAAACATGGCAGTGGTTGTCAAAATGTCGGCAAAATATGGAGTTTTATTTATTATTGTAAAGTTTTAATTTAAAAAATAAAATATATATTATACTTAAATGAAACAAAATTTGCTTCCTTTTAAATTTAATAAAGTATATTTATACTGACTGATATATGGATATAGCTAAATGACAGACTCATGAACGAGTTAGATATATTTTAACTTCTAACTTAGAAGATTGTCTTAGAGTATACTGTAACAGAGCCAAGTTAAAAGTTTTCAGTCACATGAGTCATTCACAAGTAGCTGTTGTTTAAATGTCTAAGCTATTACCAGTACTGATGAAGAACTTTAACCCTTTGAATCAGCTAAAACAACGTTATCTTTAAGCAGTCACCAAATAAAAACGTTCGATTACCAGTTGCCAAACTGAACCTACCTATAAAACAAGGTTATTTGTTTAACAATATCTCTTAAACGGCTGGGTTGATTTTGTTGATACTTGGTGGACATTAACATTTGAGCATCCTTGATAATCCTTCATAGTAATCGGATCAACTAGTCCACATCACATATATTGAGCTTTATAGTTTAGCTAGAATTATATGTGCAATATCAACCAAACATGAAAATCAATTATACTCAACTATACTCAGTTATACTCAATTATAATATGATGTCCTTTCAGTTAACTTTTATATTACCTAATATAGCCATCTTTTACACATGCGTACTTGGTCATAAGCTTTAGCATCTAAAAAGTGTCCTAAACCTTATTTCTGAAGTACCTAAATTTTCATTTTTTTTTTTGGTATATCTTTTGTGAAAGTTTTAAAAATAGCATATTGTTTTATAAAGAATCTGAATATATAGATTGTGTATTGACATACACAAGTTTTGAAAATTTAGAGTGACATGTTTTTATTTAGTAACTTTGTAAAAATTGACAAAAAGGGTTATTTTTACAAAATATTTAGAAAAATTCTATTAATGGATTTAAAAATTATAAATACATTTCTTTTTTCATCTGTCTAAACAGTCAATGTAAAAAGGGGGAAATTTGAATTTTTTTTAACAGGATTGCTAAAAAACAATGTTTGTGGTAACCTATTCTTTTTATTTATTTTATTTTATTTTTCAAACCTATCTCTTTTAATGCATCTGCAGACAAAATTCTAGACAATTCTCTGAAAGAAATCATACCCTGTACCACCTTAAATTATTTTTTAAACACTCAATTTCAATTTGTATTTCCAACTATTTATTTCAAGTAAATTTGTATTGGTAGTTGTCTCGCTTGCGACGATAGTCGCGTAGGCAAGTCATATGTATAGGGATCCGGTGGCATTGGCGTAAACACTTGGACATCTTGCTTCATATCTTTGTAAGCCTAAGCCCTAGGTCCATCAAATTTGGTCCAGAGGTAGCTTATGATGAGTACTTGCCAGTCAGTTACCTGTCACCTGACCTTGACCCCCATCCAGTGACTTATTAAAGTTTTTAGTTTACGGCAGTTCCTCTGTAACCATGCATGGTAGGATGACAATATTTGGTACATATGTTGCTGATGAATAGTCATTAGGTTGCTGATGAATATTACATGACTGACTGGTAGGTGTCGCTTGTCCTTGACCTCAATTTCACGGTCCAGCGACTACATTAAAGTTTTTGGGTATGGCAGTAACCATGCATGGCAGGATGACAATATATGGTATATAGGTTGCAGATGAATCGTACATTACTGTCTGGTAGGTGTCACCTGACCTTGACCTCAATTTCATGGTCCAGCGACTATGTTCAAGTTTTTGTATTAGAGTAGTTCCTCTGTAACTATGCATGGTAGGGTGACAATATCTGGTGTATAGGTTTCTGGTGAAGAGAACATGACTGTCTAATAAGAATCACCTGACCTTGACCTCAGTCCAGATACTACGTTAAACTTTTTGGGTTATGGCAGTTCCTTTGTAACCATGCATGACAATATTTGGTACATATGTTGCTGATGAAGAGTACATGACTGTCTGGCAGGTGTCACCTGACCTTGACCTCAATTTCAAGGTCCAGGGACTATGTCAAAGTTTTTGTATTAGGGCACTTCCTCTGTAATCATGCATGGTAGGATGTCAATATTTGGTATATAGGTTGCTAACGATTAGTGCATGAATGTCTTGTAGGATTCAACTGACCATGACCTCAATTTCATGGTCAAGTGACTAAGTTAAAGTTTTTGGATAAGGTCCATTTCTCTGTAACCATGCATTGTATATTTTAAATGATAACAATTTAATGTTATTTACATAATGCTTATGACATAATTTTTTTTGTTACTAATGCAGAATGTAGACGAGACACTTTTCTGTGTCCACAGTTGTTACCTGTTAACATGGTGTAGAATGACTTTTATGGAGGGGTTTTTTTTGCGCTTTCTTGTGCCAATGGTCTTCAAAAAACGGTGAGGAGAGCTGCAGCTGGCAGTTAAACAAAAATGCTTACTGGCACTAAAATAAACTCAAAAAATACAAAAAGAACTATATATAAAAAAACATGAGATGATTTCGAACCAAGCTATTTTTTTATTGGGATCTGGATCTGAATGAATAATTTTACAAAAGTGTTTAAAACTATGCTATTTTTTTGTAATGAAGCAAAACTAAAGAATATTATTTTAAATTAAAGTATACACAAGGTCACTATGGTATTATTTAATAATTTTTAGTTATTGAAATGTTATTATCTTATCTATCAGTTTTTTCCCAACTTCAATTTAATAAAAATGTATTTTCTGATGACAATTCTGGATTGTGATTTGGGATATCTTGAATTGTTCTAGGTGATGTGGAATTTGAGATTGCCCTGAATAAAACCCCTGTTAAATGTATACGATGTCTAATCATTGTTTTTTATTGGGTAGTAAGAAAATAGCAAAGAAAACAGACCAAACAACATTAGCAAAAAGCCAAGGGACAGTTACAAATCCGGATATAGACAAACACAACACAAAAACCAAAAACGTAAAACACAGAAAAAGAGTAACCCAAACCCAATAAAAACCATGGGTGTACTCAGGTGCTCCGGACAAGTAAGCAGTGCCTACCTACTCACTGTCATGTCCAGGGAAAAGTCAAATCCAGGAATTAGAAACACTACCTATGACTCAGCGAAAATGTCAGATCGAATTTGAGACACTGATTTCCCATAACCATCAATTAAGTCATGGTGACGACCATAGAACTTCTGGAGAGATAACATCAACCTAGGTACAACAAACCCTTGTTCGAGTATTTTAGCAGTCAACATCAGTGATCGGTCTAGAAAATTGGAATATCGATCGCAAGATCTAGAATAACTTGTAAGTTGTGAAATGTACACACAATACGATGGAGCTGCTGGAATGTTGCTGTCGATAAATGGAAAGTTGAAGTCATCACGCTTGTCGTAGAGTCTAGTTTGTAGTTTTCCTGAGTCTATTTCTAGAAATAGGTCTAAATAAGAGGCTGACCTTAGTGTATTGGTGGTGTCTTTAATTTCAAGCTCGCTAGGGTAAATAGTCACAGAATTTAGCATTGTTGAGGGACAAAACATCATCTATATAGTGAAATGTTAAATTAAAGGTCTGGGCCAGTTCTTTTCTTTCTTCTTCAGTAGGCCTTCTAGGAATTCAGCCTTTAAGAGTACAAAAACAGATCGGCAAGGAGAGGAGCACAATTAGCACCCATTGGAATACCAACAGTCTGTTGAAAAACATGTCCTTTAAACATGACAAATATGTTGTCAATCAGAAAATCTAACATGTGACAGATTTGGTCTTCAGTATATTTAGTATTATATTTAGAGTCATTGATGATGAAGTAAGTTCTGTCATGACTAATTACCAGGTATTTATATCGTCTCTTTCCGCTTTTCTTGAAAAAGCAGCGTTTTATAAGATCTTTAAGCCTGGTTTTAAGCTGCATATGAGGGATGGCCGTATAGAGTGAAGAAAAATCAAATGTTTTTATGCTGTTACAATGGGAAAGATATCCAGACCTCAAGATGTCTATCAGGTCTTTTGAATTTTTTAATATCCACTCCTGGAGTAGAAAGTATCGCTGTATTTTTGAAGTCTCGTTTTTACTGTTGTTAAAATAGTGGTCAGGAGTTGCAATAGTGTTTTGGTAGTACACTTAGATGATCCTGCAATGAAACGCTGTTTGTATGGATTTTTGTGAAAATTATGTTTAAATTGAAAGCAATATTTTCCAACTTTTTTTTGTAAAGAATGTTTATACATTTGTATCATAAATTAAACTATACATAAATGTACAGATTTTGATGAAACTTTACATGAAGGTATGGTCATGATATACTTATTGTATTTATTTTACTGCTTTTGTTTAGGTGTAGTTGAATAACAAATAAAATCTGTCATGTATGGTCAGAAATGTAGAGAAATTTTAGAATATTCTGAAACCTATTTCTCTACATTTTTTTTCTGAACCACTGAGATGCTCAGCTCTTCATAGTTTTTGTTCCATTGTTTCTCTATAGATGACCTCAGTACCAGCCCCAAGGCCATGTTAAAAAGTATTGCTAGGTCAGATTTGATTACCTTATTCTTGTGTGTCTTAGTATTTCTGTGGTTGTTATTGTATGTCTGTTTAAAGTTAAATGAAGAAAGAGGGTGTGAAGTTCAGCATACTAAATGAAACTTAGAAAAAATAAAGAATTTGAGATCCAAAAAGAACAAAGATAGGTATAGTTGTATTAAATTCCTCAGCAGCTCTATTTAAACCACTTTATATGTATTTTTATGGTATAATGCTTGACGGTTTCAAATTTTATTGAAAAACATTTGCCCAGAAACAAGTACTACTTTCACTAATTTGCTTGTTGTTAAGGTATAAAACCATGAACATAAGGGAACACGTCTTTTTGAGCTGTATCATTAAAGATAATCCAAGGGAACACATCTCTTTGATATGTATCATAAAGATAATCCTTCAGACTTACAAAAAATGAAACAACAAAATCAAGAATTGTATGTACTGATGGTTCTTACAATTTCTTTCAGCAAATTGTTGGCAAAAGGCAAATAAAAATGGAAATCTGCTCTGCTGTTTCTCCGGTTCTAGGGGAATGCTTTCATCGAAACAGAAGCTAAATTGCAAAATGTTCCCCGAATACACAGATGACGTCGGTCTATGACATCACATGGCAAGTTCAAAACTTGCTGAATTGACTTACACAGCACTACCATGATGCAAAATTTTTTTTAATTTTTTTGTTCACTACAAATACCACTCACATATTTCAATGAATATCTGCCACAGTGGCCCGTTTGCAGCGAAAGGTAACATATATCTGCCCCCTGGTAGTGAAAGGTAACGTCAATCGGTCAAATCAGCCCTCTGGTGGTGAAAGGTGATGTAAATCGGCCAGTTTAAAGTATAAGGGTAAAAGAAAACTTATTGAAGCAGTTTTCTAAACAGCTGTTATCTGTATTTAGAATGGGTTGGCCAATAGGTAAAAAATACATGACAGGTCATTGCATTGTGACTAGAATATCCCTTATTTAATACCGCTTATATGTAAGTCTCTTCTGTTTATTTTGCAGGTAGAAGAATGCCATGACAGATATATTGTGACTGGTGACGGGTACACAGAACTAAGGGAGACAATTGTCACTACAGTGCTTAATGAAAATGCTGAAAAACTACAACAGATCTTACAGGTGTGTTGGTTATTATAATTATTTATGGGATCATAAATTACACTCATGGTTACAGAAGTCAAATCAGTTCCAACCTTGTATTAAAAAGCTTAGTCTAGGATTTTTGAAGTAAGAATTTAAGAATTAAATATGATTGTACAAAATATATTTATTTCAGTATGAACATTTGATTAATTACCTAAATTAACTTTCAATGATTTTAATATCTGATATACATTAGGATGTGAAATGAAAAATCCTTTTTAAAATGAAAAAGTGTAGTAAATTTATTTTAAGTTCAACAGTATTTTATTTTATAATTGATTGTATAATTTTCTAAATTATGAACAATTAATTCTATTTATGAGATACACTATGGGTATACAATTAGAAAAAATGTTGATCATTTTCTAAACAAGTGTTTTAAATAATGATTGCAGTTCAATCATACTCCAGAAGGCTGACAAACTCAACCACTAAGTACTAATAAAGAATAGTAAGACATAGACTATTGGTCATATTGTATTTTTTTATTAATACACATTGACTGGATAGGTCATCTAAGAAAATGGTTGTATGCAAGCACTTACTAGTAGCTGGACTTCTCTGCAGTATGTGGAAGTCATGAAAATTTTTTGGGACTCGCTATTCTCAAAAGTGAGGCAAAAGTGAGGCAAATACTATGGACTCACCATAAAAAAATCCTACAAAGTATCACTGAAAAATTAAAGGAATCCATAGTATAGCTTGTACATTTTAATTGCAGCTGTTCATGAATTACTTTTAGCTTGGTTCTCCAACTAAGTTAGAAGTTCAAATTAACCTGAGGCATACATAAGTAGTTGTAATTAAAATGTCCATTGATGAGAAGCTTGTTTTAGAAAACAGATTGTAGCAGTTTTCTAAATAGCTGGTATCTATTTTTGGAGTTGATTGAACAATATGTAGAAAATACCTGACAGGTCATTGTATTTTGACTATAAGTATAGTTTTATATTTACAGAAATCATCTAATGAATGGCAGACCAGGATAAAGTTACTCCTCGCTCTACACAGAGAGATCACAATGAATAATGTATATGGTGAAGAACTCCAAAAGTTTACAGTTGAGGTATTATCGCTTTTTGCAATATTTTCCTTTGATCATTTTGTGCAGTATTATAACATTTCATGCTACTCAAGTGAGATGGGCCCATCTCACCTCGATGTCAAGACGTCATTAAGAAAACACCATGACTTCACAATGTTACAAAACAGTGATAAACAGAATACTTATGTTTTTTTTTTAACTCAATGCATTTACTTGTCATATTATTTCAGGGATGTCACCTTTCGATGGATACGGACGAGAATATTGTAAATATAAGAAAATCTGTCCATGTAATTAATGCAGGAAGTCAGTGTCAGATTTATATTAACCCTTGGGGAAAATATCAATATTAGTCCTGTAAACAGGGTGAATATTGATATTAGCTATGGAGAAAAGGGAAAATATATATATAGCCCTTGAGACATATATTCAATATGTGATAAATAAATTATTACATGGTCATTTCTGTATTGGCCCTGGTGTCAGCCCTTTGGCTTAAGCCCTCGTACCTGATATCAGAGTCTGTGGCCTGATACCAGGGCCATATGAAAATGACCATGTTACAATCTATTAGTTATAATACAACAATTATAGCCTTTTAAGTGTCAGTAAATACATCTGTGTATCGACTGGATGAAAATATATCAACCTCTGACCTTGTCCTCAGTCAATATATTTTCATCAAGGCAATGAAAAATGTATTGACCTCATCAAAAGGCTATAATTGTATAACATGCTATTTCTGAAAATACATGTAATTCTTTATCTTAAAATCAGTGCTTCATTGTGACATAGGGCTGGTTTGTCATTTGTGTGTATATTATTACATGCCATTTCTTAAATCAATCCTCATTCTTATATATTCTTTAAACCAGGGCTGGTATTCTGTATATTGATCTGTTTATCACTTATATGCACCTCAGGTATTATGCTCTGTGCTCATATGTTAATATAATATGAAACGTATATCAAACTGTGGTTTATATGTAACAATTATGACACCATAAGCAGGAAGGGGACCAAATATTTTGATGTACATTTAGATATTATCTAAAGTAGTATGTTACTGCTATTACTGTTAATGTAACTTTAAATAAAACTATATTAACATATCTCTTGGCTTTTGGCAAGATCAGATATTTATCTATAATTCTATTCATGCTGTAATTTATTTATATTAAGTGCTTTTTTGATTGGATAAAAACACTTAAATGGCCTCTTCTCAGATAATTTATATATCGATATTTCCTCTGAGCGGACTACTTTCAATATCCAATGTAAACAAGATGGCGTCCTACTAGCGTATCATCATGGAGAGGGGACAATGTTTTCTCTGCCTAAATGATTTCTAATTAAATCGATTGAGATTTCAAATAAAATATAATATAAATACAATTTAGTGTTTCATTTTGTTTTTTTCCTATCAATATTCTACAGAACCGCGATTCCTTTGGTACTATGGTATGCATGTCCCTACGCTTTCCGGCCTAGATACGTTTTGAGGTCTGGATGGGTTTCTGTAACTGTTTTTGCTGTTTTAAAAATCGCAACGGTTATTTCACAGAATTATAAGAATTAAACACTGTGTTTTATGAAATTATCAATGTGTAAACTCCGGCGACTCTCTCACAAACTTGACATAAAGTCCTTCGGACTTTATTTAGTTTGTGAGTGAGTCGCCGGAGTTTACACATTGATAATTTCCTAAAACCCAGTGTTTAATCCTATAATAATTTACTTTAAACTAGATTTATCTGTCATTCCCAATATTTTTAGTGAAGATCTGTCAGTGTTGAATCAAAGTTGGCATTAAATTGAAATGAAATTATCAGCCACGGAAAAAAGTTTTTCATGAATATCTGTTGAATAAACTTTTAGCATTACAACTTTTTTTTGTCACTCTATTCACTCATAACTTCTTTGATTTTACCTCGCCTGCGGCAAGTCACTGGAGGTGAGACATGTATATGAGGTTCTGGTAGCAGCGCCAGTGTTAACACTTAACATTTTGCTATATATCTTTGTAAGCTTAAGCCCTAGGTCCATCAAATTTGATTCAATGGTAGCCTATGATGAGTCCTTACCAGTCAATCACCTGTCCCCTGACTTTGACCTCAGTAATTTCAAGGTCCAGTGACTACATTTAAGTTGTAACCATACATGCTAGGATGACAATATTTGGGTTGCTGATGAATATTACATGACTGTCTGGTAGGTGTCACCTGACCTTGGCATAAATTGTATGGCCAAGTGACTGAGTTAAAAATTTGGATTAGGTCAGTTTCTCTGGAACCATTCAATATATTTTAAATGATTACAATTTAATGTTATTTACATGTTGCTCATGAAGTAATTATTTTCATTTCTGGTGAAGAATGCAGGTCCGACATTTTTCTGGGTCCACAGTTGTCTTATTTTATTTGTAGGGAAAAACCTTCCTGAATGATTTTCTTGTGAATCAAGCATTGACCAATCAGAAGGTAGGAATCTTATTTTTTATTTTAAAAATTATATTCATGAGGGTCAGTAGGACCTTTTAAGGGACAGCGGGCAAGGCTGATTTATTCACCAGGAATTTGGGATTTAACCAATAAAAGTGCGGGAATTCTGGATTTTTACATGGCGGGATCCGGGAATGATCGTTTTATTTCAACGGGAATACTGGATTTCTACTTAGCTAGATACAGGAAATTTATTTTATGGGGAAATTGGGGAAACTCATGTATCTACAAACTTTCAATTTGGTAAGTCTTCAGGTAAGTCTAAAATCAATAACAGATCATGACAAGCATAAAACAATGCATGGTGAAATCACACATGTCTTCTTCCAACATGTATCAATTTTACTCAATCAATCAAACTTCCTATAGCAGACGAAATTTTAAGAAATAATGGAAAAAAGCCTGAAAACAATATATTGTAAACTGCAATGCATCTGATAGCCTCACTCCATTCTGAGGTAAGTCGTCTGATTTTTGAACGGGAAAACGGGATTGATCCATTATTTCACCTGGAAAACAGGATATTGTATTTTTTTACGGGAGTATGGGAAGAGACCCCATCCCCCCCATACATGTATTCTGCTCTAAGATAATACTTTTAAATGTGTGAAACATTGGCATATTCTATTTAAAATTACAGTAATTTTAAATAGTAAAAATGTTTTATTATTAAAAGCATAAAACATAATATACCTGGATATATAATATAGACTGTACCATACATTATTGTTAATAATTTATTTTTATACATTTTTAGGGAGTAGTACAAGGTATATTAAAGAACACTTTATGGAGACTACCAGGCAACATCACCCCTGGGATGGACCTTGCCCAACAGAATATATTCTGTCTCCTGACACATTACCTTGTATTGATGACAGAGATTCCAGGGAAAAAAACACTGCTAACTCCTCTACTGAAACTAGCTCTGAAGCCTCAGAGTATGGTGGTAAGTTATGTATTAATAATGCACATATATGGAAACAAATGAAAGTAGTATTATGTAATGTTTAGGTCACTTCTTCATTTGCCATATATATTTTAATGAATATTGTCAAGTTTAATTACAAAATCATAAATTCTTTTCATTCTGTTTTTAATGAAATTTTGTTTTAATTATATTCAAAATATAATGACCTGTCAGGTCATTTTTACCTATTGATTAACAGTAATCAAAATGTTTATTTAAAACATTTGTATGATTATTCTGTGCTTCAGAATTCCTACTTTCCCACCATGCCTCAGGATGAATTAGGAGAAGTAAAGGAAGCTCTTTTAGCTGCCAGAAACAATAATCCCAATGAAAATCCAGTGTTTTACAGTAAGTACGTTGTTAAGGTATCACTTTCATAGGAAATTTAAGTGAATGCTGTTTTGTTCTGAACACATTGCTGACATTATTTGGGATTTTACTGTCGTTTTTTTATATGTGTAACCAGTTAAGTTAATATTTGCAACTGCTTATCTGCAACTGATATTGCCAGAGCAAGTAAACTAATATTTGCAAAAGTTAAATCTGAGATTTACATTAGCAGTGTGCTGCAGATAAAATAATAGTAATGTTGGCTTTGTGTCAGCAGAGCCAGTAAAAAAATATTTCCAACAGTTAAATCTGAGGTTGCTGTTTTCAATTCAGTATGTTTATCTCATTTCTAATGGCAATCCTGTAAAGCATTAAATAGGAATTTATACTCAAAAATAATTTCATTAGCATAAATAATTTTCAGGCAGGTAAAACCTTTAATTTTACCTGTTAAGATATTAAACATCATTCAATCAAAAATGATGAAACGTTTCAAGTACAATATGGTTCTGTGCTTTTTAATGCACCAACATTATATGAAATTGATGTTTACCAGTACTGAAAACATTAAATTTGATCTGTGTCATTTCATTCATGTTGCAGTGCAATAAGATTTACAAGTGTGCATGAATATGTTATGGAAACATCATGAAGATATTCTTGGTCATTTAGAAAATTTCAAGGTCATTATATTTCATGGCTACATGCATTTCATAATAATTGTGTTAATTTAAAGGATCCACTTATCAAAATGTTTTAGACTTGTTTAAGCATGAAAAATTCCTCTCGGATGTTTATGACACACCATACAGTATTAACTATTTATATGTATATAACTTGATATATATGTTTTCATTTCTACCATTTAAATGATTGCAGGATGCCCAAATGGTCACCCATATGTCATAGGAAATGTAAGTATTATTATGATATTATTACGTGATGATTTCTGTATTGGCCTACTTATTGGTCCATGGCTTGCTGTATTGGCCTGAGGCGCAGCCGAAGGACAATACAGCTGGCCAAGGACCAATAACTAGGCCAATACAAAAAACATCACGTAATGATATCTTTATTAATTAACTAGATTAATTTAATTAACTAAGTCTCTCAGGCCAATAAAGGTGCAATTAGGCCAATACAGGACAAACTAGGCCAATACAGGGCGAATCAGGCCAATACTGATATTGTACTAGTTAATTCCGTATTGGACTGGTTCAGCAAAATATATCTTATTGGCAGTTTAACTGTTATTTAAGCGAATATTATAGTCGTTAATTAATAATTACCTGTAAGAGCAGACATTGATCTATAATACTGCTATCAGATTGGTTTTATGTACCTATATATAGCATCAGTACAAATTTACAATCGACAAAAGATTTTCAGGCGTAACTTGATTTTAATACCTGTACAGTATCACCGCTAAGTAAGGGAACATGTTTTTTTGATGTGTGGTAATTGTTATAAATTTCTAGTTTAGACACAGATATTGTTTAGAAAATCCACCTTTTGGGTATCCTCAATATCCTGCCTACCAGGTCTGCTTATACTATATATACACACTGTGAATGCTACCAGTAAGCAAATCTTTCCCACAGGCCAGTAGCAGATGCTTCCAAAATGCACTGAATAATGTATACATTTTGTTACTTTTGAGCTCTCCTGGACCAAAAGTCCATGCAAAATTTTGCCATTACTTGGCATCTGATCTCTGTTGTCCATCGTAAACTTTTTCAAAAATCTCTTCTTAAACCACTTGCCCAATTTCTTTTAAACTTATCATTCATAATAATCATCCATAGAGTACCTAGTTTCAAATTTGTACCCCAGGATGTTGATCAATGGACACAGATGACCACTAATACTAAAAATAAAACATAGGTCTCAACACACGTTTTTTTTGGGCAATATCTCAAAAACTAGAGAAAACTGTTACAGCAAAATTATCTGCACATTAAGCTCTTCCAAAGGTCCTGTTCGTTCCAAGTTGTGTAATGACTTCTTGTAGGAATAATTACCATAAAACTAAGAGTTTTGGAAAATTTTGACTTTTTTACAATATAACTTGTGGACCTTGTCAGTTAAGATTGGAGTGGAGCACACTTTGCCCACAGTGAGACTCAAACCCAGTTATAATATATATAAATGATAGATGGTCTGAGTATTAATTATTGGCCGGATTTCACAGAGAGAAAATCCAGTTTATAATATGGTGAATGTCAGGCAGGCAGGTGGGGAAATAATTTTTGTTTTAGTTTGCACAGCAACTACTAAATAATCACATTCTCTTGAAATTTGGTATGCACCATCAGCGTGCCCTCCCATAATAATGTGGGATTCGATTACAGGTCTGTCGCTCACCTTCTTCCTGTTTAACGAAATCCGGCCATTTCTGTCTTTGAAGGATTTTTTTATTATTGCAAAAACGAAGTTTTAAAATTTGTTTTGAATGAAACAAACATATTAAAGAAGTTGATTTATTTTGTAGTGTGGAAATCCCACAACAGTTGGTATGTGTAAAACCTGTGGCAGAGAAATAGGTGGAGAATTATACCAGCTAAAGCCTGGTAATGAAGTAGATGCTGGGTAGGTCAAAATAATTCCTAAATTCCTAAAAGAAATTTTTTAAATATTGGTTTCCTAGAAGACAAAACTGTCACTTAATATCAGCATGACAGTTTTATTAATAATTAATACAATTCATTTCATAGCAACAAAAAACTAACATGTTCCCTAAAGATATGGTTTATTAATGTTGACAGTTAAGGTTATTTTGTCATGTATTTCAGTGGTGACAGAACTGAGACAGGACACATACTAGGTGAAGCTACTAGGTTAGGTCCTATCACTGCTCCAGAAAGGAAGTTAAACAGAGCCACATTTGTTGTACTCAGACTCCTTACTCATTTGTCAATGTATTTAGGTGCCAATGTGAACTTAGAGGTAATTACTGTTTTAAAAATCTTTTTAAATATTGTACTTGACAAGTACTTTTCATTTATAATTTCTATACTGTCAGCCACTCAGCTTTGATGATTTAAGATTGAGGTTCAAGATATACTCAGATAAACAACACCATGAAGTGTTTGAATTTTATGCAGATTATTTGTTTTCATCTGATTCAATATACTCCATACTTTTTTTCCTATAAAAAAAAAATCATGTGCTTAAGGATATATAATCCTACTATTCAATCGTCATTTAATATTTTCTTAATATTTTATCTAAACTTTTCTTATGATGAAATCTTAAAGCTAAAACAAATTAGTGGTCATTTTTATTACCTGTTTTAAAGGTTCTAGCCATATGTTATTTGACCTATATTTTTCCCATAGATTTCTTCTAGAATCATCTATTTAATCTTTTTAAAAAAACACAAGTTTCAACCATAATGTAGAATAAATAGGTTCCTGCCAATTTTGTTTAGAATTTGAATTACACAAAACCGCAAATGGAAAAAGTTACCTATAATAAAAAACATTGTAATTTTCCAGAGAATAAAGGATAACTTACTCTGAAAATTACAGAAATACTAAAATATGGTCACGGAATCGGGGGGAAAAAATATTTGTGAAAATGTGTAAAGAACAGAAATGGCAGGAAGAAAAGGGTTTTTTTTTCATATGTGTAATATCTGTTCTGAATATAATCACAAAAGTACAATAGTTCTTTTTGTGCATGTTTGACGTTGCAGAGTGATTAATTGTTGTTTTTTTTCCCCAATTTGTCAAGGCTCTGTTGCATGTTTACTTATAAACTGACCTTTGAGTCAATACATAAAGCTAATGGTTCTTGAAATTTTGATGATGACGTCATAAACAAATTACGAAACAATAACATTCAAAAACAAAATCCACAGTGACAATAGTAGGATTTGTCTTTAATTCTTTTTATATGGTTCAGATTTTAAGATGGTCTAGACAAACCTAAATATGAAGTACATTACCTTTAATTGCAATTTCAGGCAATTTGGATGTCAATAAAACCACTAATTGAACAGAGAGATATTGACATTTTCTTATTGGAACACATTGATTTGGATATAAGATCCATCCAGAATATCCTGGGTAAAAACAAAGATGATGTTCTGGTACTGATTCACCATCTCCTGGCACAGATAATGAATGGACACACAATGGCAGTCATCGGTAAGACTGGGTTAGATTGTATGGTTATAATGCCATTTTTATGCATTCTTTTGCTTAAAGGTAGTTTATTTATTACTTTTTTTTTAAAGTTGGTTCTCATAGATTACATGAACCTTTTTCATCCTTTAATAGCATAGAAGTTAGGTACAAAGTCCACATTTTTACAACACCACTCAAATTTGGATGAACAGCAGATGCTTGCATGTGGAGATGTTTGCTCACCTTTGATCTTTACAGCTATCTTATTCTTTCATATTTAATCTCTCATATGATTTTATCATTTTCCTCCATTTAGTTTTAACTGCTGGGCTCAATGTACAGGCATTGTCATCTTGATAGACATAATTATGTATGAATTTCTACTAGCAAATTATTGTCAGCCATTCCAAGACATGATTTCACAAACATTTACATGTAATAACAGCTTCATTTTTGAGGGGGAAAAACACTCAACTGCTTTAAATTTTTGTCAGAGAATGTGTTTTTGTTTTATAAATATCTTGTCATTTTCTAATATTTCCAGTCTCTATACTGTTTTTAGCTCACCTGGACCGAAGATCCATGTGAGCTTTAGCTATCACTTGGCATCTGTCGTCCGTCTTCTGTCGTTCGTCGTAAACTTTGTAAAAAATCTTCTCCTCTGAAACCACCGGGCCAATTTTTTTCAAACTCGGCCACAATCATCCTTAGGGTTCCTAGTTTCAAGGTTGTACCCAGGGCTTTGATCAACAGACAAATATGGCTGCTGTTACTAAAAATAGAACATCGGGGTCAACACAGGTTTTTGATCATTATCTAAAAAATTATAATAGCTATAGAGAAAACCGTTACTTCAAATTGATCAGCACATTAAGTAAGGTCTACTGTAGTTGCTATTAGTGTGAAATTGTGTATTGGCTTCTTGTAGGTGTTATTGCCCTTTATTGACGATTTTTGACAAAATTTTTGGTATTTACAATATAACCTGAAAACTATACGATGTAGAGTGAAACTGTAAATGGCAAAAATGATCAGCAATAAAAGCCCTACAATTCACAATTCACTTGATTGGTCTGAAATTGTCAGATGACTCCTTATATGAGTTATTGCCATTAAATGGTAATTTTTTATGAAATTTTCCGTTTTTGTCCTGTAACTTTAAAACTATAGCCGCTAGATTGAAACTATAAATTGCACAAATGATCAGCAATAAAGGCCCTACAATTCACTTGATTGGTCTGAAATTGTCAGACAACTCCTTAAATAAGTTACAGTACTTGAGTTTGAAGACGCAACACTTTTATCAATCCGTCAGAGATCCGTCAGCGTTCCAAAATCCATCACCAATCAGTTATCAATCAGTCAGATCAGTCAAATTGTTCCCAATCCGTCAGATCGTTCCCAATCCGTCCATCCGTCAATTGACGGATTTGGAACGATTTGACTGATCTGACGGATTGATTTGGACTGATCGCTCCAATCCGTCCATTCAACTTCCGGTTAGTAAAATTAATATTTCGAAATGTGAAAATTCGTTTCACTCGCAAATATTAGAAGTATAAAAATGTCAACTGTCATGTCCTCATTGATGGATCGTTTTATCTAATATTAAGGCTAAAACTGGTCTAAAGTTATTAATAAAAAAATGGAAATTCCCCCAATCTATTACTAATGCATCTGTGACGAAATATAAACATTACATAGTGTAACAAAATAATTAAAACAAAGTAAATTTAAAAACGCACACACACAATGACTTTAAAAAAGCATCTCGCGTACCAAGGCGCACGTCCGTATTTTGAAAGCGGAAAACGTCTAGTCTAAAGTTATAAATGATAAATGGAAATCATCCCCCCCCCCCCCCATTCCCCCCGAAAAAAATCGATCACTAATGCATCTTTGACGGCATATAAACATCACATAGCGTCATTTTATTAAAAAATAATTAAAAAAAGAAATGAAAAAAAACACACACACAATAAATTCAAAAAATATTTGACCTTGCATGCCAAGGCATTTGTCTTCGAAAAGTTTTAAAGCGGAAAAAGCGAGAAACACGAAAAACGTGAAGGCGAAATCGTAACATTTTTCCACTTCGCCTTTTCGCGTTAGCATTATATGTATGTTTGAAGTTTGTTTAACACTATTTTAGAAAAAATATATTAGTTTATATAATATGACGTCGAGTGTTTATTGGGAAGAGCTGGAGTACCCAACGAAACAGCAAAGTTTCGACAGGAAAACTGGTGCTCTTTGCAAATTTATAGGGATGTGTCAAGCACCCCATCTCGCTGTAAGGATCAAACATACAACTTGGTGATCAATAAGAGGTTACTGCTACCTTAACCTCCGAGGTCGTGGTTATTTTTATTGTAAACGCTTAAAAAGATCATTTGTCGTGGTTTGATCAGTTGTTTTTCTTTGCCACAGTTCCTATGAATTCCGGTATATAATACTGAATAAGATTTACGACAAAAGCGAAAACATCTATTTATATATTTTATTAACTACCCCATAGTGTCACATGAATTTACACAGAATTATATAAAGAATAAACTTATGTACCACAGTTCCTAAAAATTCCGCTGTATAATACTGAATAAGATTCACGACAAAAGCGACAACATCTATTTATATATTTTATTCACTATATATCTCACTGTGTCACATGAATTTACAGAGAATTAAATCTCAAATAAAGAATAAGGGGCCTCGTTGGCCGAGTGATCAAGGTAGTTCGTCTACTATTGATCACGTGGTCTGTCAACACAGTGATTGTGGGTTAGATTCTCACTGCAGGCAGGGTGTATTCGACTCCAATCTTAATTGACAAGGATTTTGCTACCGGAGGTCTTGGGTTTTCTCCGGGTAATCCGGCTTCCTCCCCCAATAAAAACAACATTCAAACAAACAAACAAATAAAGAATAAACTACTGTGCCACAATTCCTAAGAATTCCTTGGTATAATACTGAATACGATTGACGACAAAAGCGAAAACATCTATGTATATATTTTATTCACTATCTCATTATGTCACATGAATTTACACAGAATTAAATCTCAAATAAAGATTAAACTACTAACAGCATTTGTATATTGAAGCTTATGAGTTAAAAATGCGAATATGTAAGCGTGATACGAAAATCAATTCTGCTTTCGCATTTTAGCCGTCGCAATTGTTTATTTTACGATTTCTTTTAAAGTCATTCCACAATTATTGATATATAAGTATAAATGGTTTCCTTTAAATAAGGAAGTACTTGAAATTGGTTGACAGGTTTAACAGAGCTGCCCAGCGCATCCTCAGCTGGCGGACATGGGACATGGGATGTTCTCCCGTTATTTATATATATATATTTTGGGGTTTTTTGGGGGGGTGGGGGTGGTTCAGGTCATATTAAAATTGCCGCGAACCATAGTGACATGTTTAGAGAGTGTCACGCTCCTTGTACGTAAAAAAAGTAAATCTTACTCCCCAACCCATGCCCCAAAAAATATACATGTAACAGGTCGCAAAAAATCACGAGTAGCTGGAATAAAAAAAGAAAATCAATAATGGATTACGAAAAAAAAACATTTACCTCTTCGTTACTGATGTGCCTTAAATAGAAGTTTTTTGAAGGTTTAAAGGACTCGGTTCCCACATATGTCCTGCTTTAAAGAAATGTGCTTAATTATATAATATAAAGAAAAAAAAATTCTTTAAATATGTTTATTTATTCATTTAGAACGAGACATTGTATTAACAATTCTTTTAAACGCATGTTTTTATTGTATTATAAAAAAGGTATAATAAATGCATATATTATATACAAATGACGCAGAATCCGTTTTATCTTTAAATTATTAATTTATACGAATCCGTCAATAAACTAACGGATTCATGCATATAATTAAATGACGGATTCTGGATCGCACTGATTGGACTGATCGCACTGATCACTGACGGTTACCAAGGTAATGACGGATTCATAATTTTGGACGGATGTCGTCATCATCAATCAGTCAGCGATCCGTCAGCGTTCCAAAATCCGTCAGCAATCAGTTATCAATCAGTCAAAGTGTTGCGTTTACGGGTGCAAGTACTGTATTGCCCAGTAATGACAATTTTTTATGAAATTTTCCGTTTTTGTCCTGTAACTTTAAAACTATAACAGCTAGAGTAAAACTGTAAATAGCAAAAATGATCAACAATACAAGCCCTACAATTAAGTGTATTAGTCTGAAATTGTCAGATGGCTCCTTAAAGGAGTTATTGCCCTTAAATGGCAATTTTTTATGAAATTTTCCGTTTTTGTCCTGTAACTTTAAAACTATAACAGCTAGAGTAAAACTGGAAATAGCAGAAATAATCAACAATACAAGCCCTACAATTCAGTGTATTAGTCTGAAATTGTCAGATGACTCCTTAAAGGAGTTATTGCCCTTAAATGGCAATTTTTTATGAAATTTTCCGTTTTTGTCCTGTAACTTGAAGACTATAGCCGCTAGATTGAAACTGTAAATTGCACAAATGATCAGCAATAAAGGCCCTACAATTCACTTGATTGGTCTGAAATTGTCAGACAACTCCTTAAATAAGTTATTGCCCATTAATGACAATTTTTTATGAAATTTTCCGTTTTTGTCCTGTAACTTAAAAACTGTAACAGCTAGAGTGAAACTGTTAATAACAAAAATGATACAAGCCCTACAAATTACTTTAGTAAGTCTGAAATTGTCAGATGACTTCTTATAGGAGTTATTGCCTTTAAATTGCAATTTTTTATGAAATTTTCCGTTTTTGTCCTATTACTTAAAAACCATAACAGCTAGAGTGAAATAATAAATTGCAAAAATGATCAGCAATAAAAGCCCTACAATTCACTTAATTGGTCTGAAATTGTCAGACAACTCCTTATAGGGGTTATTGCCCTTAAATGACAATTTTGTTATGAAATTTTCCGTTTTTGTCCTATTACTTAAAAACCATAACAGCTAGAGTGAAATAATAAATTGCAAAAATGATCAGCAATAAAAGCCCTACAATTCACTTAATTGGTCTGAAATTGTCAGACAACTCCTTATAGGGGTTATTGCCCTTAAATGACAATTTTGTTATGAAATTTTCCATTTTTGTCCTGTAACTTGAAAACTATAGCAGCTAGATTAAAACTGTAAATTGCACAAATGATCAGCAATAGAAGCCCTACAAATGATTGCTTAGTCCAAAATTGCAAGATGACTCTTTATAGGAGTTATTGCCCTTTCATTATGAATTTGGACAAATGAACCCTCATCCAAGCATCCGTAGGATGTGCTGGATGAGGATTATTCTCTGAATAAGCCGTAAGGCTTCGAGGGTTTAATTTGAAATTGTGTCAACAAAGTAGCCACGTGCCTTTATATTTAAAGAACTTGAAAAATAAACAACTGATTGATATGCACGGGTGATTTTACCCAAGTAGTATATAAGTCCGAGCTCCCCTGAAGGCACGCTTTTTTCAAAGCTAAACAAATGATTTGTTCAAATATGGGATGGGTTAACCTACATGTACAATTGGGAGGGCAATTAAACCCTCGAAGCCTTACGGCTTATTCAGAGAATAATCCTCATCCAGCACATCCTACGGATGCTTGGATGAGGGTTCATTCTCTATCATAAAGCCTCCAGGCTTTCTCCGGTTTAATTTGAAATCTTTTAAAGTACCAACAAATCATTTTAATGTAATGTCTAATGAACATTTTTCCCACATCTTTCTAGAATATAACCAACCAGCACACTTTTCCACATTGTACATCTTTAAAGATAAAATACAAATACAAAAAACCAAATAATTTTTATTTTATCATCGATATCCCACACTGAGTTACAAGACAGTTAGTTCATCCATGACAATTAAAAAATGTTCAATTCACTGCAACACTGTTTTTGGGATCCATCTGATCTCCCCCTGACTAGTCAGCAAGACTCTCTGTCAGCTACAAAAATTAAAAATAATCAATCCTTAGACAACACAACACAAGAATATGAAGCTTTAGAATGTCTATTGTAAAATTTATAAAAAGTATTCGCATTTGTCCAATTTGCAGTTTTTAAAATATCCTTCAGAGAAACTCCACACGCTAATGCTTTAGATGTTGATGCACCACGAAAGGAATGAGCAGTAAATATTGAAGTATCTATTCCTGATTTATCCAAAACAACTTTTAACCATCGAGACAATGTTGAAGTAGAGACCTCATTATGTGTTTTGAACGAAATTAAAAGTTTGTCACTCTTCCTGATATCTGAAGTGACTTCAATATATTTCTTTAGTGTAAACATAGCACATAACCTCTTATTTGTAAATTTGTCAATTTTTATTACTTGTGGCTTTTGCCCAGGCTTAGAGGTTTTTGTTATCTCATCTAAGGTGAATACTACGTAATCACCATAATCTGAGAGCAAGCTTAACTTAAGTTTACCAAGAGCCTGAACTCTTTGCGCAGTGCACAAAGCCAAAAGAGCCACTAATTTCAATGTTAAATCTTTCAAAGATAAATCTGATAATGGCCAGAGAGTAGACAAAAACTCCAATACTTTATTAACATCCCATGTGCAATTGTATCTTGGTTTTGGTGGATTTTGAATATAAATTCCTCTCATAAATCGAGTAATTACTGAATTATTATTGAATGAATAACCACATAAAGCAAGAGTTTGACATATAGCAGATTTATGTGTGTTTACAACACTATAAGATCTGTTTCTCGATACTAATTCACTCAAATAGCTTAAAAGTTTACTCTCAGACGGGTGTAAGGAATTAACTTTCCGTTGATTACACCAAACAAGCCATTTGTTCCATGCCAGGTCATACTGCTTAGCAGTTGATTTTCTCCATGATTGACAGATAAGTTGGATAGTTTTTTCTGAAAAGCCTTTATTTTTGAGTGTTGACCTGATACCAAGCATGCGACTATAAATAAATGGTTTCCGTACAGAGGATGAGACTTTCTGTTGTGAACTAATCCGAGTAAATTTTGTACATTTGGAAGGATTTTTGGAACACCAATTAATAAATTCAGTAATGTAGGGTACCAATGTTGAGTAGACCACATTGGTACAATCAATATTGCTTTGCTCACCTGATCGTCTTGAACCTTGCACAGCACTCTGTCCAGTAAACTGAAAGGAGGAAATAAATAAGGATTAAATTCTGACCAAGATATACTAAATGCATCAGAAGCAAAAGCATTTGGTTCTGGAATCCATGATACATACTTTAGTATTTGTTTATTAATCCTTGAAGCAAATAAATCAATATCAGGTACAAAAAAGGATCTACAAATCTTTTCAAAAACCCTTTCATGAAGCTTCCATTCAGTAGAGTCACTGAAATGTCTAGACATATAATCAGCTGAAATATTTGATTCACCTTTGATATGCACAGCTGTTAGAAAAATATGGTTCTCTTCAGCCCAAAGCCAGATTTCTTTAACCTGTTTGTTTAATGACAAAACTGAACCACCCTGATTATTGATGTATGCAACGGTTGTACTATTGTCACTTCTAATACATAAATGAGTGTCATGCAAATGTATACATAGACTAAGTAAGGCAAAAAATACAGCTTTACACTCTAATAAATTAATATGTAAATGAGTTTCAATTTCAGACCATCTACCACCAGTCTCAATTCCTTCAAAACTTGCACCCCAGCCAGCCTTGGATGCATCAGTTTCTATATAATGTTCAGTTGGACCTGGTCTAATATCTTTGCCATTCATTAAATTAATATTTTCCTGCCACCATTTAATTTCTAATCTAGAGTCATGTGACAGAGTCATATTACTATCAAAATCATTATTGCAACTGGCTAGAGCTCTGACCTTGTCATCATTCAAATATCTGTAAAATAAAGGACTTAACCTAATTGCATTTCTGGCTGAAGTAAATAGGCCAATTAGATGTGAGACCCTTCTTATAGTTATGAATTCCTCAAAAAGCACCTCAGCACATACGGACAAAATTTTCTGTACCTTTTCTTCCAGTAAAAATACTTTAAATGCAACAGAATCGATCAGATGACCTAAATATACTATCCGAGTGGTAGGGATTAAATTAGACTTTTCCCTGTTTACATAAAATCCAAGTCCTGATAAGGTTTTGACTAAAGTACCTGCCTGGCTTTCACAAATAGCTTTAGATTGTGCCTGAACAAGAGAATCATCAATGTAATAAAATGATAAAATACCCATCTTACGAATGTGAGCATAAATCACTTTCATTAATTTTGTAAACACCCTTGGTGCACAGGATAAACCAAAACATAAACAATTAAACTGATAAAGTTTTCCATTCCATTCAAATTTTAAGTACTTCCTTTGAGACTTGTGAATAAGTAAAGAAAAATATGCATTCTGTAAATCACAAGAAATAAACCAAAAATTACGTTTAATGGACTTTAAAACTACGTCAATTGTAAAATGATGGTATTTAATAAAAGTATTTAACTTCTTTAAATTGATGACAGGCCTAAATTTATTGCCTTTCTTGTTTACTAAAAATATGTTAGAAATAAATTCCCCTTTCTCATGTCCACATTCTGAAATAGCACCTTTAGCCAATAAATCTAACACTTCATTGTCTACAATCTTGTTTCGTTCACTGCCAAAATCAATAACTTTAGGAGTAAAAAACTGATAGGGAGTACTCAAAAATTCTATTTTTAGCCCTTGTATGGCATTTAAAATCCATTTATCATTTGTAAACGTTTTCCAAACTTTATATTTCTTGCTTAGGGAACCTGCCTTAAATTCATTTACATCAGAATCTTTAACATGTAAACTCACCAAAGGATTTACTGACAGTTTCTGCCTCTGTAAGACCCTCTGGTCCTCTGATATGGCCTTGACCTGTAGTTCTGATAACTGCTTGCGTGATGACCTCTCTTGTAGGATCGACCTCGGTAGTTTTTTGAACCAGACAATGTATTATTAGAGTATGAAGATCTAGCAATTTGACGATTTATCTGTGAGGCATCAGAAATTTCCTTCATACGCTTTGCTACATCCTTTGGAAATAGTTGTTCTTCAATTGGGTAGGATGAGCTACATAACATCTGGAACTTCTTGCTTACATATGGTCTAATAAAATAGCGCCTCTTGATATTTATTTCAAAAAACGAATTACAGGTTAAAGCGATTGCCTGAGTGAGCAGCTTCTTAGCCTCCGTCACATCAATATGGTTTGACTCAAAGATAGTAGCCAATTTTAGCATAGGAACTACCGATTGCCCCAGAATTTTTTGAATGTCTTGCATACTTTTGTCTCTCTGCTGGATATTTGGGTACAAGTAACCCCAAACTTCAGGATTTACCAACGGAGGAATTAGAGATTTACAATTACTTGGAACATGATTGGCCTCCAAAAAACTGGAAATGTCAGCTCTTCTTGTACAACCTGACTTTATAAATTCAGCCAAATTTTCAGTTACAGCGGTTGAAAACTTAGTCTCGTCCTCGTAAATCTTTGGGACAACAATAGAAGAATTGTTCGTACTTATTACGATTCTCTTTTCACCTCCTTCAGTTTCATTAAATAAACTATAGCCCACCTCGGGGGCATTCTCAGCCTGAGGCTCATGACCATCATAAAATTCATTCTCCATGTCCGACTCTAACCTGGTATCCTGGTGCAATATTTTTCATTGATGCAAGCTTCACTTCAAATATAACACCAGGTCAGGACCTCCGATATAAGCATTTTCATTGGTTGATAATATGACGCCATTTCATATCATATGCACATGTCAATCATTTTTTAAAGCTGGGAATTCCTTTTCTTGATAAAATTTAAACATAAATCACATTTAACTTTACGTTAAAATTATTAAATCTTAATGCAAACTCAGCTGAGAAATGTAAACATTGAACGTCATAAAGAGAATGACGTCATAATACGTTCGGTCTACTTGAACTTATCTATGATACAAAATGGTTAGTCTAGAGAATACCCGAACGTCAAATTTCAACGCTGTCACCGTTGAAATCCAATGCTCCTGACCTGACGTTATATCTGAAGGCCGCTTAGGCTCATGAGGATATCATCGTCAGGATACCAGAATATGTCCGACTCGTACTGATCAGTTTGATATTCGTCGTTATCAACATCCTGCGGCGCAGGCGCAGCCTCCGTGACTGGGAACTTGCTAGTGCCAGGAATATTTTTTAAATTCTCAAAAAATTGCATCATCAAATTAGCAACGTTACTGTCTAAATTTTCAGGAAGTTTCATCTTTTTAGACTTTGTTCCGTTCTGAGTCGAAACTGCCCTTCTTTTCTTGGCAGGGGTATTCTTTTTCTGAGGGGCCTTCCCCTTGGATTTAGCACCAACCTTTTTGGCGACTGACTTCAATTTAGGCTTCATGGCCTTAACTTTCTCCTTTTCCGACTCAAAACCCGAAAAACTACTATCATTTTCTGCACTATCAAAAATTTTAAGAATTTCCTTGTTATGATTATTATTTATATCACTACAATTCCGTTCGTCGGCTGAACTTATGTCACTGTAATTTTCTGCCATGTTAAGATCGTTCCGTCACGGGAACAAATAATAAATCCAAAAGAAATATATAGCACAAGTTGCTGCCACAGCGTAGCACAACGATTTAACAAGTAACAACTACAATACACGTGGCCTTTGTAACAAAAAGCGTGCCTTCAGGGGAGCTCGGACTTATATACTACTTGGGTAAAATCACCCGTGCATATCAATCAGTTGTTTATTTTTCAAGTTCTTTAAATATAAAGGCACGTGGCTACTTTGTTGACACAATTTCAAATTAAACCGGAGAAAGCCTGGAGGCTTTATGATAGAGAATGAACAGTTTTTGAATTATAAATTAGTCTATAACACACCTATTAGTAGAGTAAAACTGTAAATTTCTAAAGTACCCTAAAGGACAGTGCCTCAAAACCATTTAATTTTCAGAAATTGTCTGATGGCACCTTATAGGAGTTATTGTATTTAACAAACATTTTTGAAGAAATGTTTAGTTTTTGCACAGTAACTTAAAAGCTATAACAACTAGACTGAAACTGTTAATTTCAAAAACTTTAATATAGTTGAAGTAATTTGGATTCCAGGTGAGCGATTACAGGCTCCTGGGAGCCTCTAGTTCTCTCCTGTTTCTATTATTACTACAGGCAGCAATAACATCTTCTTAGCTTGTTTCACTCTGTTTCTTTCTGCATGTAATTTTCTCAGGATGGTCCTTTGTCTTATAAGCCCCACCTTCCTCCATTTCACTTATGTTTTATGTTGAATCACATCATGCAACATGTTCTGATCTTTTTTTTGTGTGTTTTGTGTCCACTGCATTTTTATACCCTGCCACACAAAGTGGTGGGGAATTTGTGTGGCAGGGTATTATGTTATACACTTCATACAGATATGAGTGTCCATCTGTTCGTCCGTGTGTCCGTCCGTGCCTCACTTCATATAGATATGAGTGTCCATATGTTTGTCCGTGTGTCTGTCCTTGCCTCAGTGGTTTCCAGATGATAACAGGTAAACAGATTTTGTATAAACTTTGCACAGCTATTAAATACCTTAAAATGAAGATCAAGTTCGATTTTCAGCACAATTCAGTTTGTAGTTTTCGACTTAGGCCAATTCAAATTTTTTTTTGGTCATCAGATGATGGTATCCAGATGATAACTTGAAAACACGTCAACAGATTTTGTTAAACTTTGCAAAGCTATTAAATACTATAAAATGAAGTTCAATTTTCAAAACAATTTAATTCGTAGCTTTTGACTTCAAGGGTATTTTTGGTCAACAATTGTTGCAACTTTGCACAGCTCTTAAGTACTATAACATGAAAATCAAGTTGAATTTTCACACAATCCCATTTGTAGTTTTTGAGCTTTTGAGTGCCAATTTGAAATAATTTTTATAGGTCCAGGGTCAAGTTAAAAATTGTCTTCTGAGATGGACTAGCTGTTATCATGCTCAGCTGTTCCTGTGGGCTGATTTGTAATTCAGTAAAATGCGATTTTTCAACTATTGTTTTGTAGGTCCGAATAAAATAGGTTGTTGTTTTTTATTTCAAAATTGGAGCTTGGAAATATGCATGTAGGAAGAAAGAATTAGGAGAACATGTCCCCTAAAAACTTTATTTTCCATGCCACTTATCTGCATGCATTTATTTCTTATTCTCAATTATAAGTGTTTTACATGTATTACATTTTTTTCATGTACATATCCCCTTACTTTTCCATAAGGTATTAATGGATAAAATATTTTTGTCTATAATAATTTCGTTTTCACTTCACCTGATCCAAACGGTCATGTGAGCAGTTATCATCACTCAGTGTTTGTCAGCTGTTTGTTTACTTTTCTTAAAAAATTTTCTCCACAACCAATAAAGGGATTGATTTGAAGCAATACACACATCATTATTAAAATGTCTTCTACCAAGATAGCCTGTGAGATGTCTTTAATAAGAGTGTTGGGTTTTATTTTGTTTGTCTTCCCATTCCATATAAAGTTATAAAACATAGTGTATAGTTTATGAGAAGGGCCTAGATTTAATAGTGCAGTTATCAAGTGAATAAGCTTTGGAAGGGCCAGCTTTAATAACAGTAATCTTGCCTAGCAGTGTTAACTTTCTGTGTTGCCAGCTTTTCAGTATAGCTGACGCCTCTTGTATCTTTTTAGTAAAATTAATTTTAACAATACCACTCATGTTGTAAAGAAATCAAGTCCATGAAGTCTAAAATTTGCATGTGACTTAAAAAGATTTAAATCAGGGCAAAGAACATGATCAGGAAACTTTTTGTTTCAATCTGTACTGCTTTTGTTTTAGATGGATTCATCTTTAATCCAAATACTGGTGAAAATTTATAAAAACATGTAAGGGTTTCTTCCAAAGAGTTTCACTACCATCCAATGTAAGGAAAGTATCATCAGCATATTGACTCAAAAGCATATCTTTTCCATCTACAGAAATACCATGGATTAGCCTTAAGTTTTAAAGATAACAATTCTATGCCAATAAAAAATCGGTTTAAGGAAAGGGGATCCCCTTTTCTACAAGATTGAAGAAATCAAAAAAGTGTTCATTGTTGATAACACAGCTTTTTTCGCATTGATATAGAGAGTCTTAAGCCATTTGCAAATCGTATGAATTGTATGCCATATTTGAATAATCTATCTACACATGAAACTTCAATAAGGGCCTCAGGGAAGATTTGTTATATAATAACTGTGCGACCCTCTATAAATAAAGTTGTATCATCATTATTATTATTATTATTGTTTTTATTCAAAACCGCCACAACCGCAGGACTTAATTAGTTTAATAAAGGTCCATTTTTGGAAAAAGTTTTAAAAGCCTTCTTCTGTGAAAGAAGTTAACCAATGTAAACAAAATTATCACAAATATTTATCTAGAAAATTTTTTTTACACCTGCAAGACAGTAAAAATGGCCACTATTAACATTACAGACTTAATTTAATTAAGAACTCTATAGAAAGTTTTTAAAAATTCTATCTTTTTTGAAACTGTAAAGCTGATTGAAGAAATATTGTATGTGAATGTTTTTAGATGGTTCTTTAGAAAGTTTAATATAAGCTTGTTATTTGATCGAAAATCAAGATAGCTACAACTGTAGGAATTAATTGAGAAACCTATAGAAAATTGTCTGAAATAGCTTCTTATCTGAAACTATTGAACTAGTTCAAACCAAACAGCAAGATTCATTATCAACTTACTGGTAAAAAAAAATCAAACAATTTTTTGCAGGTGAAAAATATGCTCCAGGTATCTGTGGATTAGTGGACAAGAACTCCAGAACTAAATGGGAGGAGGAGTTTGTCAAGAGATATATTGTACCAGTCCTTCAGGTATTTACAAATGTACTGATGGGAATGATTATTACTCTGTGGAAATAATGCTTCAATTATTTTTAGTGACTGTCAACCATATGTTTGGAGGATCAGTGTAGAGATAATATAAAATGTATTTTCATGATCATTTTACAATTTAATTTGTGAGATTTTGTTAATTATATACAGAGCAATGAGATTTTAAGAATTAATTGTAGAATTTGTTTGAGACTTATTGTTCTTTGGGCTAGTATAAATTTGTGGATTTGACATCCCAAGAAATCTGTGAATAATGAATCTCCATATTAATCAGATAGGAAAAACATTAACAAATATAAATTGTTTGTTTTTAAAACAGACCAGTTTTGTAAATGTATTCCTAGGACTTAATAAGTTCAAGTGACAGCTGCCTGATTATTTTTTGCCCATAGGGGAAAATTTTAGCATTTTTTTCATTCAAGTATCCACCATATTTCATGGAGCTATGAGAGACTACTCAAAAAGAAAGCACAAACATATTACATTAAAATTTACATGTGTCATCAGATAAAATTTTTTGCAAATTTGGAGACACCAAAGGGTGCCCAATGAAAGGCGTGACCATTTTTGTCTTGCCTGCGACGATAGTGGCTGGATGCAAGACATATGTATTTGAATCCTGCAGTGGTGGCATAAACACTTAGACATCTTGCTTCATATATTTGTAAGCCCAAGCCCTAGGTCCATCAAATTTGGTACAGAAGTAGCTTATGATGAGTACTTGCCAGTCAGTCACCGGTCACCTGACCTTGACCTCAATTTCACGGTCCAGCAACTACATTAAAGTTTTTGGGTTACATCAGTTCCTCTACACATGGTAGGATGACAATATTTGGTATATAGGTTGCTGATGAATAGTACATGACTGTCTGGTAGGTGTCACCTGACCTTTACCTCAGTTTCACAGTTTAGTGACTATGTTAAAGTTTTTGGATTAAGTCAGTTTCTTTGTAACCATGCAATGTATATTTTAAATTATAACAATTTAATATTATTTACGTGATGCTAATGACATAATGTTTTTTGTTACTGATGCAGAATGCAGGCGAGACATTTTTCTGTGTCCACACTTGTTATTGGGTGAACTAAATGTTGCTTGAAACTAAAAAGCCCTAATATCCTCAATGGTTAGGCAGAGAAAATATTTATTCATGTATTACTTTGTTTATATTTTTTGTCTACTATAAATCAATTGAATTATCAAAATTTTATTTAAACCCTTTGATGTTTTCCCATATACTATAAAAGTGTTCATTTCTAATGAATTGGTTTGTCTGGATTAGAGAATTCATTCATTTTCGTCTGTTCATGTAGCGTTTTTCGTTTGTCCATTTAAGGTTCATTTCAGAGGGTGTAGCATTACAGACTTAGTTTAATATAGGACTCTATAGGGATAATTTTTAATGCCATCTTTTTTTGAAACTGCAAAGCTGATTCAAGCCATATTGTATGTGAATGTTCGTGGTTCTCTTAAAGTTTATGCTTATTTATTTGCTTCAAAATCCATGATGACTGCCATTTAAGGAAATAATTTAACATTCAACCCTGTAGGAAAATGATAAAAAAGCTTTCTATCTAAAACTATTGAACCAGTTGAAACCAAAAAGCAAGATTCATTTGGGTGGTCTCAACAAAGATAATGTTATTAATGCCAGTATAAAATTGAATATTACAGGGCTTAGCTTAACATCAGAGAAATTGCATCTTTTTTACCTATAAAATTAGGTGAGCTATACCTGCTCTTGAGAGACTCTGGTCTGAAGGTTGCTTTTACCAATTGCAATATTACAAATAACATAAGATACTGAATGTATCATAAGGCTATTGGTTGCTACAGTTATACAATACAAATTATAAATCATAGGAACATAAATTATAGCCATAAGAAATGAGATATAAAATAAAATAGTTATAAAAACTTTAAAATGGCTAAAAATCTGAAATTATTAAAAATTTATTATAAGTTCATGTTTGCTGTGCACATCTATACAAGATTTTTTTTTGGTTTCATTAAATAATGGTATGCAATATAAAACTGTTTTACAGGACATGGACAACATTTTAATGCAGTGTAACAATATAATAATAAAGGATCAGAGACTAGGTAACTACCTGTAAAATAAACTATAACTTTTAACAGTACTGTGCATGCATTTTTATATTTCTGTAAACATGTTAATTTTTGCTGAGTGTTATTTTAGCGATTTGTTGGCTTGGCCAGACATTTCGTCTGAGGTAAATTATGTGGTCAGATGTCTCCTAGATTTTTATTTTCGCAATTTTCTATTTCTTACTATTACCTGTAATATTTTGCTTCGGAAGTGAAAAATAAATGTTGTCTTTTTGTGTGAAGACACATGACATCTCAGATGAATTGATTATATACTCGGACCAAACATATGTGTTTCAATATTTCCTGAATCAATGCATATGTATTAATTTAAATAAAATTGTAGACTAAATTAATAATTATAATTACAAACTATTTCACATGTTTTAGACAGATTAATCAAGTATTCATATTTATTAAAACTGATTATTTATGCAACTGTATTTACCTGTTAATTATGTTGATTAACAGCTATATCCGTCGGTCCATTTATTGATTTTCTCTCCAGGTGTATATATGCATTACTCATATTACCTGAGCTAACACCTTGTATCGTTTTAGGAACTGTAACTATAAAGTTCGTCCCAATGCTCTGTGTTGCTAGTTCCTCTCTGTCTTGTTGTTCTGACAGCACAGCTGTCCTCTTCTCTGTCGTTTTTTTTCCGGTTTTCACTGGCACTGTTAAAGTCCTCCTCTTCTCTGATATTTCTATTGTTTGCGTTTGTGCTGCGAAGAAAGGAACCAAATTTTGTACTTTTACAACTGAAGAATTTTCTTCTTGTATATTATGTTGAGGTACATTAATGTTAACGTCACTGTTCAAACTCCCAATCTCTCCATCTTTAACACTTAGTTCCACTGCATCCATGTAATGACTTGTGTTTCTCCCCGACCGCGTCTTCCTTTTCGTTGTTTTATTGACACCAGTTTTTCGTTTAACACTTGGCATCTTAACCGATCAAATTGAAACAATTATTATCATTTCAATTATATTTATAAATCAATTATCTATTTGTCAATAAATTCCTGTTTACATGTCTTGATCTAAAGCTATAATGATTTCTCCACACGCGCAGTGTAATGCTTGATACAGAGGCTGTGCTTATCTCAGACGCTCCCCTTATTACAACATGCATGCGGCCAATTCCAAATAAATTATTTTGTTTTATATATAAACAAAATTCATTATAAAATTATAGCCTTTAAATTCGATCGATATGAAAAAATATTGACATGAGAACATTTCGACCACAACGAAGTTGGAGGTGGATATGTTATCTACTGTTGATATTTTTAAGGCTACAATTGTTATATTACTAATTGATATTTTTATGCACATCTGTATATATACTAGTATTTTAAAGGAATTTAGTTCAGTGTTCTTTTGATTAGTTTACTGTTTTGATGGGTATGTACGAAAATATCACATTTCATCTCAATATCATCTGAAATTATGAAAACTTTCAATTAAAAAGATTTATAAATGCAAAAATACATGCAACATATTGAAATATTTGCAATTTTTCACAATGTACTTACTTTCCTAACTTTCAAACCGGAAATAGACAGAAGTCAATTCTGATTGGCTGTTTAAAGGTGAATTCCAAATTATTTAAAAAATAGCTGTGCAATATCATGTTTTTAAAATATAACCGTGCAACATCGCTTTTCTATCAGCATTTTCAAATAACCTTACCAAATACAGCATGTTATGTGAGGCTTTACACTAATCAAATTATCAGAAAAATATCAATTAATTATATAATAATATACAGTCATTAATTAATTCTCAGACCTAAACCAATGTACCAACAATTTGCCTGAAGCAAGCTATGTTGGTGATCAAATGTCATAAAAAAATTGAAAAAGTAAATGGATTTTGTTAAACATGTGTGTACAGCCATGAGAAGTAAACATTGCAGCCATGCTTCTAGGATTTGTAAATATAAATAAAACTGTAGAATTTACTGTTAATCAAACGAGTTGTAAATGTATGAGAAAAAAATTAGAGTGATCAAGGTATGAATATATATACATGTACCCATCAATGATGGGTGGTATTATGGGAACATCCATGAGCATAATATCTCAACATAAATTAAATATCCAGCTGAACTGCTTCAGCCACTTCAGAGTTATGGCATATTATTTATAGAAAAATGGCAATTTCACCTTGTCCACTCTCTGTCTCAAACAGTTGTTATCCGATATTCATGAAACTTGGGGAAAATGTTTAAATGTTTATTATACCCCTGCAAACTTGTTTGGGGGGGGGAGGTATACAGGAATCACTCTGTCTGTCTGTCCATCCGTCTGTCCACATCCCTTGTAAGCGCAACTCCTCCTAAACCACTTGATAAAATTTAATGACACTTAGCATAAAGGAAGTACATTATATGTAGATGTGCATGAAGGATTTTTATTGACCTCGATTATCATTGAGGGGAGATAATTGGACTTGAAAGCGAAGCGAGGGTAATCGCTTGTGAGCGTGCTCACAGTCTACACTTGTTGACATAATATCTTGACAGAGTTTGATAACCAGCCGAATTGCTTCTTGCACTTTAGAATTATGGCTCTATATACTAAAAAATAGCAAATTCACCTTGTCTGCTCTTTAAATAAAACAGCTGTTGTCCAATCTTCATGAATCTTGGAGAAAATGTTTATGGGGATGTAAATAGTATAAAGTGAGCCGTGTCATCGAGTCAAACTGTAAAATCATGTTTCAACATAAAAAATTATATTAAACAATTGTTGTTCACAAATGAACTTATCTGTTTTTATGTATTCATTATATATTAAACACTAATTCAAAGAACTTGCAAATGTCCTGCAAAACGTATCAAATTGGCTGGTATCAAGTTCATTATGGTAATAAGGGTTCCCATGATTTAAATACTTTGTAAGTTATTATTAATGTTGCTGGTTATTGATGGGCATATTTTGTGGCACTAATTGGCAGTTGTTCTTTTGGATAATTATACCCCCTTGCAAACTTGTTTGGGGGTATATAGGAATCGCCCTGTCTGTCTGTCCATCTGTCTCCACATCCCTTGTAACCGCAACTCCTCCTAAACTGTTTGATGAAATTTAATGAAACTTAGCATAAAGGAAGTACATTATATGTAGATGTGCATGAAGGATTTTTATTGACCTCGGTTATCATTAAGGTGAGATAATTGCAAAGCAGGGGGTATCGCTTGCTCACAGTCCACACTTGTTATAATATTAAAATAAAACAGAAAACACATTACTTTTTGATAGTAGTTGCTGGATTTAATCAAACATTTTTGTTAAGGTGCTGATCCACTGCTGCAGATACTGTTTGAGACCGACAAACCTCAGGATGCACATGATATCATGACCTTACATGAAGTACCAGCCGTGTGGAGATACAGGGCTCTAATCTCTGTAAACCATCTTAGGCAGAGTTTGGATGCTACAAAACAGAAACTTCCTGTTCTTAGACTTTTCCTTAAAGAGGTTAGAAAATGGTTTTTTTCTTGTTTTGATAAGAATTTAGTTGATGTTAGCAATTTATAAATATTTCACCCGACTAAATACAGAATAGTCTATTCTCCACAACTTGTTTTCTTATGAAACGTCTTAGCAAATTAAGCAAATTTTACTGCAATGATGTATGAATTTTCCTCTTCAAAATTTTCTCATTTCATATTGATGTGACCTTTAAGATTGTTAACAAGTTACAATAATTAGTTTTGATTGTTTGAAATTCTGCATATTTTCCAGGATATTACAAGGCCAAGTGTACTGGATTAATGAATAAGGGTGTCCTGTACAAAATTTTCTTATTTCATGCTGTACACATTAAATTGATTCCCCGCACGATTACTTGAAAAAAACTAAATCATTGGAAATTTGGAGAAAATGTAGTGTACTACTAAGTTCAAATTTGCCAGATTTCACTTTTTTAGTTCATGAGTTGTGGTCCCTTATAACACGGAAAATAACCAAATGTTTGGTTTTGTTACGACAACTTAAGAAAGCCTTCACTAATTAATTAGAAATTATACAATTTTCTAATTTGGACCACTAAACACAGGCCTAGTTCAAATTTGATTTATTTTAATTTTGTCATTCTGGAGATATGGAACTTTATCATGCTGAAAATAACCAAATTTGTTGTTCCTGCATGATAACTCAAGAAAGTCTCAAAATTTCATGATTGGGGAACACTTAATACTGAGTAAATTAAAATTTTACAGATTCTAAAATGCTTGGGGGAGGCACATTTGCGTCCTTTTATTCTTTTATTGGGTGAATGAATTAAAAAAATATTGTTCTCTAATGTACAAGAGCAAATAGTGTAATGTGGTAGGAATGACTTATTGGAAGTCCTATACAAAATTTCCTCACTTTGCATGGACCTAACTTCCAAGATGCCCAAAATGGACTATTTTCTTTGTACTCATTATACCCTGCTTCCCATAAGAAATAGGTTGTAAAATGTTTTCAGTTTCTGTGTAACCATGTCCGTAAATATCTTTCGTCACATTTTTCTCAGCAATGATAAATGTTACAGTACTGAAATTTTGTTAATACCTTTGTATGATCATGCCATATTGTGGGATTTATTTTTAAATACATTTTCTCTCAAGTTATAAAGAGCAGGGTATCATCAGGGAGCATTAGCTCACAGCAACTTGTTAATTAGCTGAGGAATATAAGCTGCCTAGAGCTGATAGTTATTTTCTTTTAGTCTTTCTTAATATATTATGACCTTCAGGTAACTATTAACAAGTATAAACTTGTTAAACCCATTAATTTTCAGTACATTTATTGTAGGACCATCATATGAGAGCAATACGGTTTGTGCCTAGTATAATTAGACTGCAGAAGATGTTGATACAGAAATACAACAGAAAATTAGACAGAGCTGAGGCTACAACACTGACTTTACATCATGTTAAAGAACAGATGAAGCAAGGTACAGACATGCATTACTGTTTCTGGGCTCAACATTATTGACAAAATGTTTTCATATTTTAAAAATTTGGCCCTAATGATAAAATAGATTCAAATTGACATACTTGTTATCTAGACACTTACTATTTTTGAAACAAAAGCTTCTGTTATTTTTCTTTTTCTTCCAATTATTGGGCTAATAATGTCCATTCTTCATTGATTTGGAGTTTTATGACTTCCTCTAGGGCTTATTGACCTTTACTTGCGATATTTGACTAAAGTTATTTGCAGTTATTGCTCTTTTTTAATAATTATTCCCCCCACAAACTTGTTTGTTGGTATATAGGAATCACCCTGACTGTCTGTCTGTCTGTCTGTCCACATCCCTTGTAACCGCAACTCCTCTTTAACTGCTTGATTAAATTTAGTGAAACTTAGCATAAAGGAAGTACATCATATGTAAATGTGCATGATGGATTTTTATTGACAATGGATATCATTAAGGGGAGATAATTGGACTTGAAAGCAAAGCAAAGGGTATCCCTTTGTGAGTGTGCTCACAGTCCACACTTGTTTTTTTTTTTTTAAATTTGAAATTATTACAGCTGGAGTAAAACTGTAAATACAAAAACTAGCTAAATATCAAGGCCTACAAATCACTGAATTGTCCAATGACTCCTTATAGGTGATATTGCCCTTGAATGATTTTGAGTTTTTGTTTGGTAACTTAAAAACTTTAACTATAAAAGTGACACCTTAAATTTCTATGTGTTCATACAGGTACGGTCTTTGAAAACCACAGAAATTGCAAAAATGATCTGAAAGATAAGATGTACTTACACTCTTTAGTAGTCTAAAATTGTGCAATGAGAATGGAGTTATTATCCTCTTATGAGAAATTTTGACAAAGATTTTTTTTTTGCATTATAAATTTAACAATATAACAGCTTGAATAAAACGGTTAAATGCAAAAATGATTTTAAGGACATGGCCTTAAAATCATTGAAGTGTTTAGATGACTCCTTATAAGAGTTATTGCCATTAAGCAGCATTTTTTTTTACTGCCATTGCAACACAAAAATTTAACATTCTAAGTAAAACTATAAATCCCAGATGTGATCATCTAGACAGTTGTATAATAATTGGTTTTATTTTAAAATGACTCTTCAAAAATTCTTTTTTTTCCTTGATTTGTTTTGAGTGTCATTTAACGCCACTTTTAGCAAGATTTTTGCTTGATCAACACCTCCAGTTTTTAGCGGGACAAGGAAGGCCGAATACTTGGTGAAAACCCCAACCTCCAACTGGAAGACAGGCAATTATTCTTTTTCATTTAAGGTTGGAGTCTAGCACACCCTTCAGTCAACATTTTTTCTATCTTGTATTGTTTTATAGCTATACTGGGCTCTATGGGCCATTTAGTTAAATATTTATGCTTCTGCCATTTTAATGGCGAGAACTACTCCCTGACCAGTAGGATTTGTGGAATTTTTCTTCGAACACATATTTGGTTATGTTTAAAGAGATTTTTCTCATTCTTTTAGCTACATGTATCAATATAGTGGTCTTAATGGACTGCAGTGTGTGTTATTTGTGTTACATGTTAAACAAATTAACCAGAACGGAATTTCTTGGAGTAAAATAATCTTGATTATTTTTTATATTGTAACAGTTTATTTCCGCCCTGTATGTAAACTGGAATCAACTCTATCTAGAAATCATAATAACTATTTCTATTGGAATTGTAAAGGGTCAATTATTTTTTAGAGAGAAGATTGGCAGAATTTATAAATTTATTGGATGACTACACAGAAGCATGGAAATGTGTCAGAGAATCCCTCGAAACATATGGTAAGGTATTCTGGTGTAAAAAGAATCACTGGAGATGGTATGAGAGAGACACCTGTCTGGTGTGAGAGCATCACTGGAGACATATGATAAGGTATGACAGTGACACCTGTCTGGTGTGAGAGCATCACTGGAGACATATGGTAGGGTATGACAGTGAAACCTGTCTGGTGTGAGAGCATCACTGGAGACATATGATAAGGTATGACAGTGACACCTGTCTGGTGTGAGAGCATCACTGGAGACATATGGTAAGGTATGACAGTGACACCTGTCTGGTGTGAGAGCATCACTGGAGACATATGGTAAGGTATGACAGTGACACCTGTCTGGTGTGAGAGCATCACTGGAGACATATGGTAAGGTATGACAGTGACACCTGTCTGGTGTGAGAGAATCACTGGAGACATATGATAAGGTATGACAGTGACACCTGTCTGGTGTGAGAGCATCACTGGAGACATATGATAAGGTATGACAGTGACACCTGTCTGGTGTGAGAGCATCACTGGAGACATATGGTAAGGTATGACAGTGACACCTGTCTGGTGTGAGAGCATCACTGGAGACATATGGTAAGGTATGACAGTGACACCTGTCTGGTGTGAGAGCATCACTGGAGACATATGGTAAGGTATGACAGTGACACCTGTCTGGTGTGAGAGCATCACTGGAGACATATGATAAGTATGACAATGACACCTGTCTGGTGTGAGAGAATCACTGGAGACATATGATAAGGTATGACAGTGAAACCTGTCTGGTGTGAGAGCATCACTGGAGACATATGATAAGGTATGACAGTGACACCTGTCTGGTGTGAGAGCATCACTGGAGACATATGGTAAGGTATGACAGTGACACCTGTCTGGTGTGAGAGCATCACTGGAGACATATGATAAGTATGACAATGACACCTGTCTGGTGTGAGAGAATCACTGGAGACATATGATAAGGTATGACAGTTACACCTGTCCGGTGTGAGAGAATCACTGGAGACATATGATAAGGTATGACAGTGACACCTGTCTGGGGTGATACAATGCCAATTGGGCCTGTTCTGGTCAGTGAGTAGTTCCCACCAGCTACCTATTATAATCGCCCATTTAATAAGAAGGAACAACATTGTTTGTGTTCATTTTTTTCATAGTGAAAAGCATACAATCTTTACAATTTTACACAATACTCATCCTCACAAGTCAGGGGTTTTGTGTCCACATGTGTCCACGAACCCCTGACAAACTTAGCAAGGAAATTCCCGAGCTAGAAGATTTTCGTATGACGTCAATCCTTCAGAATATCAACCAATGAAATTGCTTGAAAGAAGCAAGTGTTTGGCAGAAGTCATTCTTACTCGTTCTTGAGTGGGAAGAAAACGTAACGCAACTAATAAATAACGCGGTAATAACAAACTATTAACACTACTGTACAAAATGCACTGACTTTTACATGGTCTATGCAACACATCTGTTTTGGTTTATTTACAATCGACATCGGGATATCCCCTAACCAAGCCGCGAATGAAAGCGAGCTTTTGATTGGATACATCAAGGTATGATGTAGCCAATCAAAATAGTTACTATGAGCCCGGGAATTTCCTAGCTAAGATTGTCAGGGGTTCGTGGACACAGAAACCCTGACTTCTGAGGATGCACAATAATATATTTGGCAACTCTTGTGTATTGACATGAAATTTATTTGAATTAGAAAATTACTACCTGGTCATTACTACTTGCTATCCAGAAGCCCACAAAAATAATTATTCTTTTTGTTTTCAATATATGATATGCTTGCAACTTATCTAATTAACTTTTTGTAGTGGTGCAAAACTGGGTGTGAACTTGCACTAAAGGGATCTTAAGCAACAGTAAATTGTACAGTTAGATTACACTACTGAAATATGATCTTATAGCCCATCATTTGTTTTGGTTGTACATTTGTATTTTACAGTGTGTCCAGCTAACGAGAGTTTAGTAACAGTCAGTAAGGAGTATTGTAGATCTGACATTACAGACAAGACTCCTGTCTCCTACCTCCTACCAACATACAGAGATGCAGGCCTATGTTCTTATGTTTTGTTGTTTTTCCTCATGAAAAAGCAAAATTTATTTTTGCAGAACTTTTGTCACAGGTGCAAAATCAGGTAAGGATTCACTTCAATGTACTTTTTGTATTAATATTGACTAAAAGGTCCAGTTAAGCAGTTTCAATAACTGTCTGTTTTCACTTTTCTTTAAACAGCCAAATGTACAGGCAAAGGTTCTTTTACATATGCACAAAATAAATCATCAGCATATGATCTTTGCTGTTGCTTAAAAGTTCAAATTAATGTTTCATACATATTTCATCGGTATATCTCTTCATATTATGGGTTTAAAAAATTTAAGGGGATGAACAGTTGTTGTATTGTTTCTGATGGCCTCGTATTTAGTTGCAAAATAATCCAATAAAGATCCAATGGATATATGTCATATAATTCATGGATTACATATGAAGAACATAAAGAATGCCCATTTTAAAATAAGTTGTCGCGCAGACATACCCATTTTGCTGGCTAACTAATCGGCTATTGTATATTTTAGTGAGGTCAGCTTATGTGTCCAATTTCACTTGGACATATCTTCTGCCCATCTGATAAAGTACCACCCAGATAGATAGATCAGTCACACATAGTATTAGCTAACTTTATCTACAATTGTTTATATTAAAGGAGACACCTTGCCCAAATTTCACATGTGCCCATTTGATAAGTTTCCCCCCAGACAGAGACCTGTTGAGTACCTCAGAGGCCAAATGGTTAAGGTAGTTAGGCATCTAATATTGATAACATGCCTGTCAACAATGAGTTTGCTGGTTCAAGTCTTACTGCAGGCAGGGTGTGCTAAACAGAATTTTAATTGACAAGGATTGCCAGGGTCAGGGGTGTTCCCCAGGGTACTCTGGCTTCTCCCCTAATAAAACTGGATATCACAATATAGCTAAAAGTTGCTGAAAGTGGTTGTTAAAAAACCATTCAAACAAACAAAACTGAAGCTTGTTGCCAATTTTGTCAGCTAACTTTATCTACTGAGGTGAGGACAGCTTACCCAGTTCATAATATATATCTTCTGCTCAATTGATTCTTTACCACCCTGACACACATCTGTTACATGTGGTGTTATCTAACATTCACAACTGTTATATATTGTAGGGAGGACAGTTTACCCAAGGTACATGTGAAGGACATATCATCTGCCCATCTGATAAGTTACCACCCAGACAGAGACCTGTTACCCATGATGTTAGCCAACATTAACTACTGTTATATAATGTAGGGAGGACAGTTTACCCAGGGTCCATGTGAAGGACATATCGTCTGCCCATCTGATAAGTTACCACCCAGACAGAGATCTGGTACCCATGGTGTTGGCTAACATTCACAACTGTTATATATTGTAGGGAGGACAGTTTACCCAGGGTCCATGTGAAGGACATATCGTCTGCCCATCTGATAAGTTACCACCCAGACAGAGACCTGTTACCCAGGGTGTTAGCTAACATTAACTACTGTTATATATTGTAGGGAGGACAGTTTACCCAGGGTACATGTGAAGGACATATTGTCTGCCCATCTGATAAGTTACCTCCCAGACAGAGATCTGTTACCATGGTGTTAGCTAACATTAACTACTGTTATATATTGTAGGGAGGACAGTTTACCCAGGGTACATGTGAAGGACATATTGTCTGCCCATCTGATAAGTTACCACCCAGACAGAGACCTGTTACCCTTGGTGTTAGCTAACATTAACTACTGTTATATATTGTAGGGAGGACAGTTTACCCAGGGTCCATGTGAAGGACATATCATCAGCCCATCTGATAAGTTACCACCCAGATAAAGACCTGTTACCCTTGGTGTTAGCTAACATTAACTACTGTTATATATTGTAGGGAGGACAGTTTACCCAGGGTCAATGTGAAGGACATATCGTCTGCCCATCTGATCAGTTACCACCCAGATAGAGACCTGTTACCCTTGGTGTTGACCAACTGTAACTATTCATTTGAAGTAGGTCAGGGTACCAGAGTGGAATACAACTTTGCCAACCTGGAGAGACAACTGATGGACAGATTTTTATTTTCCAAGTCAGTTATTACTGGTCTTCATGAGGTAAAAATTTGAGCTATACAAACTTAAATAGACTGACCATAGTTGTCTTTGAAGAAAAGTTGTCTTGAGCAGAAATCAGTGAAATAGTTCTACCCCTTCTTCGAGGAAAAGGGGTATACTGGTTTACCCCTGTATGTCATTCCATCCGCAAGATAAGTTTCGCAACAGTTTTCTCAGCAACTACTTATCACAACCACTTGAAATTATATATGTCACCTTACTATGTGGTCCTATATTGCGAGTACTGAATTCAGGTCTGTTGCATATCTATTTCTTTTTTACCAACTTAGTCAATTCAATGATGTGAATAGTGGGGGTATACTGAGTGAGCAGTAGCTCACAGGTTACTAGTTTCACATGGTGAGGCTGTTTATTGTTAATTCATTCTTATTCCATGGATCGTTATACATAATTTATCGACCATCAGGTAATAGATTAAGCAATACACTATGAACTGATAAATTTACTTTTATCAACTAAAAAAACTGAGGCCCTGAATGGTCTTTTAAAACAGGTCTAACCATGTATACTTTTTTTAAATTAAGATTTCTGTTGTAAACCTTTACAGATAGAAACCATCACATACAGATCAGAATCAACCAATGCTGTGGTCTTCAAGAGTTTGTGTGAGAGAGTCAAACAGGTTTGTTCCTATTATTTTTTATGGAAATGTTGGTAACTATCTGCTACATGTACTAGAATTATTTTGAAATTATTGTAAAAGCTAGTTTTACCAGTATTGTTCAAACTATTCCACAAGTATTTTATAGCTTCCTCCATATTATTGGACAGAAGTTTACTTTATATATACATATCTTGAAATTAGTAGTTTCATGCTATGTATGCAATATTCCAGTTTATATTTTTCTTTATTACATGAACAGAATTTAGCATATTTTTTATTGGTCTAAAAACAACTTTTGAGTCATGATAAATTGTATTAAACAGTATTAACATTACCTAAAAATATGTACATTTTTGTCCTCAGCATGATTTTGATGCACAGTGGTCAAGCGAATCCAATATTGACCTGGTTTTGACCAGTTCAAGCCTTTTTTTATGACTGTTTCAATATATCAACTTCAATTTTAGTGGTCATTGAATTTGAACATCTGTAATTATAAAATATACTGTAAAAATATTTAAGAATAAAATTATTGATTTATTTATACTCTGCTCAATATTTGAAATGTGATGAAACTGGATTATCAGCAAATCAATATCAAAATGCAGTATTAACAAAAAATATTAAGGGTTACCAACATTATAACTAATTACAAACTGTAAGCATTATCTGTTTTTCTGATCAAGGCAGATGGTGATTTTATTCATTTAATAAAACAATAATTGAATTTGATATATGGTCGCTATCAGGATTTTCCAGCCCTTAAAAATGTATATTCACCTTGCCTATCAGCTCAGTAAATATTACATTTTTTTCTGGCTGATAAATCCTGATAGCATCATATAGCGACCTATATCAAAGTCATTAATTGTATCATATTAAAGAATATCATGCTAAGATTTGGCTATTTTGGGACTATTTGCATCTGAGTATTGTAAACAAATTTGATGACTTCATGAACAAAGACATATCATTCAACTACCTATGTTCACAACTATTTTATGTGTTTATGTTGGCCTCATTATTGCCAGCAATTCAGGAGGCTATGGGTTTGAAATCCTATGATGGGAAAAACTAAAAACATTCTAAAATGTTAACATGCTCTTCACAAAGCACACATTATTAAAGAGGTGGGGCAAGTAAAAGAATGGCTTGTTGTCTAGATACTGTGTCAGAATGGATTGACATATGATCTTATACAAAGAAGACATATGAAACTAATTGTTCTCATGCACCATTATATGATGGAAAAATGTGGTAGTGAAACAACATATACTTGCATATACTCTGTATTGTAACACAACAAATTTATTTGCAACACAGAGAGTCTTAAGCGTGTTATTCTCTGCTTTTGACAATTGAGATATTATTTAGATCTGTAGACAATGCACCTATATTGCATACTTTGTATTAAGGAAAATTCAGGGAAACCATAAATCAGAACAATTAGTAATATCTACTAGAGCAGAATTTAAGAATCTTGAAGCAGATAATGTTAGCAATTTGTGAACCACAATTATCAGCTTCAAGATTCTTCTTAGAAATCTCTCTGTTATTCATCTTCAGGTAACCAACATACACCTCCTGAAACGTAAAACGTTCCCATTTATACGTTCGTCCATCCGTCCGTTCGTTCGTTCGTTTGTTCCCATGCGCAAAACAACTAGTAAATAAAAACCGTTGGTTCGTTCGTCCGCATGCACAGTACAGGTAAAAATAAAGGTTCATTCGTTCGTCAGCATTCGCAAAAGAAAATATTTTACACTTTGTTAGTCTGATAGAAAATACTACATTCCGTGCATTCTGTTATCAAATTAAAATAACTTGAACATTAAAATGTCAAATAAAGTCTATTTATTTTAAAACTATAAATTCATTAAAATCATGAACATGTTTTAAATTAAATATAAACATAAACAATATGAAATACTTTCTTCATCTATTTTGTTATGTAAATCTACAATATTCAGGTTGTACAATAAATATGATTTATTTGAACACTCTCCAAATTTTATGAAAATAATTAAAAAAAAAGAAGTAAACACATATGAAATTTTTCTATTTTAGTTCCTAAAACCTTTTAAAAATGTGTGTTTTATCCAATAGTCTTTGAATATCCCTACATTGTCTTCATTTGATACAAAAACTGAATAATCTTGCATCAAATCTTAATTTGATGTCACAATATTTGTTTGGAATTACAGACATTTAATTTCCTAGGTTTTAAATTGTATGTATAATGTCTCGGGACTGATTTAGCATCTCTTAGTTAGGTCAAAGAAGTGAATTATAGTATGCTATGGTTTAAAATTGCATCTTATACGGTCTTAGGATTGATTTTATATATGTAATATGGTTTTTAATTGTATCGCAAAGGTCTCAGGAGTGATTTTTTATTTGAAATAGGGTTTTTAATTGTATCGCAAAGGTCTCATGAGTGATTTTTGTATGTGTAATATGGTTTTTAATTGTATTGCTAAGGTCTCGGGAGTGAATTTATATATGTAATATGGTTTTTAATTGTATTGCTAGGGTCTCAGTAGTAATTTTGTATGTGAAATATGGTTTTTAATTGTATTGCTAGAGTCTCAGGAGTGATTTTGTATGTGAAATATGGGATTTTATTGTATTGCAAAGGTCTCAGGAGTGATTTTGTATGTGTAATATGGTTTTTAATTGTATTGCTAAGGTCTCAGGAGTGAATTTATATATGTAATATGGTTTTTAATTGTATTGCTAGGGTCTCAGTAATAATTTTGTATGTGAAATATGGTTTTTAATTGTATTGCTAGAGTCTCAGGAGTGATTTTTTATGTGAAATATGGTATTTTATTGTATCGCAAAGGTCTCAGGAGTGATTTTATATGTCTAATATAGTTTTTAATTATATTGCTAGGGTCTCAGTAGTAATTTTATATGTGAAATATGGTTTTTAATTGTATTGCTAGAGTCTCAGGAGTGATTTTGTATGTGAAATATAGGTTTTTATTGTATTGCAAAGGTCTCAGGAGTGATTTTATATGTGAAATATTGTTTTTAATTGTATTGCTAGAGGCTCAGGAGTGATTTTGTATGTGAAATATGGTTTTAAATTGTATCACAAAGGTCTAAGGAGTTATTTTATATGTGTAATATGGTCTTTAATTGTATTGCTAGGGTCTCAAGAGTGATTTTGTATGTGTAATATGGTTTTTAATTGTATTGCTCAGGTCTCAGTAGTGCAATTGTATGTGTAATATGGTTTTTAACTGCATTTCTTATGTATCAGGAGTGATTTAATATGTTTAATATAGTTTTTAATTGCATCTCAAAGGTCTCGGGAGATGTGATTTTGAATGTGTTATTGGAACACCACCTTGATGAACATTTTCCAATAGAGTATTTTTATAATAAATTACACCTAAATTTATGAAACTATATGGTTTAACAAATATTTTAACACATAATAAATATACAGCTGTAGTAGTACATTTCATTATATGCAAAAAAGATTAATTATAAAAAGCTTCCTCGGGAATGTGTAATAATTACTGTAATCAAAATAAAATGGAGGATTAAGCTTGTCTCTTTTTACACTGTGATAATATTTATAGGTCCATTATTAAAACATTTCCATGTTTAACCCAAATCCCGAACGTGAATATTTTATAAAAATACTCAACCCCACAAATTTTCTCGAAGGCTTGTTATTTTGTCACATTTGTGTGTGTGTGTATTACGTGTTTGAGCTGTCATAAATCATTTAAATGATGATTTAATGAAAATAAAGTATAATTATTTTATTATTTATTCCTTTTCAATTTTTTATTTGTTTACTATAAACCAACTTGATTCTCAAGATTTTATTTTAAAATGATCTCGAGAAAGTTTCTTGATTTTGTCCATTCGTTTCCCCACATACGAACAATTGAAGCGTATAGCTTATCTCTGATTGGTTAATTTTTAAATGGTTCGTCTGGACGATAAGAGCGTTCGTTCGTTCTTGGTCCGTTCGTATGTCGTTTTTGGTTCGTCCGTTTGACGTTCATACGGGAACATTTTACGTTTCAGGGGGTGTAATAAAAAAAGAATCCAATCTGACATAGTTTCCAAAATGATGTCATAAAGAAGTTTAGGGGTTACAATTATTACATTGCTTCCAGGGGCCTCGGTGGCCGAGTGGTTAAGGTAGTTCGTCTACTATTGATCATGTGGTCTGTCAACACTGAGATTGCGGGTTCGATCCTCACGTCAGGCAGGGTGTACTCGACTCCAATCTTAATTGACAAGGATTGCCATTTTTCCTACTGCAGGTCGGGGGTTTTCCCCCGGGTACTCCGGCTTTCTCCCCAAATAAAAACTGGATGCCACGATATAGCTGAAAAATTGCTGAAAGTGGCAGTAAAACACAAACGAACAAACATTGCTTCCACCACTGCGATCTCATAGTAGATTGCTTGAAGCAGAGACATGCAGGGTAGAGCACAGGGCAAGCCCAGCATCTCCCCAATGGAGAAACATTTTTGTCTCGCCTGCGACGAAAGTCGCTGGAGGCGAGACATATGTATGGGAATCCGGCGGCGGCGGCGGCGGCGGCGGCGTAAACACTTGACATCTTGCTTCATATCTTTGTAAGCCCAAGCCCTAGGTCCATCAAATTTGGTCCAGAGGTAGCTTATGATGAGTACTTGCCAGTCAGTCACCTGTCACCTGACCTTGACCTCAATTTCACGGTCCAGCGACTACGTTAAAGTTTTTGGGTTACGACAGTTCCTCTGTAACTACGCATGGTAGGATGACAATATTTGGTGTATAGGTTGCTGATGACTAGTACATGACTGTCTGGTAGGTGTCACCTGACCTTGACCTCAATTTCACGGTCCAGCGACTACGTTAAAGTTTTTGGGTTACGACAGTTCCTCTGTAACTATGCATGGTAGGATGAAAATATTTGGTGTATAGGTTGCTGATGACTAGTACATGACTGTCTGGTAGGTGTCACTTGACCTTGACCTCAATTTCACGGTCCAGCGACTACGTTAAAGTTTTGGGGTTACGACAGTTCCTCTGTAACTACGCATGGTAGGATGAAAATATTTGGTGTATAGGTTGCTGATGACTTGTACATGACTGTCTGGTAGGTGTCACCTGACCTTGACCTCAATTTCACGGTCCAGCGACTACGTTAAAGTTTTTGGGTTACGACAGTTCCTCTGTAACTACGCATGGTAGGATGACGATATTTGGTGTATAGGTTGCTGATGACTAGTACATGACTGTCTGGTAGGTGTCACCTGACCTTGACCTCAATTTCATGGTCCAGCGACTACGTTAAAGTTTTGGGGTTACGACAGTTCCTCTGTCTCTACACATGGTAGGATGACAATATTTGGTATATAGGTTGCTGATAACTAGTACATGACTGTCTGGTAGGTGTCACCTGACCTTGACCTCAATTTCACGGTCCAGCGATTACGTTAAAGTTTTTGGGTTACGATAGTTCCTCTGTAACTACGCATGTTAGGATGACAATATTTGGTATATAGGTTGCTGATGAATAGTACAAGACTGTCTGGAAGGTTCCACCTGACCTTGACCTCAATTTCACGGTCCAGGGACTACATGTATGTTAAAGTTTTTTGGTTACGGCTGTTCCCCTGTAAATATGCAGGGTATGGTGACAATATTTTGTATACAGGCTGCTGCTGATATTTAATGCTATTTACGTAATGCTTATGACGAAATTTATTTTCGTTACTGATGCGGAATGCAGGCGAGACGTTTTTCTGTGTCCACACTTGTGATATATAGATATATATTTAAATTTTTATTGTATTAAAATAGTTAAATGTCATTATAAAAATCTTTGTACAGTTTTGTATTACTTTAGTTTGTTTCTTCTGTGTTAAATTATTGATTAATATTATAGAAAAAATACTTTGAACATTATTTTTTTTTCTTTTTTTTTATCAGTATATATTGTCATATTATTGTATGAGACTATTTTTAATCAAGAAGGACATTTATTGTTTATATTATAATCCTATATCAGAAGGTGTTGCATTCCAATTCAAGTAATGCAAGTCCAGCAGTTCAATGTGAACATATTTGAAAAATTAATTTTGAGTCCTTTCCATAATTTAATGTAGATCTATATTAAACTAAACAAAGCCAGCATTTATTTACAGGAGAGACTAAATCCAACGGTACAAAGTCAGATATTTGGCGAGTTACGACTGAAGTCCTACCCAGACCTGTGTGAGGGCCTGGACAAACTGGACATAGCCATCAGTTTCCTCAAGACTGTTGGATCTGACCCCAATGGTTTGCTTTACCATTTCATGGCACATGTTTTAAAAATTAACAGTCCACTATCTAGTCCAAAGGTGAGATTTTTTGTCATTTCAGTAGAAAGTCCAAAGATTTCAAACTGAATGACATGCTCTTCTTCTCACTTATATGTTCTTAGTACAAATGACTTCAATATAGATTTTAACTATCTTTAGACAGTGCTTTATAAATCACAATTTTAACATTTCCTGTAATAATTATTATATTTTAGCATTGAATTATATACAACTTAATTTATGCATTCTATTGAATAAACTATATGCATTTGACCTGCAGTCTATCATATGTGCAAATGGCATGACAATTAAGGTTGCTTCTCTTTCATTTTATGTAAGGGGCTAGACATATCTATTAATATACAATACTTGAAAAAGAACTGAACAACTTGTAATACAATTTTAATATATTTAGTACATGTATTACTTCTACCAACCTGGGGGCCGAGTGGTTAAGGTAGTTCGTCTACTATTGATCACATGGTCTGTCAACACTGAGATTGCAGGTTCGATTCTCACTTCAGGCAGGGTGTACTCGACTCCAATCTTAATTGACAAGGATTGCCAGTTTTCCTACCTCAGGTTCGGGGTTCTCTCTTGGTACTCCGGTTTCCTCCCCCAATAAAAACTGGATGCCATGATATAGCTGAAAAATTCCTGAACGTGGCATTAAAACACCATTCAAACAAACAATCTACAAAACTGAATTCTTTTTCCAAGATGGCTTCCTCTTTGTGACTCAGTTTCAGAATGCATTTGCTTGACTCTTGCTTAACCTTGTGAGATGTGACATTTTCTGAATTTATCATTCCCACAGTACTGTAAGTAAATATTTTTTTCTTGCGTAGTAATGTTAACATTATATTGTACTTCTTACAGTCCCAACAAGCCACCAGATGTAAACACACAATGTCTCTTTGGATCACCATGGCATTGGAGAGAGCCAAAGTTCTGGCCAAATACCACAAGGTTTGTTTAATTTGTTTGGGAGTTTATTGAACACAAGAAAAGAAGTTAAGCATAGTATTGATGGAATATTAGAGCATTATTTGGTAAATACATGTATGTTTTCCAGTTTTTTTAATAAATAAGTTAAGTGTAACAGACTATTAAAGATCATGTAATTTACTCTTGTGTAAAAATCATGTCCAAACATTGATCTCATCAGCGACATGTATATTACTTATCTATGTTGCCATTAATACCTATCACATAATCAATTAGCAGATGGTGATCACTTTCTAAACAGTGAAAATTATACAGTTAACTCTACCATCCCCACCACAATGGATATTTTATAGAAGTTTTGTGTTGTTTTGCGAGTGGAGTGCAGCAGAACAAGGAAAAAGACATAAAAAAAAATCATGAGTGGAACCTGGCTTTCCCAAAAGCGCATTTAAAACTACCTATTTCTTGTGTAAACCAGTAACTTTATTATATCAGAATATCCTATAGACTCTCCATTGTCTCCAACAACCAATCAGAAATGTCAGAAAAAGAACGTTTGACAGGATGGTTATGTCACCATAACATTGTTCTTGTTTCATGCATTTAGATTGGATGAGTGCACATTAGCTCATCTGTACCTGGTCGTCTGAACCAGAAATCAGCAATTTATAGAAGAATATATGAATTAACAGAGTTTCTTCTTAAACTGGGATACCCAAAGACCCTTATTGATATTTAAATTGAGAGGTTGTAACAAAAATCAATTTTGGAGCTAAGGACAACCAAAAACAATGAACAAATAATGATAAACAAATACTGTTTGTAGGTACCAGGAAATTTTTTGCGCTTGCCACTTTCGTCATTTGGACACCCAATTTCCAACAAGTACTAAAATTTTTCGTTACAAATTCATTCTACTAAGTGTAAAACGACATATTTATGACCCCAAAGCCAATTAACTAGAAATTTATTTATGTCACCTCGATACTTTTAAACAGCAGGTGTCAATCGTCGAATCAATATTTTTACAGGTAATCCGATTAAGATGATTTAGTGGTGCTCCTGGCCAATATTATGATACAAACAAAAAAAGTGTCGTAGATCGTACTGATGCGCACAGACTTCCACCTTTTGATTAAATATGTAATGCAATTTTCAATTTTCATTTTCAGAAAGCTTTTGAGGGAATATCAGACAACTTCAAGAAGCTCCTTACAGAAGACCAAATACAGATAATAGAGGAAATTCTTAATAAACTCCCAGTAGAACAAATAGACATTTTAGTGGAGTTAATCTTTGAGTGTATTGTGTTGAGGATTGATGTTCCTCAGAATAAAGATGATGAAGATTATGTTGACATGTCAAAAATCAGGTATATTTAAACTGATAGAATGAATATTTGTTTGCTTCAACACCATTTATTGGTGTTGTTGACAAAACATATGCTGGGATTAATTATTGCAATCTCCTGTCTAAAAAAAACATGATCCGTGGAATGTTTTGTTTGAAAATTTAATCTCATAGATTGACCCACCATCTGAAATATGGTGCCACTGTTACAAACTCGCAATCTTCATAAAATGACTTAGCAAACTAAATTAGTTACACAAAAAAGAAATTGCCATCTTGAAGTTCAATATAGGAAATTAAGGATTTAATATCATACATTGTTCATTGAATTTATAAGGTGTCATAAACTTTTCCTAAGAAACTCTGCATGGTTTATTCATCTCAAAAATGCACTTTTTTATATAAAAAATTATGTATTTTACAAGTTTATGAAATTTAATTTCAGTTTACGGGATGCTTTACAAGGATATATTGATTCCAGTCCATTTGAAGATGAATTAATAATAGACCAAACACTGATGGCGGCTATTGACGAGTTGCCATCAAATATAGAGGATCATCACCGTGTTCTTACAGGACAGTCGGTCGAGGTGTGGTGCTTAGTCAACCAAGTTTTTACCGATAAACAACGCCAGAAATGTTAGATCCAAAAACATACTGATTAACTTGAATATCAATCATCATGACATTCTAACTGTTTATATCATAAAATATTAGTAATAGTATTCTGTTCATTGTTAAAGTTTATGTTGCCATCTTTTTATAATGTAAATATTTGTGCCTTAATCATGTTTGCTGGTCATTTTTAAGACATCTTATTTAAATGGTTGTTATTGTTTGTAATTAAGTGTTTAATATGTTTTTTATTTTTTCTTGTAGATATGCTATACTTCATTTGTTAACATTTAAACTATATCATATTAAACTCATGTTATTTCTAGGCAAGTAAAAATTTTAAATTAAAGTTATTATATTCAAAGTAAATTAACTTACTTTCTGCATCTTTTTAATGGGTTTATAGCATTATTTTAAGAAATCTTAAATTTTGCTTTTGCTTGTCTACTTTGTGTATGACTTTGCTGCCAAAACATGGCTGACAGGAAGTTTCTAATTAAAGCATAAAGCATAGCAGATGTTTAGAACTGCTAAGAAACTGCTTACAAGTGAACTGCTTAAAATTTTAATCTGCTTTAATTTTATGAACTGTTATTGGAACAGCCTAGAACTGGAACACTGCTGAGAAAGAACTGCTAAAAATACCAAAATTTAGCAGTTCTTAAAATCAAAACTGCTAAGACCCAAACTTCTTTCAACTGCCTAATAACTGAATAAAATTAAACACTGCTATAAAACTACTTAAGAGCTGCTTAAATAAGCAGTTTACTTTTACTTGGGGATATTTATGTTCGGGGGTTTTTTTGTATGTCATTTATCATGTTCTGCTTTATAGATTTTTTTTTTTTATTTGCTTTTTAAATTCTGTCTTTCTGATTTGTTTTCTTGCATTTTGTTCTACTTTAGAAATCATTTAGTGATTATAGAGTGTATTAAGAATTCCAACATTCAGTATTCTACAAAGACAATGCTTCTTGAGTTCACCTATTGCTTACATCTTTATTTGTGCCCGGGATGTTTTACACTCCTTTAGGAGTCTACTCCTGTATATGGAAGAAGAAGAAGAAGAAGTAGACTCAAACCACATAGCTGCTGAGTGTATCTTTTATCAACTTTTAGGGTTGACAGTGACTTAACACAGTGTTTCCATGGCTTGATCCACAAATGTAGCTGGAGATTCCGACCTGTGCTCGGAATTCCGCACTGTTTTGCTCGGAATTCCGCATTTTTGCTCGGAAAAGGCTTGGAATTTTGGACTTTGATATTTTAAAGCGCGGAATTAGCTCGGAAATTTGGACTTTGTAATTTTTTTAGCTTGGAAAATCCGCGGAAAATTGGACTTTAATAATTTTTTTCAGCACGGAATTAGCTCGGAATTTTGGACTTTGTCATTTTTTAGCTTGGAAAATGCGCGGAAAGTTGGACTGTAATATTTTTCAGCACGGAACTAGCTCGGAAATGTGGACTTTGTCATTTTTTAGCTTGGAAAATGTGCTGAATGTTGGACTTTCATATTTTTCAGCATGGAATTAGCTAGGAAATTTGGACTCAATGATATGGGGATTTACAATTGCATTAAATATGTTAGAATTTCACTAGAATATCTTTATGGTTAAAAAATAAAATTATTATGCTGAAAATATATACTTTGGTCACCAAACAGCAATTATTGTTTATTAAAACTTTGACAGTTACATATTAAAATATTAGCATTCAATTAATTAAACTAGTTTACATGTATAAGCACTGAAAAACTAAAAACATTCAGAGTTTTACAAGTGCATAAATTGAAATAATTATTTGCTATCAATACAAAAACACTAAATTAAATTTGTAATCAATCATAAAATTAACATTGAAGTTTTTAAAATATTAATTTTCCATGTTCTATTAGTGAAGTATTCTTTAAGTAAAATCTATATAATATAGAAGTAAAATGTTTTAAAAGCAGTGGTTTGTTTTATTTCTAAAATAAATGTTTTATTACTCAAAAGAATTTAAAATGATTTTTTTCTGAAATGCTCAATTTTTTTTTAATTAATCAGTTTTCAAATATTGACCAATGAAATTGGAGAATCATTAGCCAATCAAAACATTTGGCACATTTTTCAAATGGATGTTGAGTAGGAAAACTTAATGGAGTTTGTTTACATTTTTAAAACCTAAGATAAGGTATGTGTTTTACATTAAAGTTCCTGAAATTAATTTATAAAAATAATAAATTTTTAGAACATTACTACAAATTTTGATCCAATAATATGTCTCAGTACTTCACAAAGGAAATATTGTCAATAAAGTTTTCAATATTGTTTATATAAAGTCGGCCATTTTGAAAAAAAACATCTTTCATTTTCACACTGGTTTCAAACATATTTATCATAACAATAATAAAACTAATAGATATTTAAGGTAATTGTTAAATATTTTATTTAGTATAAAAATTGTGCACATTGTCTATTTATGTTTGTATGCCCATAAAGTTCATTAATAATTACTTAAAGTGTGTAATCAAAACAAGTGCATGTATTTATTTCTTTAGGCAACTTACCTACGACAACATACAAGCTAACTGAAAATGATCAAATTGTTTAATAGTTAGTGTTTCTTTTTTATGAAGACAGTAAAACTGCATGTGTAGAAACAGTAGATTTGTTGTGTTTGCAGATATTTTAAACAAACTGATTTCTACTTAAAGAAATTTTAAAGTTTTAAATATACATGTAATAGCAATATTTGTTAATTTTTCTGTAAATAAAATTAATAAAATAAAAATAAAATGTGTGTAAACATTTTAAGCATTAGAAAATCATCTATTTATTGACCATAATAATTCTGACTGATTCACCTTTTACTCTGGAAGTATGTTATTGTTTAATTTTATTTTCCTTCCAGGATAACATTAATAAGCAAAATGGAAAATGGACATGTGAATATGATATGAGGCTTCTATGTAAAGCAGAAGCAACAAAGAACTTGACATAGTATCCCTTGCTGTCAGAATGATAGGGAAAACAAATAATATTAATTTATTAATTTTCTATTGAATTTTGAATATTTATTATGCTAGAATGCAGTTAGTGCTTATCCTTTTGAAATAAGAAATAAATGATAGAATCTTATTAAGAATTGTTTTACTTTTCAGAAAACTCAGTGGCACTTGTTCAGATTTTACATGCAATCATCCACTGAAAATGATCTAGCTATGAGCATTGATGAGATCAACTATGATTCGCTGGCATAAAATCAGACTAAGCAAGAGACAAAATTTTGACATCCCAGGAACCAAAATATAAGACCCCACGGAAAAAAATTCCATGCCCCTCGTAGAAAATTTCCACCATAACTTTCCAAGCTAAATTTCCGACACATGCATGGAAAAAAATTCCGCGGTTGCTTGAAATTCCAAGCTTATTTCCAACATAGTGCGGAGTATTTGGAATTTTGCTAGCTTATTTCCGAGCTATTTTCCGAAGTAGCACGGAATATTCAGAATTTTCCAAGCCAATTTCCGAGCTATTTTCCGACATAGCACGGAGTATTCGGAAAATTCTAAGCAATTTTCCGACCTAGTGCGGAGTATTCGGACAAATTCCAAGCTATTTTCCGACTAAGCGCGGAGTATTCAGACTTTTCTGAGCTATTTTCCGAGCTTAGCTTGGAATTTGGTAACAAATTCCGCGCTAATGTCGGAAAATCTGTCGGAAATGTGCACATTTTCCAACCAAATTTCCAACATAGCTCGGAAAAGTGTTTTTTTTTTCAGGGTTTTTTTGACGAAAATTTTTTTTTTTTAGCGCGGAGTCCGAATACTCCGCGCTCAAATTGTTCGTGCTAAAATGCGGAATCTCCAGCTACGGGCAGGGCTGTGTAGCAAATATTGGATGCCTTGTTAATGTTCTAGTCAGATGATAGAAAGTTTTGCCATGGACAATAGTAGGATACATGTATAGAGTATGCCAGACTCCTGGCACATTTATGACCACTTTTGTAGATACAATAGGCACATTAAAACTGCTACAAAGGACAAAACTTTCCATCCCTACCAAACTTTTCATACTTTCCTAGTGGCAGTTGATATTTTTCTATAAGTGTTCCATCCCATATCCACAATAAATTTCTTATTTGTTAACTTGTTCTTGTCCTGAATATTGGTAAAATTATGTTTGCTGGACATTAGGCAACCATAAAAATCCGTCAGTAATGATATTATCAAAACACGAATGCTTAGTTTAGTGGGGTTCTTGTAGCTGTTTTAAAAGACATAATTCTTTCTGTACTGAACTTCTTTATGCATGTTTGACTATTCAATTAGTCATTTAATCAATATATAACTGACAAATTATCTCCTTTTATATTTAAGTAGAATATAATTGAAACAAGACCAAAATACAAGTTTAAAAATTCCACTGTTGCAAATGGTGGTATGCGAGTACAACACCAGTCTGGATAAAAACATGTATTACAAAATGGCAATAATGTATCAATTCAAATTTCAATAAGCTCTGGGATCATATTTACTCTCATGGATCAAGTCATAGAGGTTTTGAAAACGGGAAATTTGTCTTTAAATCAACTTGTGATATATACTGTACTCCATTACATTCAATGTTTGGTTTTATCATCATTCTCAAGGACTCATCATTCAAATAAGCCCCAAAACTACACCAATATAAAAGGCAATTAAAAAATTATTAAAAGAAATTCTTTTACTGGGAACTATATTTGTCGACAACATGAAGCCAAGGGTAATGATTGTGGGCTTGTACCAAATAGATTGGAATATAACAATTTGTACATATAAAAACTATTTATTCATTAACTTGAGACACTATTGGGTTTATCTGCAAACTTGCAGGTTTCCCAGATGAATAATTTAAAAACCAGGGGCATTTTTATATCGTGTATTTGTGTAGTTAAATAAAGAAAAGAAAATTTATAAGAATGTATAATTTGGATTTTTATTTTACCATTGTATCCTATTAGAGTTTACATATAAAACTGTAAAACGTTATAGTTGTCATGCTTGGAAATTTATTGTAAAAATTCCTGTTTTTCTGCTGAAGCTGGTTAGGCTTCCTCCCCTTAAGATAGACCTCGAGCACACATTGCCAAAAGTCAGTGCCCAACTATATTATTATGTTAATATTAAAAATTTAAAAGAAAATCATGGACTTACTTTTTGTTAGTTATATTATAAATGTTTAAGTTAGTGTCTTACTTTGGGCAGGGTGTGCCCCAGGCTATCATTAATTTACAAATATTGACAGTTTTCCTATGAAAGGTCAAACCAGGAACTCCAGCTTCATACCCAATAAAAACTTATTTCCATGATATGCATGTATCTGAAAAATTGATAACAGTTGCCATTAAAAAAGGGTTCAAACAAACAAATAATTTGTAACAAAGGATTTATGTGGTTTCCTTCTTATGTTTAATAATTGCATTATGGTCTCAATACATGTACAAGTTGAAGGCAAGGAAATAAGAGTTAAGTCACCATCAGTGTTGACAGGCACACGATCAATAGTAAACAACTAACTTGGCCACTCTGCCAACTCGCAATCATTGTGATGCCAATCGGATGATCTATTACCAACAATTATGACCCAAATTGGGTATACAAGTAAAAGGATAAAAAAACCTTATGAAAGAAATATTGTCAGAACAAGATTTTTTTTCTCATATGTTTGTGTTACGCCAACTAAATTGGGGGACATATGGCAGTTTGGTCTGTTCATTCGTTCGTCCATCTGTCTGTCCCACCAAAGGTTTACCTTTGCGCTGAAGCTTTTTAGCTCACTTGACCCAAAGTGTCATATGAGTTATTCTCATCACTTGGCGTTCATAGTTGGTGGTGGTGGCGGCGTTGCCTTAGACTTTTCACATCTCAGTTTTTTCTCCAAAACCACTTGGTCAATTGAAAACAAACATGATAGTAATGTTTATTTGGTGTCACTTAACAAAGTTTGAGTTCTTTGTGCTGAAGTTATTCAACATGACTGCCCGGGCCGAGGAACACAGCTAAACATAGGACCCTATGAGAAAAACATGCAAACAGCATCTCTGAAACTCTTCCATACAATTAAGCGAAATAATGCTGAAATGAAGCGTAGATGGTTATCTAATGAATGAGTTTTTTTAGCGGATTGGAAATTCAACATGGCTGCCAGGTCCATTAATGCGTTCTGTTTGGATGATTTTTACAATTCTTACACATTGCTTTGCAGATTGATTTGAAATATTGCAGAAATGTACCTCAAATGGACCTCTACAAAGTTTAAGTTTTTTTCCCCACATTGAACCTGATATTTGAAGGAATTTAGCCAGGATAGTTCGTTTCTTTTTAAAGCTTTTTCGAGCTGATTGACAATTCAACAGGCTGCTAATGAATTAAGATTTCCTGAAATTTCAAAATTTATGTCATAGAAACCGCTATCTACAAGAATTGTGATTCTATAGAAACGTACCTCAGATGGTCTTCTATAATGTTTGGGTGATTTGTGCAGATTATAGACTGAAGATGGCTATTACAGTGGCACATAGATTTAAATATGACCCAATAGGAAAAATTCTTCTCGGGAACAGTCCTTAACATTAATGCCAAAATCATGCAGAAATAAGCCGAGATAGTTCTGTAGTAGTGTTTCTCTGGCGTATAAAACACAACGAAATAAATCCACACTAGGTTCTTTATTTTCAAATGTTGACAATAAATGTATAAGTGGAAAAAATACCCTGTAATAACAATAACAAGTTATAAATATATGTTTCAAAATAAAATAGCATATAATGTAAACATCGAAAGTGTTATACTACTTCCAGTTTTAATTAAAATGATTTGTTCTCCATGAAAAGGTTCCAACTGATATGCATTTGCATTATATGCACATCTAGTTACTAAATAACACAGGTAATATACTGTGCGAAGATTAAGTAAATAATCATAATAAATAAACGAAGTTGAAGCAGACAAAGCACATTGCTGCTAGTTTTACAAATAAAGCAGACAATACAATAAAGCAAACAAAACACAAAAATATAAACAGCATAACACAACCTACCTCATATGTGGTACGAAGGCTACACTTATACTGTTTTAACTGGTGTGACTTAGTACATCATATTTCCTAAAGTAGAAATATTTGTCATAAATATGTGTTTTACCCATATTATATAAAAAGGCTGCTAAAAATATAGTTATCTCCCCTATATTTAACAAAACTCAGTTATTTAATCAAAGTGAAGTTTATACTGTTAAATATCACTCGCACCGTATAATAAAGTTATTATTTATTAATATTAATGATGTTTTAAACTACTTTATCTGTGATGGTTAAATATTAAAATATATTTAATATTTAAAGTTTAATTACTTGACTCATTCATACACTTTGCAGAAAATCATGCATTCTATTACTCTTTCCAAAACTTTCATAAATATCATTTATACAGGAAAAGTTAGAGTTTGAAATGTTAGGAAAATTAGTAAGTAAGAAACAAACCTGAACAATAGAGTAAATTCAATTCCAAGTAAACTTTTCTCCAAAACCATTAAACAAAACCAAGACATCAAAAAAATAGCTTCTATCAGTCCCAAAGACAAAGAGAGATCTAATAATTTTCCCGCCTGAAAATCACTGACCCATGAACCTTAGAAAGTACACCTGAACAACTACCTTAAGAAGACAACAACTCACTATATAAAAAACCTTAAGAAGACAACAACTCACTATATAAAAATCAATAAGTAATTGATAGTATAAATTCTGTAAATAAGAATTAGTAAATAAATCACAGTTACAGTAAAGAAATATTGTCCATTATAGTAAATGCTAAAAAACAATAATAAAACATTATCAATCACATATACCTATAAAATACAAAAATCTAGCACTACCACAGTTCTTTTATAATTTTAAGTTTTTGCCACTAATTAGAAATGCAACATGGCAACATACATCGAAAAATATCATCTCAGAAAAAAACTAGCTTAAACATTTAATATCAAAATTTGCAAGAAAAGTCATGTCTCCTAAAAAATGGGGGTTTTCGTATGTCAGGTTAGCATTAGCTTTACAGGCTTTGAGGTTCTCTAGTTTTTTATTGAGGACGACTGAACAGTTACGTGATACTCGGTACACACTTACAGGATGAGGAATCTTCATTGCCAAATATTTCACGGTTGAATAAACTTCGAAAAAACGGTGTTTACCAATATGTGCCCAGCAGTGTCGCAGAGATACATTTTTTTGTAACTGACTTGATATTTCACCAAAAAAATCAAAGTTCATAATAAAACAGCACAACTAAGCATACATTATACAAAAACGCAGTACAAGTATATCAAATAATCAGTACTCAAAACATTATATTTGGGTACAAACAAAGCATAAATTAAAACTAAATTGATAAACAATTCATATAGCCGGGATAAATGCTAAAATAGACATCTCGTCTTGTTAATTTATTGTAATGTTCATTGTAATATCATAGCATCTGCAAAGAACACTCTTAAATATGTTGGGTGCTGACATGAATTAACTAGAACGACTTAAAAATATAGATAAGAGAATAGCTTTAAATAGTGACAACTAATGAAGAACACATTTATTTTAATTATGTACCATAAGCTGAGATTATTAAACAGCCAGGTTGTGTTTCTGTATTTAATACATGTCTGAGTTTTATATGATTTATAATCATGTTAGCGTCAATATTGAACTATTAATCTCTTATCTATGTATTCATTTAATCTGCTGTTATCGATGAAACTTATATTATAGTTAAGTGTAGCATGACTCATTTAAACTTGCGACTTGGTTTACCTGCAGTTTATTTTATAATGATCTTCCAAGTTAGAAGTTTTCTCTTACATTATAGCCAAAAAATGATCTATAGCAGAAAACTGCTGATCAATTTTAATTTCTAAATTGGCTCTAAATTCAGTTTGATGAAATATGATTTGTGTTTGACTGATGACTGAAACAGTTCTTTTAATTATGTAAATTTGTTGTATTACATGTGTGTATATATATATATATATATATATATATATATATATATATATATATATATATATATATATATATATATATATATATATATATATATATGTTTAAGTACACCTAAAACAATATATTCTAGCTTAGGTGCAAATGTAGTATATTGTTACATGCCCATCTGGTAAGTTCTTATTGTTACCACGGTGTTAGCTAACATTCACTATTGTTCTATATTATAGAGACGACAGTTTACTAAGGGTACACGTCAGGGACATATCATCAGCACATCTAAGTTACCACACAGAGAGAGATTTGTTAGTCATGATATTAGCCAACTAACACTAATTTTAAGTAGATCAGAGTACCAAAGTGGAGTATAACTTTACAAACCTGAAGAGAAAACTTATGGACAGATTCCTTTTCTCCAAATCTTACTGATGTAAATAGTCCTTATTGTATGGTCAGTCTGGTAAATTAGAATAAGAATAAAACATAACAGTAAAAGACCATTTGATTATTTCAACAGTAAAATACTTGACAACATGAGTGATTTCTATAATTTTTGTTTAAGGTACACATGGGCAAGTGTAAATATACAATGTCTGTGGATTACCGTTGCATTTGAGAGAGCCAAATTCCTTGCTAAATATGACAAGGTGAGTTATTTTTAGTAATATACTTCATATTTAATGTATTTTGCAAATATCTGATATTGAATTAATTGTTTGTCATGCCAGAACCGAATCACAAATTGACCAAGTTGTTTCAAGTTGGTTGGTTGGATGTGTTTCAACACCACTTTAAGCAAACTTTTAACTACATACATAATGGCAATTTATAATTATCAGAGAAAACCAAGTACCTTTCTCTTGGAACCAATAGTATTATAAGTTATACGTGAACCACATTCTACAATATCAAGTTAATTCTTTTTGAAGTTATATATTGTTGTGCATGAGGTAATTTGTTGTGTGTAAATGTACGTTTAAGTCATTTATTTATGAATTAATTTTGTCTCTGTACCATTGATTCTGGTTTAGGAGAATAAAATGTCTAGTCTTGTCAAAATAATTTGGTAGGTTTATTTAAAGTCAATCATAGATCCACATGTAATTACACATATAAAAAAATAAGCTAAAGATCTGTTATATATTCTTTTTTAAGTATTTAAATAAGTTTTCTTCTTTTTTAGATAACAATCAAACAACCGTTTGATAAATATTTAATGAATAAATCTGACTTTATACTATATACATGTACTATACAGTTTCACTCCTCCATACGAGATGCTAGATTCTCCCATCGGTATTCCGATTTTCCCAGAACGGAAAAATTTTACAAACGTCAGCATGATTTAATTGATCGTTCGGGGAAATTAATTTCTCAAAACTGCAGGTCTCAAACTTATAATTGGGAGGTACTCTCTGCAGAAGTTTTGTGCTGCCAAGCTTCGAATGCGGCTGTAATACGAATAAAACCTGTTACCTGTGCAGCTGTTAAGAAGTTCTTCTATTCTTGGTAGAACATCGTTGTCTTTCTTCGTTTGAAAGTTTAATCGACGATATTCGACACACATTCTTCTTGAACCATTTTTCTTGCTGACTAGGACAACGTTGGATGAGAATATAGATGTAGATGGTTTGATGATGCCTATGCTTAAAGGATGTTTCGTGTGGGACTTCATACATTTCTAAAGACCTGGTGCGGTATCTTTGTTTGAACGGTGTTTCATCTAGTAGTTCAATACGATGTTTCATTAGATCAGGTCTCTACTTAAGATTACCGTGTATGCACGTATAAGTTGTTTTCTAAGTTGAAGTTGAATATCTGTTAAGTCACTTCTAGTGTCATTAGATTAAAGATGTCAGAAGTAACTGATGGATTAAGATCTGTTCGATTGTTACAACTAGGTAAAGAATAAACGTCTTCGGAATATTGGATAGTCGGACGTTGATAACAAAGTATCGTTCTACATATCTTAGTTGAACCTCTTCTAGTATGTCATTAACTGATAACAGGAACCTATGAATCAACGTGATAAAGTTTGATGATAACAGGAACCTATGAATCAACGTGATAACGTTTGATGGTACTCCTGGTCATAGAAGAGGTCAACATCAAAGTCTGCTGTGGTATCATGGTCTGTTGTAGGCGTACTATGGCCAAGCGGTCATTGATCTCGTCTAGTTGCTTCTCTCGTATAGTCAAACATCTGAACATCAATTAGGAATACATTTCGTGTGGTAGTGTTGGTATTACCTTTCGTCGTCATCGTCGTCGTCATCATCTTCATCATCATCATCATCATCATCATCATCATCATTATCCGGGAAGAAGTTACTTCTAATTGTTGTTAATACTCCTTTCGTACATTTTAAATTCTTATTGTGTACAATAAAATGATGTTAACATATACAGATAAAAAACAACTTATAAAGTTGTTGGTGGAGTAGAGTTGACACGCTGAAGTGAGCGTGTCAAATTTGTTCACTGTTGGCAGAGCTCGGATATATGGAGGTATGGTATTCCAAGATATTATGCTAGATATGTAGAATGTTGCTGATTTCCCTGATGTTATTCGCGACTGAGCCTCATGTCCTCGTATTCTAGACTTGTTTTTTTCTTTAAAAAGCCTTCGAGAGAATATTATGTAACGTTAAAAAGCCGCTGACATAAGTACAAGTAACATTTTCAGTGACATTTTGAGGAAACTCCCATTAGAACAGATTGATGTATTAGTACAGTTAATATTTGAATGTATTGTCTTGAGAACTGACGTTACACATACTGAAGGCGATGACAATTATGTTGACATGTAAAAATGAGGTACAATATCTTGTTTATAATTAAAAAATATTTACTTTACATATTATCTTACATGTATAATTGGAACTGCTATTATATATATATATATATTATTCTGGCACACTTGAGTTCACCATAAGTTTCTAGTGAAGTTCATGTCTGTTGTTTGTTTATTTTTGTAGTAATGTGTATAATTAAAAGTAACATTGTCATGACTTTACTCCGATTGATTTTTGTGTGGCACAATAATTTTTAAATTGTTAGGTCTTTTTTTCAGCTCTTGTTGACATTTATTTATTTATCTTTTTTATTTGCATAATTGTTTTATTTGTAAGAATAAACATTAGTTTGTTTGAGTATCTTACCTTTTAGATTATTCTTTATTGGACTCTAATTATCAATATTTGTATAATAAAATCGGAGATTAGTCTGTCATTGTCAGTAAGTCTTTTTATCCTGCAACTATATACAGCTTCAACTATACCAATACGACTATATGTAATTAGAAATCGGCATAATTTGCACTTTTTCATGTTTTTCCGGGAATAAAATGTATTGTATGGTTACAGGATAAAAACAATATTCGTATATTTATTATTGTAGTGAAGAAGATTGGGTGGATCGAATTAAATCATTACCATAAAATGTGGTTGATCTTGTACTTTGCATTTTTGCGAAGATGCCTATTTCTTCTCCGCTTTGCCATCCATCAAAAGACAAAGGCATTTTGTAGAATGAGATTGATTGGAGTTTATTGTTTCGGTAGGAAACTGGCAATCCTTTTCAATTAAGATTGGAGTCGAGTACACCCTGCCCTCAGTGAGTCTCGAACCCGAAATCTCAGTGCTGACAGACCGTAATCAGTAGTAGTCGAATCACCTTAACCACTTTGCCGCCGAGGCTTTACTGTTACGTTAACATGCATAATTAAGCAAAATAGTAGCTATTATGAAACAAATATTAAATAATACAGTTTGAATGGATGAACAAACGCAGCAACTATCTAAATAAATAAATATCACACTGTAAATAAAAGCACCATATCGGAAAGCAGATATTTAAACAGTATAAAACCAACATCGATTTTCTCGTCTTTGACCATGTTAATTCTGTTTATTTTTTTATTTCTCGTAAACACTACCTTCTTGTAAATAAATTAACATTCAGTTAATTGGGCATCGCAGCATGTTGCATACATATATGACATATATGTAAATAAAAGCACAATATCGGTACTTGTAAACGTTGTGCTAAATGAAATTGTTGGTTATTTCAGGCGTTGAAGTGGATACATAAATGACCCGTAAAAAGGGAGTGTACGAAACCCGATTGCTCGTGAGTGGATAACCCTAAATAGTTGTATAGTCTAGTGATTGTGGCTTTCGTTCATTCAATCCTTCCGGCTGTAGACTTTGTACCTCAAATCTAAAATGTTTCCTGTAGTCTACTGGTTGATTCATTCCGCAAGTTTTGTTCGATATATTGGATTTTACACTATCAAAAGAACGGCCTGTAGATTTAAGGTGATAAGTTATAAATAGACAAAAGCCGCCTCTATTTCTCCAACATACTCTACATTTCAAAGGTAATGATGTAAATATAATTGAAGGGCCATTTGATATTTTGTCAGTAATTTGCTAGTTATTGCTCCCTGTTTGTGCCATTAATGTTAGCTCTTTTACAACATTTACAATTCCTTAAACTACATTGATTGCAATTTTGAGTTTTTTTAAGTAGGGCTCGTTTATAACTTAATATCTTTCAAAATTTTGTGTTAATGATGTCATTATAGGAGAAAGATCTTTTTCGGTCACTCAATGCCCGTAGTGTATCTGTTCCTGACAATTAGACATTTACATAATTTGCCTGATATCACATTTGTCTTGTTATTGTGTAATTTTATTTTGTTTTGTATTGTTATAATATGAGTTATCATCACTGTTTCAATAAAGAAAAGGAAAAAAACGTGCACGTCTCCCATTCTATAGCTAAACAAACAGGATCCAGACCTTCAAATAGAAAAATAGCATTAAAATATCCCAACAAAGAATTTTAGGCTGAAATTCCCAGATGTAACGTTTTCAATATGCTAACAAAATTTAACAAAATAACGAAAATAAAAGGAAAGAATGATATTAAGGTTATTTAAATTAATAAATCGCACACACACACAGAGGGAATTCAAAGGTAAAAATCACTCTAATTCTACTTGCTTAATATTGTATAAAAATGATTAAAATATATGTTAGGACAGGAGGGCAGGAACAATTAATAGACAATATAACTCCCTGATTGGGATTTATTGATTTATTATTATTACTATTACTATTATTATTTATAATTAGTAAGATTTTCATTACTAAAGATTAAAGTCGAAATAAGTAGAAAACGCAACCCCTCTTCATCCCCTTAAACTGATAAATTAGTTTGTCCGCAAATTTCGTTTCGTGTTAACATACATTTGGAGAGATCATTATGCATAGGATATTATTGTCCTTAATTTAGGGTTATTCTGATCTCATTCTCAATCGGAGTATTTCTCCTGTGGCTACAGACAATAAATTTAATTTAAAAATACATTCAATTAATATTAATCAACTTGTTCTCAAGAATTAATCCAGAAGCCTTTTTCTCCTTTCGGCCCCTTTCTAAAATGTATGGTAGGAGTAGGTGACCCTATTTTTAATAGGAACATTTCTCTAGTAAAAAGAGACAATATATCCAATTTTCGTAACAATACAATCGGACATCTATTACTCAAGTCAGAACACGGGACACAAATATATAGCTAATTATATAACGGCAAATACGATGCAAGACTCATAAATTACTGCAAATGCTTTTTTGTGGTCATATAAAAACATTTAGGTGAAAACTTCATTCTATGAAATGCATACGGTGTCTATATTTCTCAACTGATCAGGTATACAAGAGCTTGCAGCGAGTAATTTTAAGATAAACGTTAGCTCGACCTAAGAAATTAATTGAATGTATCTCGAAACTATCGAACTATGTCTCTGGTTAATAATTCCACAAGTTCTACCCAACAAAATGCTTCACAGAAACGTCGTCTTGAACAATTACAACTAACAAATCCATCACTAGTTTTTTCAGTGGTGACCAGAATCGTGAAGATATTTGATCTATTGTTTTAAAGGATTACGTCGAGTTACTCATTGTCATTTCGAGGAAAAATTCAGATCCATGTATTGGAAAGACTACCTATGATATATTTGATCTTATTTGAGAGCTGGATTTCTCATAACAATCAATTAAGTCATGGTGACGCACTTCTAAAGGGATAACATCAACAAACCCATATTTGAGTAGAGTAGTAGTAAACAGCAGTAGGGCAGAGGGAAGGGTGAAAGAATTTAGAACTACGCATTTCCTATGCGTCTTGTACAGTTAATATGAAGCGTGTATTGATTCACTTGTACCACTTTTCCAGTTTTTCTTACTATGTTTTCTGTTTTGTGGTATACAAATTGCTCTGGTAATTAAAACAAAATATACATATTTTTATTGCATTTTAACAAAACCACAAATGTTATTGTAACAATTATGAGGTCATAAAAACGTACGAAAACATATTTTATCGTTAACAGCGAAATAATGCCCGGGGTTTCATAAAATCTGGAAGCCAAGATAAAGCTGAAAAATTGCTAAAAGTTACTACTATGCAAACAGCAAACCCAAAAATAATTATAACACATATAAAAATTGTGTTCTTAATAATGCTTCCACGTGATAAGATGAAAACAAGGTTACCCTATTATAGTACGCTGTAAATTTTTTACTGCTTACTTCCGTCAATTAGCAATATATGATATATGTAACCTATGTATTAATATAATAGCCGATGGCGGAAATTTTTGCAATTTACTTGAGAAAAACTATTGGTCTATCCACATGTCACTTTGCACGCATTTACTAATCATGTTTCGAAAATAATATCTATATGCTGGGCAAAAAGAAAATAGCAAAGAAAACCGACCGAACAACAAGATCTTAAAGTCAAGGGACATTTACCAATCCGGATATAGACAAAAGCAACACAAAAACGAGTAAAACGAATCCAAGAAAAACCATGGTTGCACTCAGGTGCACCGGACGAGTAAGCACCGCCTGCCTCTAATTAGACACCCGTCGAGTTTATCATTGTCATGTTTAGGGAAAAGTCAAATCCAGAATAGGAAGCACTACATATGACTCAGCAAAAATGTCAGATCGTATTTGAGACACTGATTTACCATAACGATCAATTAGGTAATGGTGACGACCATAAAACTTCTGACGAGATAACATTCACCTTGGTACAACAAACCCTTTTTGAATAGTTTAGCAGTCATTGGCAGTGATCGGTCTAGAAAATCGGAATACCAATCTCAGAATGCATAATAATGTATAAGTTGTGAAATGTACACACCATACGCTGGAGCTGCTTGAATGTTGTTGTCGATGAATCGGAAGTTAACAACGGGAATGTTGAAGTTATCACGTTTGTAGTAAAGTATAGCTTGTAGTTTTACTGAGTCTATTTCTAGAAGTAGGTCTAATTAGGAGGCTGAGTGTATTAGTGGTGTCTTTAATTTCAAGCTCGCTAGGGAAAATTGAATGTAAATTGTCAACAAATTTAGCACTGTTGATGGACAAAACATCATCAATATAGCGGGATGTAAAATTAAAGGTCTGGGTCAGTTTCATTATCAGCATTTTCTTTGTTCTTCAGCAGGCCTTCTAGGAACTTGGCCTCATAAGAGTACAAAAACAGGTCGGCAAGGAGAGGAGCACAATTAGTACCAATTGGAATTCCAACAGTCTGTTAAAAAACATGTCCTCCAAACATGACGAATGTGTCAATGAAAAAATCTAAAATATGACAGATTTGGTCTTCAGTATATTTAGTATTAGATTTACAGTCATGATGACAAAGTAAGTTCTGTCATGACTAATTAGCAGATATTTATATAGTCTCTTTCCGTTTTTCTTGAAAAAGCAGCGTTTTATAAGATCTTTAAGACTGGTTTTAAGCTGTATTTGAGTAGGAATACGTACAACGGTGTCCTATAATCTAACGTGTTTCCCTTCACGGTATGTATACCAGAAAGTACTGAAAATATTTATTTTCCTTGTTAATTTGATACAATTGTAAACTATCCTACTTAAGGTCAAATATTAGATTGACTTTATCCATAATCTATTTCATAAATTGCATATATATTCACATACTGGTTATATTAAACACGGAGTTCCTTTTTAAAAACATATTTGCACACACTGTATTCTCTGAATGTTGTACAAATACTTAATAAAATGTTTTACCAAATTTGACTCGGACATTCTAGAATTTCGAATTGAAACACACTGTATAAATGAATGTGTTACGATTCCAATACGGTACATTTTAAATTTGTCAGTATTAATGAAAGTACAGTCGACCCTTGGTAATTTTGATTACATCTTGTTGGAAATTTTTGAGCAAAGCCAAGTAACAGCACGGCACGTCCGCGGCTGGCGGACTTGGGAAGCAACTATTTTGGGTTAAGTTGGAAATGAGAAAGTTTAAGATCAATATGTATGACTTGTTTACGTCATTTATTTATATTGACATTCAATGACTAAGGCCATTCGTTGGTCAGTCTTTGTCTAAATTTTTGACAAGAAACACCGTCATTTGTATCGTTGCATAATCTTCTAGACTTGTATATTATTTTTTGTTTATGCTGTATCGTCATGTTTGTCGATCCGATACTTAATAAGCTTGCTGGTTGGTAGACTCTTTAGACTTTTATATAATATTTTGAAGTACCTGTATTGTGTTTTTACACGATCCCAGTGGACTTATATATTATTCCATCACCGAATGAAAAAATACTTTAAGCATTTAGAGTTAAACGCCACTGATGAGTCTTAAGTAGACGAAACGCGCGTCTGGCGTAATGAATTTGACACCTTGGTAATTTTGATTACATCTTGTTGGAATATTTTAGCAAAGCCAAGTAAAAGCACGGCACGTCCGCGGCTGGCGGACTTTGGAAGCAACTATTTTGGGTTAAGTTGGAAATGAGAAAGTTTAAGATCAATATGTTATGACTTGTTTACGTCATTTATTTATATTGACATTCAATGACTAAGGCCATTCCTTGGTCAGTCTTATATATATATAATAATAATTTGAAGTATTCCTTATATATATATATATATATATATATATATATATATATATATATATATATATATATATATATATATATTTAAGGAATACTTCAAATTCCTGTTCAGAAATTGGAAATATTCCTTAAAATTTAATTTTAACTATAAAGTGTAACAATTTTTATGGTAGAAACGTCGATTACGTCATGGGACTATTTGAATGTTAACGGCGTAAGAATAGGTCATAGGTCACGCAAGTTATTTCTTATAATATGGGTTGCTCGATTTGAATTGACCTATCAGATTTCAGCTTACAAAGCAAATTAAATTATATATATATAATATAATATAATATAATTCTAGAACATTATCTAACGATACGACGGTGTTTTGTCAACATTATAGACACAGTTAGACCGAATGGCCTAAGTCAGTGTCAATATAAATAAATGACGTCAACAAATCATAAAATATTGATCTTGAATTTTCTGAGATATAACTGAACTTAAAATTTCTCTATATTGTTGTTATCATTAGCTATTTGATGGTAAGTTTTCACTTTTTTCAAATATTCTAAACAAAATAGTATAAAAATTACTAAGGTAACAAATCCATTACGCTCGTTTTGTCTATTAAAGACTGATCAGTGGCATTTGACTATAAATGCTTAAGGTATCCTTAACATGACATGAATGGGAGATGGAATAATGTAGATCTACCTAGATGGTGCAAATACACAATACAGGTAGTTCAAAATATTATATAATGGGTTTAAAAGAAGCTACCAACCAGTACACTTATTATCGGATCGACAAGCATGACGATACATCAGACACATCAGTGGCGTTTAACTCTAAATGCTTAAAGTATTTTTTCATTTGGCGATGGAATAATATAAGTCCACTGGGATCGTGTAAATACACAATACAGGTAGTTCAAAATATTTTATAAAAAGTCTGTAACAGAGTGGACGAAGGGTCTGTTACAGATGACTGGAGACATTCTTTATAAAGAGAATATAGTGTTTTGTGGAATAGAGTACAACTTTGTGCGAATATGATGAAGTCCAAGAGGTTTTTGAACAAACGGTAGTAGACCATTTATTAATACATCATGTTAAAGAGGTGATGTATACTGACAGTGACCATGACTACGTTTGTTGCCTGCGACTGTGATTGAAAAGACCCATCACATTCATACCACTACAACTTATAGCTCTAATTAAGCGCGCGTTTTATCGATTTATAAACATATAAAGGAAAATTCGTTATGACTAAAAACTGAAATTCAACATTATAACTACGACAAATGGAAATAACTTCGCTAGAATGTTTGTGGCTAAATCGTTACATCCAATTTTTGTTTAGCGAAGAAGTCGGAGTATCCGGGAAGAATGGCCTTCAGTTCTAGCAATCCTTGTTACTGCAAGTCGTCCATGACGGCAACCACGAGATTCCGATAGCATGAATCATCGCGCGGCGTATAATGATCATTCGTCATTTCATATATATTTTTCAATCAATGAAAACGGATAATTTTAAGGAATTAATTCCCATTCGCTTAATTAAACGATATTTAAGACAATAATTTATTGGTAAATAAATTATTTCAAACATATCGATCCGGGAATACACACGTGTCATAAAGCGATACGGTCAATAAACTAGAGATTAAAATATTTGAATGCACCAATCAAAACGATCATTCCGGATGGTTGTTAACGTAATTTGAATTAAATAATGATATGATCCCGTTCTAGTTCTGTCTTCGAGGTTACGACAATGTTAGTAAATTTCGGTAATCTGTTGTGTTACATATATCAACACTTCCACGAAATAAAAATAAAATAAAAAAAATCAATTCAGGTCAATTATAGCGATCTCTATATAAACGCGTATTTATGGATGTCGACTTAAACCTTTCTCTTAAACCAAATATTTAGAAAATTTGCAGACGATAATTAATTATATTATCTTCGGATAACCCCTAAACGATTAATCTTTCACGGACATCTGTTTGATTTAATCAACACTATTTTTGTGGTATATAAACAGATAAAATTTTATTTTAAGCGGTGGTATTTCTGTTAATATTTTTTTAAAGAGGAAGTCCTCGCGTACTGTCACAGATTGTAGTAGTGTCAGGAACGTGTCCTGGACGTAAGACCATTCCCCTAGCACATCACAACAGACGTAGAGCCTTTTCGACGGTCTTTCGAATGCTGGAACGAACGTCATCTCCAGTAAGGCACGTTCCCACTCCCCCTCCATCGAGTAAGTCTTGGGCAGCTCTATTCTAAATTGTCCGCCCTTGTTTTTTGAGGCAACAGGTTCAGAGAATCATAGCTATTGATGAATAAGTAAAATTCGTCCATGGTGGCATATCAGCCACCCTCCTCTTATAAACTTTCATTCGCAGGGACTATAAATTCCAATAGTCTGGTGGTGGTAGTGGTGGTGGTGGTGGTGGTGGTGGAGGTGGAGGTGGTGGCGGCGGTGGGGGTGGCAGTGGTGGTGGTGGCGGCGTTTCATTTTCCACTCAATGGTCCATCCGAAGTTTTCGATTCGTTTGGAAGAGCGCCGGAAACGTATCATCCACGCTTCAGAAACGTAGTGATCGTCAATGGATGATAGTTGTGGCCTGTACTGTGTTCATTTCGTCAAATACAGATACAAGAACTTTAGTATGGAGGACATAGTGAACGAACTTTCTGGTGGAGATCCGCTTATTATAGAGAACACACTGAAAGGCATGTACCAATGACTGTATCATTGTATATATTCGTGTATTAAATATATGTCATTATTAATGAAAGTCATCTCTATCATCGTGTCAGTTGATTTCGCCATTTAGAAATAGTGTTTAACCAATAAATTATGATACCGCTTAATAAACCGAATGGTAATTAATTCCTATTTAAATAATTGTAACAGAAATACCACCGCTTAAAATAAAATTGTATCTGTTTATATACCGTGTTGAATAATGTTGATTAAATCAAACAGATGTCCGTGAAAGATTCGTCGTTAAAGGGTAATCCGAGGATAATAAAATTAAGTATCGTCTGCTATTTAAATGTCTAGGTAACTGACCGTAACGCGTTAGGACAGGATCGATATTCGGCGCTATGTTTTAAATATTTCATCAATAATTAATGTTTTAGATATAAAAATTGAAATAATTTTTTAACAGAAATTATAAAGCTTGAAATTTTATCTGTTTATATACAGAGAGACGTAGGGATATTGTAAATGACCATAGAAAAAAATGTAACCCTGAAGACATAACTAGAACGAGATCACATCATTGTTTAATGATAAAATTGAGATCATATCATTATTTAATATTAATTTATAACGTACTGGCGGTATAGACAAATTTTCCAAAATATTTGGTTAGAGACAAAGGTTTAATTCGACATCCATAAAGACGCATTTATATAGAGATCGTTATAATTGACCTGAATTATTATTTTATTTTTATTTCGTGGAAGTGTTGATATATTTAACACAGCAGATTATCGAAATTTACTAACGCTGTCGTAACCCCGAAGACATAACCAGAACGAGATCATATCTTTATTTAATTCAGCCATCCGGAATGCTCGTTTTGATTCGTGCATTCAAATATTTAAATCTAGTTTACTGACTGTATCGCGTTATGACAGGTGTGTATACCCGGATCAATAATCGGCGTTATGTTTGAATTAATTTATAGTACCAATAAATTAATGTTTTAAATATCGTTTAAGTGAGCGAATGGGAATTAATTCCTTAAAATTATCCGTTTTCATTGATTGAAAAAAAATATATGGAATGTCGAATGATCATTATACGCCGCGAGATGATTCATGCTATCGGAATCTCGTGGTTCCTGTCATGGACGACTTCCAGTGACGTTATGGTCATATACGGAACCGGGGCTTGGCATGCCCATATTTGGGAACGCCTGAACGCCTTGGATTTGTGGGGGGTCTAAAACTGATCACACCCTACTACTTCCATATTAACGTAAATATGTAAAAACCATCAACATTTCCGATTTTGTTTTTGCATTCAATAAGTATTTGAACGTTTTGTTTGACGTCGATTAAGCGTTATATATACCGCTAAGGTTTCTTTATATATTTATGACTGATTGTGTATATTGACATCCATTTCTATAAAAAAAGAAAGGAAGATACCGAGGAGAATTCGATAGAGAATAAGTCAAGGATAGACAAACCCATGGTTAACAAAAGAGGGGACAGCATTAAAACAAACAGTTACAACACAAAAACCCAAAAATTGATTGAAACGAACACCACTTAAAATAGGTCATGCTTCACGCGTGGCACCAGTCATGTAAGGGTAAAATTAGGTATTTAGTCATATCCGGGAGGAGGGGGGTGTCATAACCCATTAAGAAGGAGGAAAAATGGATAGCGACAGTACAATTTTCTTCAAATTTGACCTTCCTTTTTGTACTACATATACAGTTAAAGAAGAAGCTTTATATTTTTTAACAAATGATGATATGTTTTTGTGTTTGCTGACACAAACAAGCTTAATGTGTTGTGCTTGTATAATGCAAAAGTGTCTTTAAGGAACTATACAACAATAGATTATTTATGCTTAAATGAAGCAAAGTCACTAATATAAATATAATGTTATTTACATACTTGAAGTATTGCATTTAAACTCCGTGGTCCCAAACGTATAGAGTCCGCATTTACACAAATATCGTTACAAGCATAGATGCATAATCAGCTTGCAGTAAGTGTTTTACTACCACAATGTAAGATTACACAAGGGCAGGGCTGATGATTCAAAAGACTATTCTTCAGTATTTTACCAACATAATTTTAATTTAGGCATGTTTACACATGTCTTAGAATAGGGACTCCATGTGTTAAATAAGAATAATCAAGTTCTTTTGAAAAGGCGAAGCGATAAAAGATAGACTTTGGAACTGTTGTAAGTTTTCCGTGTCAGGATACAGCACTTAATAATGTTCAAAATATCATATATCACGAATATCGTATGTATGTCAAATTTAATATGAATTAGTCATCTGTATTATAATGTTATATAATGTGTATCATATATTGATAATTGGAGGATGTAAACGTTTACCAGGTACTTTATAGAGGTAACCTTTTTATATCTTTGCGTAGATACTTGCATTTAGAAAAAATGAATTCAATATCTCACAAGTCATGAACAAGTTTTCTTACGTTTAAATATAGTTGCTATTTTACTGTTGATCATGTACCTGAACAGGACAAAAGTTGTATTTTAAATTGAGGACATATATGAATATGCGCTGTATGCAGCGGAATAAGTATGTATTTGTATAGAAACATTAATAATCATAATTTGCACATAAATTACCGTGTATAATCGGTAATACATGAAACAAGTTTTGTTTTTTACTTTCCCCTTCATTAATAATTTCACAAAAGATAGTGCAGCCTGATAGAGACCAGTCGCAGCAGGCATTCTAAAATTCAGCCAGATATTTAGCATTTCAATAAAACGGACTCCTTTAAGGTTTAGAAATACGAACGGATTTTTAATATTTTTATTGATTGTTCATCTTAATTTTTGTGTTGTTTTATGATGTATACACGTATATTCATTTATCCGGTATTAGCGAGTTCAAGGATGAAATCGTCGGTGAATAGTTCTTATCTTCTGGCAAGCAAAACATGCTTTTTCTACTTGTATTAATTTGCCATATGACATGTTCAAACAGAATAGTGCCTGCTCCGTTGCTTGAACTGAACGTATTATTAATTAATTTTCATCAATGATTTTTGTAATAAATTCGCGCTTACGTGACCGTTTCCCTTTAAACTAATCTGTCGTCATGTTTACTGCATGATCGGCAAAAGTCATAGGCTCTATTAATGTAGATATTAAAATAGAACACATTATGATTCATACTATTGATATTGTTACCGAATAAGAAATAATAGGCTAAATATAAATGATTGTTTACACTTCATGATACATAATCAAGTTTAACGTTTGTATTTCAATTTACGCTTGATATATTTATTTGTGTTTCTTTTTGCAGATTTAATTAATTAGTGAAAGCTTTCCACTTTTTGAGTGGAAATTCTTCGTATTTCTTGTTTCTTATTCATATCTTTTTCCACAAAGTTTTCTTCTTAAAGTTATTTCCTCAATTACCAAAAACTTGTTCGGAGATAAACTTTAAAATCGTTAAAGTTATCAGTGGCCGTTTATGTCACAATTGTGATGTTTCTATCGGCTTGCAACGTTCATATCACAATTGTGATGTTTCTATCGGCTTGCATTTTTCTATCGCAATACTTGTTAAAAGTATCTTGATACTTATTAAAACTATCTTGAATCTTATTAAAAGTATCTTGATACTTATTAAAAGCATCGCGATTGACAAATTTTTATGCATAGTGCAAAAAGTATCGGCTAAGATCTGACCGATCGTGTCACAGTTGTGATGTTTTTATCGACTTGCTTTTTGCTATCGCGATACTTGTTAAAAGCATCGCGACACTTATTAAAAGCATCGCGATGAAAAAAATCATGCATGAAATAAAAAAGCATCGCGTTACTTGTTAAAAGCATCGCCATACTTGTTTTATGCATGATTGTTTTTCATCGCGATGCTTTTCAAAATATCGCGATGTTTTTCAAAAGTATCGCGATGCTTTTCAAAAGCATCACGATTATCAGTGGCCGATCATGTCACAATTGTGATGTTTCTATCGACTTGCCTTTTTCTATCACGATACTTTTTAAAAGCATCGCGATACTTGTTAAAACATCGCCATGGAAAAACTTTATGTATAGTGTAAAAAGTATCGGCTTGCTTTTTTCATCTACCTGACCGATCGTGTCACAATTGTGATGTTTCTATCGGCTTGCTTTTTTTATCGCGATACTTTTTGCAAGCATCGCGATACTTTTGAAAAGCATCGCGATGCTTATATCAATGTCGGGATGCTTTTCACGATGCTTAAAGAAGTAACGCGATGCTTTTCAAAAGTATCGCGATGCTTTCTTATTTTATATATTTTAAAATGCTGATAATAGGTTGTTCTGTCTTAATGTGCAATGTCATATCAGTTTTACTTTTTTTCGTGCAGAAAATGTCCATTTTACCAAGTCAAGGATGGCACCTTTGGTATCAACCTCAGACAGCGTTTAACGAGTTTTTATTTTGTTTTACATTTTTTTTTGTCTACTTTCGGTATTTTGACCACTGAAGTCACGTTACCATAACGTCAACATACAATGGCGTCAAGTTCCGATTTCATTCATATTTTGTGTGTCAGTGTGAATGTAGAGGATCAGCAGTGTTTTAAATGAAGTAAAAATACAAATATAAAAGAGGAATTGGAATATTCCTTTGTGGAATAATATACACTGGTACTCTAGAACATTCATGAGCAACGTACAAACAATGCACCCTGTGGCGTTAGCAACGCAACCAGGGGCATAAGATTTGTGCCGACGGGTAACCAATCAAAAGTCCGCATTTGTTATAAGCCGGGAATATGGTAATTTGCCTCTAAACGTCCTATTTAATGACCTTTTCTTATTTTGAAGTTGCTTATATTATCAAATAGCTTTAATTTAAAGATAAAACATCAAGTTCATAATGTTTTACAATTTGACCTTCCCTATTTTAATTGATATCTAAGCAGTTTTCATTCAACTTTGTTAACTTTTAAAGGTACATTATTCATATTGTTTATATGTCAAAATTCTAGATCATTCAATACAGGTAGATGGCATCAAGTAGAATGCCTATTATTCGTTGGACAAAACGAATAAACTTATATTAAAACAATGCAATTCCTTTGTAATACGACATATTTGCATAAATACATGTGTTTCATTCTGTAGATATTTATTGCATTAGTCAATTATAGATACTTCGTCCTGTCGTGTTTCATTATATGGTGAAATGACCATACCTATTAGAAATTTGCCATGACTATATACATGTAATGTTTGTACAAGTTCGACAGTGCATTACTGTTGAATCTATTCCTTAACATTCACTATGTTGTTTGCATAGAAAAGATCAGAACAAGGTTAAATGTACTTTATGCTATTAACAAATCAATTCTTTAAAAAGGTGAAAATTAATGCATGATACTATTTGTGGTTTTGTATCATAATGCATCACTGTCCCGTAAATTTGAATTTGCATGAACGCTTGGCAAAATAGAAATGTTACTTTTGCTGTGTAACAAATTTTAATACATGAATTTTAATAATAACTGAGTTACCAGAGTATTATCTACTAAAATTTATTTTTATATGATTTTATTCAACTCTCTTTCTTTATTTAACGTGCAATAATAAGATGTAATAATTCAATATTAACATATAAACGGTGTTAGTTGTGTCCCAATATCACATGACAAGAAAGTAACAATGTAATATCGTAATATGTACTGAAATTATATGAGAGTTCATACTTTTTCAAACGTTGAGGAATACTTGCAAGCATTTTCTATGTGTCGCTATTATCGCTAAAACATGACAATTGTCACGCTATTATGAGCTCACTGTTATAAAAAGTCTATTTATTTATCAACAATACAAATAATTTCTGTTGATTAAGTGTTAATAAGCAAATCAGATTTTATGCCACAAAAACAGAAAACATATAATGGAATAATGTCCGCTATTCATATTATATTATATAAACGTACAGAAATCGGAATATCTTACCAATATTTCTACTTTAGGAGAAACACGTTCTTTTACTTAATACACCGTGCTTTTCTTCTATGTTTGTTTGTTTTTTTAATAGTGTTTAACGCCACTTCTTATCAATTTTTCAGCTATATCATGGCGTCCAGTTAAAACCGTACCTTTGATGCTCTGTAATATTTTATCTTTACTGGGATCTTTGCTCAAACCGTTTTAAAATTGAGAGGTGGAATGCCTTAAATGCTCTCACACAGCTCTGATCCAAAATATGTAATAGTAACCCTTTCGGACAGAAACAAAAATTTAAAAAAAAAATACTTTACACGTAAGAGGCAAATATTAATGCATAAATGCACATTTTTCTTTCATTCGTAGAACATACGAACAGACAGAAATAGTTCATTTTTCTCACCATGAATATCTCAAGGCGGTGTGGTCCAATGTAAGTAAGATATTAAGGATGCAAGTATTAAGAGCATAATAAATAAATTCATATTTAATAAAAGAAATTCTTTGAACAAAAAAATGTGAATGTACTCATTGTACCAATGACTCATTGTACATGTACCAATGCTTTTTTTTTAAATATTGAATTTATCAATAATAATAAATTTAACGTTTTACATTTTCAAAGAAATGATAAAAAGAAAACAGAGAAACTACGGACACTAGATGTAACACCTACATAAATAGTATATATAAGTATGTGTTAAATTATAATTCAGTGTACCTTTGTAGGTTTTGTTCCAATTTTGCCTTAGCTGTGAAATTCGGTATAAAAATTATTCTCACTTTGGCTTAGTGAAACTTTGTTGAACTAAGGCGAAGTGGGAACTTTTGTAAATATCCAATTATTGATTATATATTGTTTTTGCGGCAATAACCTGTTGTTTTTGTATAGTTCAGTATTATACAAATCTATTTCAAGCTATGTGCATGGATTTTTTTTTCAAGAACGATGTTCTCATGGCCACATAATAAATAAAAAATGTCCAAAATAATGAGCACAACACAATGTAAATGTTCATTTAGAATTTAAGAAACCAATATCATTAAAGCAAACCAATAGAAAAGTGCATAGTACTATATACTCTGTAGTTTAATCAGTCAATGTTCTCTTTTTTCCGCCTGCTGAGTATTGTAACATTCATCTCATTCGCTGCTTGCTCTTTCTTGATTTAGTTACGTCGATGAACATGTAGATGTTAGGATGCGCTCTCTTTTTAGTTTTCCTCTGCCAACTTTCCAGATGGCTGTTGGTCTTGTGTCGCACAGTCTGGTGTCTGGCATAGATGAATGATGTTGCCGTCTTCTGCTAGTAGTAATGGCTCTCCGCCGGTGGTCTCCCTCGGAAGCTTTCCTTCTTGGTTGGTATTGGTGGTAACATTTAAACTGTTTTAAGATTTTCAATTACTAAGCTTACTATGTCTTCAATGCTTAAGGTATAAGCTTGCTTCAATTAATTATCATTAAGTTAAATGTGTTAATTTATTGAATATAATGATCTGAGAATGGTTTTTACTGTGTAATGAATTCAAAATGATTTGGAATTTAGAAATATGATTTTTAATGTAACATCAATATTTGTAATATTGTAGAGTAAGTTCATAAATTATTTCATGTTTTAATTACTAGTAATCCAACTTTTAAAACTTCTTTTTATCTATATCTATTGCATGACATGATTATTCGGAAAAGATATTAAATTTAAAAAGTGTAAACAATTTGTTTTAATTGGGTTGAAGTTTGGGCTTATTTTTTGAGTATCAATATTAATAATCTTAGTTCTGTTTTCTTATTAAAAACAACTTCAAATAAGTTTACAACATTGTTTTTACAAAGGAATTTATGATAATTACACACGTATAAATTTATGATAAATTTACAAAGAAATTACGATAAATTCCCACTTTGCTTAAGTACTTTTTTACTTTTTTAACCTGTATTTTCCAAGTGTGAAATATAATTTGTAACAGCATTAAAACATTTGATTTTTCGACACTCTATACGGCCATCCCTCATATGCAGCTTAAAACTAGGCTTCAAGATCTTATAAAACGCTTCTGTTTCAAGAAAAACGGAAAGAGACGATATAAATACCTAGTAATTAGTCATGACAGAACTTAATTCGTCTTCAATGACTCTAAATATAATACTAAATAAACTAAAGACCAAATCTGTCATATGTTAGATTTTCTGATTGACAACATATTCATCATGTTTGGAGGACAAGTTTTTCAACAGACTGTTGGTATTCCAATGGGTACTAATTGTGCTCCTCTCCTCTCCGACCTGTTTTTGTACTCTTATGAGGCTGAGTTCCTAGAAGGCCTGCTGATGAAGAAAGAAAAGACACTCGCCCAGACCTTTTATTTAACATTCCGCTATATTGATGATGTTTTGTCCCTCAACAATGCTAAAGTTTGTGACTATTTACATTCAATTTACCCTAGCGAGCTTGAAATTAAAGACACCACCAATACACTAAGGTCAGCCTCTTACCTAGACTTACTTCTAGAAATTGACTCAGGAAAACTACAAACTAGACTCTGCGGCAAACGTGATGACTTCAACTTTCCAATTGTCAACTTCCCATTCATCGACAGCAACATTCCAGCAGCTCCAGCGTATGGTGTGTACATTTCACAACTTATACTTAATTCTAGATCCTGCGATCGTGATTCCGATTTTCTAGACCGATCACTGCCGTTGACTGCTAAACTACTCAAGCAAGGGTTTGTTGCACCTAGACTGATGTTATCTATCCAGAAGTTCTATGGTCGTCACCAATTGATCGTTATGGGAAATCAGTGTCTCAAATACGATCTGACATTTTCGTTGAGTCATAGGTAGTGTTTCCTATTCCTGGGTTTGACTTTTCCCTAAACATGACAATGAGTAACTCGACGGTTGTCTAATTAGAGGCAGGCACTGCTTATTCGTCTGGAGCATCTGCGTGCACCCATGGTTTTTATTGGTTTCGGGTTACTCTCTGTTTTTGTGTTTTTGGTTTTTGTATTGTGTTTGTCTATATCCGGATTTGTAACTGTCCCTTGACTTTTGCCTCTTGTTGTTCGGTCGGTTTTCTCTGCTATTTTTCTTATTAATATTTCAAGTAAATATTTGATCAGAATGTTTCGCTTTAGAAATCAAATATAATTATTAAACTAGATATGTTATTATTTTTATTCTTGTAGGAAAAGAGGGATATTGTGCTTCATGTTGATACCCGGATTTCTGATATTTAAAAATCTGATGACAGGGGAAAAATGTTATTTCCTGTCTTTTGCACATCCCATGATAAATGCCAGTCAAATAGTTGACGAGATTGAGAGTAACGGATTTACAACGACACAACCGATTAACAACACCACGCAGGAGTATGGTGTTATCAAAGATCCTTCAAAAACATTTTGTGATTACACATCTTGTAAAATGTTTGATATGGTATACGTTGTGAAATCATATATTGGAAACTTTGCTCAAAGAATAGCTATACGGAAAACGTGGGGTTCGGATAAAACACTACGTTTAAAAACTATATTTGTTGTTGGATACTCACCAGATATTCAGGACGATATAGACATCGAATCAAATACATATCATGATATATTGCAATTTAAAATGATAGATAATTATCGAAACCTTGTTTACAAAACCGTTTTCTCTATTATATGGTGTGCTGATCGTAACATAAAAACACATTATGTTCACTTTGTGGATGATGACCGCCTGGTCAACACTTTACTGTTGCATAAATTTGCGTTAAACAGTATCATTGAAACAGACATGAAGATGATCGGGCATAAGTTGATATTGCGAATGCCTTTTAGGAATCGATTATCAAAGTATTATATATCAATCGATGAATATCCCTATGACTTCTGGCCACCATATTTGATTGGAGGAACTATTCTTACGAATATGAAAGTTGTTAAAAGAATGGCGTTAGGTATTCCATTTGTCAAAATAATTCACATGGAGGATGCCTTTATTGGTATCTTGTCAAAACTGCTTTATATCGAGGTTGTTCACAACTCTGGTTTTTTGCCTTACTTTCAGTCGGGACTATTGCTAAGTAATAAACTATCAAGTCCGGACTACAAATCGTATCAAGTCCTGATTGAAAACTGGGCTCAGATGCAGACATATGATTTATATACATAGTAGTTTTATTTGTGGAAATAGCAGTTTAATATAACTCACTTTACAATGATCTTGGAAACCAAAAACCAATTACTTGGAGATAAAACCAACTATTTAAAACAACGAATTATACTTAGTTTAAAAGTACTCAATTGCATTAAGGCACAACTAACTATTAAGGAACAATTATTATATTTTTACTGTTTTTCTGTTTTTGCACCGTTTCTTATTACCTTGTCTTTCAGACGCAGTTTAGGGACACATTTTGTTTTTTGTCCAGAATCTTAATTATTAAAATTTTTCCCCTTTTCTTTCAATCTTCAGTCTTCTTTCCATATTCCAGACGCAGTTTTGGGAGACATACTGTTTTTTTGTCCGATATCTTATTATTATACTTATTTCCGTCTTTTTTCCTTTCTTTTTCTTTTCGGTCGATCATGTTTGCTCGATTTCTGATGCGACGTCTGATTAACATGAAACTGCATATGTTGGGGCTTACCTAAAATTGTAAAATCAACTTTCAAAATGTGCGAAATCTTAACTAAGATTACGTTTGAAAGACATTTGTTTTGGCACCCAACACAGTATAGCTAGTTAGTATTAGGGTCTCCATAAAGACCATATTGCTTTCATTTGATTATTATTAGGTCTTCACCCCTTTCATTGAAAAGACCTATCGTTTTTGTGTTGATTATTATTACTTTATTTTTTTTTTTCATTTTTTCCACCAACTTTCTTTGGTATCTGTATTTTTACTTCCATACATGCCGCTTTCATTTTTTTATCTTATATCAGTTACCCATTGCGTTCGGTGTTCAAATTTTCTGACTTTAGCTTTTCTTTTATGCAGTTATCTCTCTTTTTACTGTTTAGCTTGTCATCGCTACTCATGCTAAACCGTAAAAAGTTAGTGACATGAAACTTGTACTAACTTGTATTATGCATAATTGGCAACCTGGAACTGATTGATTGGAAGGATCTGACGACATCTGAAGGGATTAATCTAAAAATTAAACCAGAAAAGATATGGGCTGAAGACTGCACCTGAGGTAAAAGGTCAAGGTCACGTTGTTTGCTTGTTATCGATCCATCCTCATTTGAAACTGTAAAAGATAGATAAAGTTCAGTTGGAGAGAGAAAATTCAATATCAATATTTTAGGACTTGTTTACGTTATTTATTTATTTTGACCCTCAGTGACTAAAGCCATTCGCTGGTAAGTCTTGTGTCTATAATTTTGACAAAAACACCGTCATTGTATCGTTGCATAATCTTCTAGACTTGTATATTATTTTTTGTTTATGCTGTATCGTCATGTTTGTCGATCCGATACTTAATAAGTGTACTGGCTAGTAGCTTTCTGTTGACCATTTATATAATATTTTGAACTACTTATATTGTGTATTTACATGATCCCAGTGTACTTATATTACTCCATCTCCCAATAAAGAATACTATTTTCCATCTCCCAATAAAGAATATCTTAAGCATTTAGGGTTAAACGCCACTGGTTAGTCATGAATAGACTAAAACGAGCGTCTGGCGTAATGACTTTGACACCTTGGTAATTTTGATAACAATTTGTTGGAATATTTGCGCAAATCCAGGTAACAGCGCGTCCGCGGGTGGCGCAGGGTTGGGGCAATATATTGAAGTTTTAAGTTCAGTTGGAGTGAGAAAATTCAAGATCAATATATTATGACTTGTTTACGTTATTTATTTTTTTTGACACTCAATGATTAAGGGCATTCGTTGGTCAGTATTTAATTTTTTGTGTATGCCATATCGTCATGTTTGTCGAACCGATACTTAATAAGTTTACTGGTTAGTAGCTTTCTTTATGCCCATTATATAATATTTTGAACTACCTGTATTGTGTATTTACACGATCCAATCTCCAAATGAAAAAAAAAACCTTCAGTATTTGGAGTTAAGCGCCACTGATGAGTCTTGAATAGACGAAACGCTCGTCTGGCGTAATAAATTTTTCACCTTGATAATTTTGATAACATCTTGTTGGAGTATTTGAGCAAAGCCAAGTGACAGGTCATGCCCAGGTAACGGATGGTTGGGGCAATATATAGAAGCGTTAAGTTCAGTTAAAGTGAGAAGGTTCAAAATAAATATTTTATGACTTGTTTACGTCATTTATTTATATTGATACTCAATGATTAAGGCCATTCATTGTCAGTCTGTGTCTATAGTCTTGACAAAAATACCGTCATTTGTATCGTTGCATAATCTTCTAGACTTGTATATTATTTTTTGTTTATGCGGTATCGTTATGTTTGTCGATCCGATAGTTGATAGTTTACTGGATGGTACTATATACATGTATATAGAGGAAGATGTTAAACGCAACTTTATCACATTTTGAGAGAAATGATTTACGTCATTTTATGAGTTATCTCCCATTATAAAATTAGATTATGAGTATTTCATACATAACTGATTAGCTATTGGTAGAAGAGGCAGTGAAATACAGTTAACCAAAAAAAAATATATAAATGAAAATCTCAAATAAACTAATAGCAAGATGTACAAGAAAACATTACTGAAACGACTTCGATACGAACAAGTTACCCCCAAATCCATGACACCAACAATAGTTTCAACTTAGTATTTGATTCAATGGAGAAATTAATGATTTAAAAAAATGAATTTTGTTCGAACTGTTAGTTTAACGAAGAAAAGAGAGATGTTCAAATTTTCTTTCGGAAAGTGTTTTTACAAACACAGGACGTAGTAGAAATTATTTTCTTATGCTAATAAAGCTATTGGTCTCGATACCACAAGCAATAAGGTGCTGATTTCTGCAAAAGAGGAACCATTAATATCCTTGAGTTTATTATTGAATAAATCCTTCCGTTTTTCCTTGCAGAACAGAAAACCGCATGTTATTCCCTTGTTTCAAGACGATTAAAAGTCTCTACCGTCTAATTATAGACCGGTTTATTACTATCATGTGTTTGTAGGCAATTGGAAAAAATAGTTAGTTTAAACATATTTTATTTGCTCAAATTTGCAAAAAGGATAAGACACAAGTTAGACAAACTTATGAAGTCTTCTCCAAACATACAATATGTTGCAAAAGAACATTTATGGAGCATGCATACAATTTAATACAATACATATTATATGTGTAAGATAAGTTCTGTACAAATACATGAGATAAATGGAATGTACCAGAAAAAAAAATTAGCAAAGATAAACGAATAATTAAAGAATAAGGGGGTGATGAATTGTGTGCTTCAAGAACCCTGTGTACAAGTTATTAATCAACGTGGAATCTTTCTGGCCCTTAGATATACTCAAATACATGTTTAAAAACTTGTTTGTTCTGCTCGGTGGACAATAACGGGTTACCACATGTTAAAAGTTCTAGATTTTTTGGACAATAATTGGGCAGCCAGGAAAGGTTCTCAAATAATCTGTCTCTAATGATGGTATATTTAGAACATGCAAAGAAATAATGATACGAATCTTCACTGTTAGACGTGTTACATATGCAGGTATAAGCTAGTACATGTGTACATATGTAGATATAAGCTAGTACATGTGTTACATATGTAGATGTAAGCTAGTACATGTGTTACAAATGCAGGTATAAGCTAAGCATTCGACTGTTCTTTGAGCTTTGTTGTATACACTTTTTACACATGGCTTTAAAGATCTTCTTTGTTGGTTATTTGTCTAATCGTACCCATAGAGTTGTAATCAAAGAAATATTGAGTTTTAATAAGTTTATTGTCAGCCGAGTTTAGGTTTTGAAGTCATCTTCTTTATGTGATGTATCAAAACTCGAAGGGTATCTATTTCTTTTATATTGGTTTGCGTCTTACGGGATCTTGTGTATTTATAACGTGTGATCAATAAATCAATTATTTTATGCAGTATCAATTCAAATTAATCCATTAAAATTCATAAATACATGTAATATAATCAAATTTATCAACTTTTAAAAGAAATTAACGATAAAAATCCGTTGAATCATGGGGCATCCTGATCATCATTGTTTACATTTTTACCGCAAAATAATCCTTCGGTAAAAAGGGTGAATAATGCGGTAATCTACTACATCTATGATCTGTGACATTAATCGAAACAGAGTGAAACTTTCGGAAGTAATCATTTATTGCAAAACCAGCTTTCTCATGATAAAACGTCATAATTTATTATTCTTGCAGCATTAGTGGACAAAGCTAGATAAAAAAGAAGTATTGCATTGTTGTTAAATAGGTTTAAGGTTCTTGGTAAGCGATCCAGGCTCTAGGAGCCTAAATTTAATCTACAAAAAGAGCATATTAGCTCTACAATACGCGGTTATAAGCAGTGTTTATTTTTCACGCAAAATTACCTCACCAAAACACGGTGACTTGTAGTATAGATTTGTCAGTTTGACCTTTTCTTTGGAGACAATGCGCTCGACTTTAAACGTAATTGACAAGAATTTTCTATTTCCCTATGTCTGTACGGGGGCCCTCACCAAGTAATCTGTTTCGTTTGCCAACAGCCATTACCTCTTATGAATCTTTACATATAGTCTGATATATAAGTAATTAGTTAATTAATTAATTAGTTAAATAATAGTGATACAGGTATATAAATGAATATTAATTAATATAATTAATGCATTATGTGTTATTTCTCTATTTTGTTTGTATATATGTTTGTTCTGTGTATTTATTTATTATTACTAGTTATCTATCATCTATATTTCCTTGCGATTTTTTCTCTCATATACTCAAAAAGCCACAGATCTCACATTCCATATCCTTGCTTGGAATCTATTTACATTTGGTTATGATATATACATGTAAATCATCAGATAATTCGTCTTTATTTTTCTAATTAATAATTACAAAAAACATTAAAATAACTGAGATTTTTGGCTTACAATAGAATTTGAGTTGTCTTTCTTTGACTTAATTATGACATGTCTGTGCCATTGTTTGATGTTACCATGGAGAGGATATATATAGGCCTGGTCCTGCTATCCAATCCAATTCATGTATTTCATGAATAAAATATGTTTAAATCACAAATCATATAAGTAATCTCTAGTAATTCCAAACTTAATTATATAATATAGCGATTTACAATACCAGAACAAGGAAAGTAAAATACATGAAGAGTGAGTTCAAGTGCGTCGTAATGGTAAGCATATCCACTAAACATCCGTCGTCCTAATTAATGTAAATCCGGGAATGTTATGTAACTTGGAATAAAGAACTCTAACTGTGTTCACCCAATATGTGATAACAAGGACAAGGATACATAATAAGTCAGAGCAGATAATAAATTGTTGAAAAGTTTAGAACAATCAATATGGTTCTATTGTCATAGATCGTCTACTGTAGATATCCACTTCGGTTGATGGTGCGGTATTAAAAGAACGGAATTTGTAAAAAAAAATTAAAGGTGAATTAGCTGGAAATTTACAAAAGTCACTGAATTAAAGCATTTTAGGGGGTTCTAGCGATGACTTATCTGGTAGGAGTTTGGAAGTTGACCTACCTAATATTATATTTACTATTTTTTGGTTCAAAATGATGGCATTGCCACGTGATATTGAGTGAGTTTAAGTAAAGGAACATTACCAGTTAATTTGTAAAAGGTAGTGAGCACTGTTGATATCTATTCTTGACATTTCCTAATTTCAGTAAAATAATTTGAAAAGATTTCTCCTACAAATGAAAAATTAATAATACAATAACTGTCTGTTGTTGAGGTTAATATGCTTTTTTATTGACTCTCAAAAGTCAATAAAGGAAGCTTCTATAGGACCTCCAATTTTTTTTAATTCGCTGTAACGAATTCTTGAATCTGTGATCACTAATTTTAATGCGTTATAACACATTTCAGAATTCGTGATTACGGTTTTTTAATATGTTATAACGGATTCCAGAATTCGCGATAACTGTTTTCAATTTGTTTTCTCGCAATTTTTTCATGATTATTACTTTCTTCCGGGTTTGTGGGTTTAGCACAGCTAGAATGTTCTTCGAACGCAAGCATGTTTTGACTGTCCCTATTGTCTGGTAAGTCTGTCAAATAAATCTGTTATAACGAATTCTGGAATCCGCTATAACGTATTACATTTGCTTTATCCCAAATTATAAAAAAATGATGTGTAGGTACTAAAAAGCATCCCGGTGACATTGATGACAAACGAAACAGTAAAAACATGGTTATGGTCAATAGCACTGAATGAATCTACTTCTAACTGTGCTAAAACTGTGCGATAAAAGGTAATTGTCATCGAATAAATTTGAGTGAAAATAATTGGAATCGAATGTTATAACGAATTAAAAATCTAAAATCGAGAATTCCGAATTCGTCATTACGAATTAAAATTCGTAATCATCAATTAAAATTCGTGATCATGAATTAAAACATTGTTTTTTGAGGTCCTAAAGAAGCTTCCGTAAAGTCAGGTTGTCTGCCACAATAAAAATCAAATTAAAAACCTAAAATCAAGAATTCCGATATTCGTTATAGCGAATGTATATTTGTGATCTAAATTCTGGATTCGTTATTACGATTTTAAATTCGTGATAACATATTCAGGGATTCGTTATAACGAATTAAAATTCGTGATCGGGAATTAAAAAATATTTTTGGAGGTCCTAAAGAAGCTTCCGTAAAGTCAGGATGTCTTTCACAATAACTGTTTGTGTATTCAGAGAAAAAATATCCGTGATCACGAATTCCGCAATTCTTTATAACGCATTTAAAATCCGTGATCATGAATGATAGAATTCGTTATAACGAATTCGGGAATAGGCTATTAAGAATTTAAATTTGTGATCACGAATTCTGGAATAAGTTATAACGAATTTTTTAGATCCTGAAGAAGCTTCCGTACTTATGTTAGTGAATTATGAAATCTTTCCTTCAAAAAAGTATTTAAAAATAATATATGAGCGTTCTGACTCTTGATGATCAAAAATCAATATTTTCGAAATGCATCTCTTTTTTACAACAGTTTTACACATAACTTACCAACGAATGTCGTTTAGGTGTAAAAGTTAGCCAACAAATGACATATGCAATTTACAATTTAATTAGTTATTAATTATAGTAATTTACAATTTATTTATTATTTAATTAATTACAATAATAAAGTGAAATGTTAACTTAGCTGTCATCCAAAGTTTCAATCGGTGTCCAAAGTGAAATGTTCAATCAATAAATGAACTTCCAAATGTTGTATCCAAAAGTAAGTAGTCAGAAAAATATAAGTCCACTGGTACGAAATATTAAGTCCAATATTAATGAAGTATCCAATATGAATTTCGGAAAAAGTTATTAAATACAAAAACAAATATAAGGCCAAACAAATATAAAATTAACATACAAGGCCAAATAAACAAGTACATGCACCCTTATAGAAATATAGATGAATACAATAACATTAAATTAGTTTAGATTTATAAATAGCATCCATGTTTTGAGAACTATTGTTTGAGAGATAGCTTCTCGAGAGCTTGTTATTTAACAACCAGATACGTTTTGTTAGTCACTAACGCATTTAATGAAAATATTTTTATTTGTACATGTATTGTATGGTGACGGAACAACTCCCGCTTCGTTACGCTTCAACAGTTTGAAGATAAATTCTAGTCGCTCAACACTTCCTGGCTCGTCAATGTCGAAGAACATAGTATGACCTCTAGATTGAAAATACGGAATGACAGACATGTTCCATATTGGGTGACTCGTTCGAGGGTGCCCTTCTCTCTAAAAAACTCTTTTGTAAATATCGATAAGGAAAGGGTCGTTTTAGCCGCTACCACAGGCCAAGTTCTCCATCCTTCCCAAAATTTCTCCGACGAATATTTACAATGTACATATACTAAACATATACAGAAAAATATATAAACTGTACATTATGTTCCATCATTTTCTTCCGTTCAAAAAGAACGAAACGAAAACACAAAAAGTAATGTAATGTGAAAGGAAAAGTTTCCGTATAACTTAATTTAAAGTAAATGTTAGAACAAATAGATGTATATTGTAATCACCCTCGTCCCAAACGAAGCTGCAATTGGCATATAGTATCCAGTGTCAGATCTAGTTTAGTTTAAACATATTTTATTTGCTCAAATTTGCAAATAAGATAAGACACAAGTTAGACGAACTAATGAAGTCCAAATATACAACATGTTGCAAAAGAACATTTATGGAGCATGCATACAATTTAATACAAATTATATAATATGTGTAAGATAAGATCTTACATGAGATAAATGGAATGTACCAGAAAAAAAATAATGGCAAAGATATACGAATAAATAGAGAATAAGGAGGTGTGATGAATTGTGTGCTTCAAGAACCCTGTGTTCAAGGTATTAATCAACGTGGAATCTTTCTGACCCTTTGATATACTCAAATACATGATTAAAAACTTGTTTATTCTGCTCGGTGGACAATAACGGATTACCACATGTTAAAAGTTTTAGATTTATTGGACAATAATTGGGCAGCCAGGAAAGGTTCTCAAATAATCTTTCTCTAATGATGGTATATTTTAAACATGCAAATTAATTATGATACGAATCTTCACGGATAGATCCACCACGACAGGATAGATCAGAAATAATATTAGCTCTGTAAAGATCATAGTTTAAAAATGAAGGTAAGGCTAAAGGCTCCTAGCCAGTTTCAGTATAAATATTAGTTGTATTAGTAAAACTTAGTAGGCCTGTGACAATCCGAGCAGCCTCTAGCTGCAGTAGCTCAAGTTTATTACAGTAACCCACACCAACGTTGTCCCGAACTTCACAAGCATACTCGAAAAGTGGCCTTATGAAGACTAAATACAGTTTCTCTAGATTTTTACGATTAAGTTTGTATTTAAGCTTCCTTGGGACATTTAGGTGCCTTGAACCACTACATATAATATTTTCAATGTGTATGTTCCACTTAGCATCACTGCTAAAAGTGACTCCTAGATGTTTATGAAATGTAGTAACTGGAATATCTATATTATTTAATGAAAACCTCATTTCTGGCAGTGACATATTTGAAAATAACATAATTTCTGTTGTTTCAGGGTTAAACTACATTAAACATTTTCTTGTCCAATCGTTCAGCTCTCTAAAATTGTGATCAATCACAGATTGTATCTGTGAAACGTCCCGACTAGAGCAGCTGAACGATGTGTCGTCAGTAAAAAGTCTGCAGAGAGAATCTAGATTTTCGGCTATATCATTAATATAAATGATAAATAATAATGGACCTAGTACCGATCCCTGAGGAAAACCAGCAGTCACATTACAAAGCCCCGACGATGATTTCTTCATAACTACTCTTTACTGTCTATTATTTAAGCAGTTTTAAACCATTCTAATAAATTTCCATTTACACCATACAATTTCAATTTATGTAATAACCCTTTATGCCAAACTCTGTCGAATGCTTTAGCAAAATCCCAGAAAACAAAGCAATTTCTTTTTTCTTGATTGAATTTAGAATACAATTGTATATTTCTAACAACTGATGGACTGTGGAACAGTTAGGAAGAAAACCTGACTGATATTTATATATTAGATTATTTGTTTGCATGTGGTTAAAACATATTTATAAATAACACGTTCCATTATCTTCCCTACGCAGCTAATGAGTGTTATTGGCCTATGACGGTATTGAACTGTCGCCCTTTTTGAATATTGCAATAACATTTGTAGTCTTCCAACTAGATGGATATTTGCATCGAGATTTATTAAAAATCAATTGAAGTGGAATTGCTATTTTTTTCAGGGCACATTTTTAACATTTTGTGTCTGGCCCTGATGCTTTATTAGGTTCTAAGATTTGTATTATATCAACAATTTCTTCTTTTGATAACAATATTGTTTAAATGTATATTTGTCTTAAGTTCAAACTCCGGGAGAATAACATTTTCATTTTTAGATTTAAATGCTGTTTTTCTAAATCGATCTCTTCTACGGATTTCTCTCCTAAGTTCATTGTTAAGTCATGGCTTATCATTATTTCTTATGGTAACCTTTTTAGTTGGAATGCTTCCCCATGCGATTTCAAGAAACATATTAGTAAATAATCTACACATTTCATCGACGTTCTTATCAGAAAACAGTCCTATCCAATTTGTAGAGCTCATTTTTTGAAAATTTTTCGATATCTGTTTTATCATATAACCATATTTCCCGTTGAAATGAATTTGATATATATCTGGGACAATCTATAAATAGTATTGTTGCATCATGATCACTTACATCAGCAGGTACTTTGAAAATGTCAGAAAACAAATACTGGATTGAGTCACTTATAAAAATTGGGTCAAGTAATGTACTACTGTGGTCTGTCACCCGAGTGGGTTTTTCGATAACATTCGTTAAATTGAATAAGTTCATTGTTTCAATTAATTTATTATTGTGAGCATTAAACAAATCAGAATTAAAATCACCCGTTATCACAATGTTTTCATTAATCTCGTAGCCTAATCCTATTGCATGATTAAATCGTGTCCAGCAGTAATTGTCCGTCCATTCGGGTCGATAAATACAACAAAGTAAAAATACAAATGTATTTTAAATATATAGTTTTTTTTACAATGAATCAAGATGCAAGTCTTCATCACTTAAAACTGAATCAAAATGGGTTTCAGTTATAGTAACTATATCAAACTCCTCCGTGAAATTTTCAAGAAAGGTAAGTTTGTTTCTTATACAACGAATATTTAAATTACATATTGAGATTGAATTCTCTGATATATTGGGTAATGGATTATTATATTATTTACTGTGGGACCAGGATTTTTTTTCAACATTTCCAATAGGTAGGATATAATGTAAGACAAATTATAGAAAAACAGCATTTACATTTGGATTTCAACTTTAAGTAGGGAGAGGGAGTTGACGAGTAATGAGCACTTTAAATTGGTGAGTAGTATATCTTTGTATGAACTTACATGATGATTGACTTTGACGAGCCTGCGGGTGCAGTGTATACGTAAATGAAATAGACTGATGGCTGCCCTGTACATGTCAATGCAATTATCTATTGGGTTTCAGTTTAATAATGGTGTTAAATGGGCAGCCTAACACTAAACACAAAGAAGAATCACACAAATCATCACTTGAGGAGATAAAAACGAAGGCGAAATAAAATCTCCAAAAATGGTTAGATGAGAACAGGGTATGGAATCTTTTCGGAAATAGTGGATAGATAAAGCTTTATCGAACGACAGTTTCACAGTATCTACATACAAAAACAAATATAAAAAAATCTTGAAAAAGTTTAAAATCTTGAATATAAAGAAAATTTCATTGCTTACAGGAAAACAAAATAGAAGCAATGAGAGGTCAAATACATCGAATACAAATTGTGACATTTTTAGGTTTTGGAAGACAATGGGAATTAATTATTATAAGTATGTACATTTTTGTATATATTAGTTAGCGTTCGGAAGCTGACGAGCAATAATATGAACGGATGATAACCGAAAACTATATATTAAGTGATTTGCAACAACAGGAAAAATAATAATAAAACTTAAAAAAAAACTAAAAACAAATAAAACAATAATGATAATAACAATAATAGGAATAATATTGATACTACTACTAATGACATGTATTTTTATATACACAAGTTTACATAAATAAACCACATATTCGTAAATATAGCGAATCATGCTGCAGGTTCAAAAATATTTGCAAAAATGTTTTTATAGGTTCACTTTAACCTGTTATCAATAATACTAATACATGTACTAATGTTCTAACTGGTGGCTGATGCTTAAAAAAGTAGAGAATTGAAAGTACTTCTCGCCTTCCACATTATATCAAAGTAGTATGGCTAAATTTAAAGCAATACAATACTATTGATATTATTAATATTAGATATTTTCTTTATTTTGATTTGTCTAACGATACCAAGTGGTCATTTTGTATTTCTTTTTTGGCGCATATAATATACCTAAAAATTGAATTTTCCAACGATATTTTGCTAGATTAAAAAATTCCAAAAGTTAAATCGGGACACAAATGGTTACAAGAAATGAGGAGTTTTATTCAACATGTTTATTAAATGGTTAACAGTTTGGTTCTATTTTGGTAAATTGTATGTAGAAAAATGGGTATTTTGTTATGTGGAATACTTGTCATAGAACAATTATACATTTATTATATATGTAGACTCGTAATCATATTACATTTTAAAAATCTGTCAAACAAATGGTGTGCACACAAAAAATGAAATACTGTTCAACAATCATAACAATAGGTTATATTAATAATGTAACAATTATAGCGTAAGATTCGGTCAATACGAGAATATATCGACCGACAAATGAATATCGACCTCGGACTGCGTCCTCAGTCGATATGCAAATCTGTTTGGTCGACATATTCTCGTATCGACCTCATACCAAAGCTATAATTGTATAATAACTGTATTCTACGTACATATTACAGACACAAAGGGGCTAATCTGGTTATAACATACCGGGTGTTATATTAAGATAACTTAAAGGTTATATTACGTGTGTTGCATTTATGGTCTGACTATTCTGTTTGGTACAAACGGATAACTAACCAACTCAAAACAAAGTCAACATTTATTTAAATTCAAAATAACCATGGCACAGGGTAACACAGCATGGTACATGCAATGACTACAATCTATCTAGTTGACTTGTACATAATAAGGTGAGAATGAAGAACAAAAGCCCAAAACTTTGTAGCCATCACTTGAACAAATTTCCATTGTTTTGTATAAACATTACGTACATTCAATTGTCTAAAATCATCAATTTGAGGGTGAGTTTTCTGAGTCAACAAAGTTCAGGGTGACAACACATAGGGTGATTCGTGATCACTTGATATAGGTACAAGTGGTCGGGCATTCATGATTGCCATTGTTTCTGCAATAAATGTAACACATACGTTATGCATTAGTTTGTAATGTCTTGATTCGAATAGAGTATTGTCTATGATACGTCTCGCAACTCCTATGAGCCGTTCCCAGGATCCTCCCATACTCGAGGAGTAGGGTGGTTTAAAGTTCCAAGTAACATCTTGCTTAGCAACATATGTACACACTGCAGTGTTCTCTGAAAACACGACTTTTAAACTTAATTCATTTGCAGCACCAATAAAATTAGTTCCCCTGTCATAGTGTAATTCCTTGACCGGTCCTCTGAAGGGAAGAAAACGTTTGAGAGCATTGATAAATGAATCGCTACCCATATCCTCTATAACCTCAAAACGAACGGCTCTGCTAGACATACAAACAAATATGACCACCCAGCGTTTTGTATTTGCACTCCCCTCACGTGTGCGTCGAGTTATTATCTCCCATAGCCCAAAACAATCAATACCCACATAGGTGAACGGAGGTCATGCTTGAAGTCTGAACTTAGGCAAATCTGACATCTTTTGGGATATACACCTCCCTCGAAATCTCTGAAAATGCACGCATTTTGACAACAGAGAATGAAATAAATTTTTTGAACCAGGAATCCAGAAGATTAACTCTTCCATTATATGTCAACCCCGATGATGAGTGAGCTTGTGAACATGAAGAACAAGTAGTTTCGCTATATGGTGATTGCCAGGATGAACAATATGATGGTTTTCACCTAACGGCAATTCAAAATGCTTTAACCTTCCACCAACTCTACGAACTCCAGATTGATCTAAGAATGGATCAAGTTTCAGAATTCTACTACCTTTAGGTATTTTCATTCCGTCACGTAGATTTTGTATTTCATCGGCGAAATTCTCCTTCTGAACTTGCTGAATAATGAAAAGCTCAGTTCCTTTTTGAGTTCTATGTTGCTACATACTGATACATTTAACAACGATCTTGATTTCTGTTTCAGAAAAGAAATGGAAAGTTGAAAATCGCTCAAAGCGATTAGATCGTAATGTAGGTTTAGATATCCTAGTTTTGTAAGAAGTAATGTTTTGTCTAATTTCTTTGTCATGATCTAGTGATACCACTGATTGCTCGCGAAAAAAGTCGAGTGGCTTTGTCCATTGAGTGATAATGTCAACATCTTGATTATTAATAAATCGAGTCCCTAAGTCGACAGGGTTCAAATTGGAAGGTACGAATGACCATTGAGATGGAGAAGAAACTTGTGAATCTTTTCAATCCGATTCCTGACATACATGAAGAACCTCCTAGTTGTGTTACATACATAACCTAAGACTACCTTGCTATCTGAGTAATAACGACAAACACTGTGATCAATCTCAAGATGAGAACAGATACAACTACTGAACTCAGTTGCTAACACAGCTGCACATATTTCGAGTATGGGTATAGTATGTACTTTCAAAGGAGCTAATTTGGAATTTGCCATCTGAAAACCAACAGATTTTGAACCTGATTTATCAACGGATTTCAAGAAGGTTATCGCTGAGATAGCCTTTTCTGAAGCATTACTGAAAATATGAATTTCAATGTTTTAACACAACGATAGAGATGATGGAATAATCATTTTAGGAATTTGAAACCGTCCGAAAGATAACAAAGCTTTAAACCAAGTGTTCCATTTTGACTCTTGTTTTGGTGTTAGTTGATCAATCTATTCCTGATGAAACAATTTCCCTGCCGCTAATGCTCAAGGTAGAAATGAAACCTAACGGGTCAAACAGACTATTTATAGTAGAAAGGATGCCAGTGCGTATGATAGGTTTTCATCATCATTGACACTGAAGACAAACATATCAGAATTGAGGTTCCATGAAATGCCTAAACTTCTTTGAGTGGGCAGTAAATCGGAACATAAATCAAGATTTGTAAAATATTGTCCAAGATTATCGGATGGAAATGCTTTCATAACCACAATGTGATTAGACATGATTGTATGTACCGAAAGCATGTACTTCACTATCTGCTTTTCAACTGCTTTACGTATGCCACAAGTGGAAATTGAGGGAGACGGTTTGTTACCAAAAACATGAACTGTCATGCGATATTCAATTATCGGTTTAGAGTAATCATTTTCTGAATACCAAAAGAATAGTAGATAATCACGATGTTTTTCACAAACTCTAAATTGATAGAACATTTGGTCTATATCTCCGATAATAACTATATCATTCTTTTTAAAGCGCATGAGGATTCCTACTAAACTGGTCATAAGGTCTGGTCAAGACATTAGCATTTGATTAAGTGATGGTCCTTCGAAGACGACTGAAGAGTCAAAGACTCCACGAATTTGATCTTTTTTGGACGGTACAACCCAAATAACGGTAGGTAAAAACATTCAGAACTGTTAGAAAGAATCGGTGTAACTCCTGATGCTAAACTAGCAAACAACTTTGTTCCTAAAAGTTTTGCAATGGTCCTCTTTAACCAAGTCTTTACGAAGACCAGAATGTGGAATAAAAGCTCGTTTCCACGCTAGAGGTCGATTGTTTGGCATCGGTGATATTGATTTCCGAAAAGGCAAAAGGGCAGTCGAGTGACCAGTTTCATCTATAAAAAAGTTACTATCCATCAAATCAAGAAACTGCTTGTCCTCTACGAAGAAACCAACCTTATTGTTGGGCAAAAGGTATCTTGACCTCTTAAAACTTGATTCTGAACATGGTGCACATCCGGAACGTAACGACCTATCAAAAGGTCAATTTTTTGCACCAGGGTCTAAATCAGGTAAGTATTTAGCGATTTCCATGAGATGTGGATTGGCACGCGCAACACATTAGGAGTTGGAATTTCTAGCAACTCACTCCGTATAGAATCACATTCTCTGACATCACGAAGATTAAAGGAGGACGTACCATCAACTGAGCTAACTTTTAAATCTGAGCATCTGCCAGTCATAATATGACTACCTGAACATGATGATAATGTTTGACAGATTTCCGTTGATACCAAGATGATCAAATAGTGCCGGGGCTGCCAAAGTGCGATTACTCTGGTCGTCTATAATCGCATACACACGAACAGGAGAATGCGGTTTAGAAGAAAATACATCGACCAAGACAGTTTTACCACATGATCGACCAATACGATTGTCTCCACATAACTCGGTGCATTCATTTACTACAGTATTTGTACTTTGCTCCCCGCTATGAGTTTCTATAACTTTATCATGGGGTTGAGAGGCAGAGTCATTACCAGAAACTTTAATGTTGATGTGCATTGCAGCGGTATGGCGGTTGCTCTTACATATTGAACAAATGGTTGAGGCTTTACAGTTTTAAGAAATATGGCCATTTGGTTCACAGCAACGAAAACAAATTCGTTTGTCTTTCAAAAACTTCTGTCGATCAGAAAATGGACGTTTTCTAAACGCAATACCCTCTTTTAATGCATGGCCTGCCTTGTACAAGGGACAACGTACAGAGCTTCCAGTTTAAGTTAAGTTTTTCTAGCTACAACTTTTGTATTCGAAGATCGTTTTTCACTTGTTTGATTGGTATTAGACTGATTGAAAGCTGGATCCTTACGAATCTCGCACATCTCTTTCATAAAATTGACAAAGTATGTAAATGGTGGAAATGCTACACCTCCAGCTTGTTTTTAAGTAGATGCACGCGAAGCTTATTTATCTTCAAGTGAAAATGGTAGTTTTGACACAATCTGTGCTACCCCGCATGAGGAATTAAAATAGTTTAAGAGTGTAAAACAGGATGGATTTACCACAGCCGATTTTACTTCAGTCAAAATATCTACAAGGTCATATATTTTCTTATTGTCTTTGTTTGTCAAAGTAGGAAATAAACTCCGTTTTCTTTTCTTTTTAGAGTGTTCAATCATTTCAGGTCGTCCAAACCTGTCTTCAAGCCTATCCCAAATTTGTCTCAAACCTCGTGGAGGATCATGTGCATTAGCAGCTTTACGAGACCTTGCGAATCTACTTGAGTCTGGGCCTAACCTGATCCATCTCCTCAAATGGAGAAATATCACTCTCTAATAATACCCTGACGAAAGATTTCCATGACATAAAGGTCTCAGGTGTATCATCAACATTACTAAATCTAGAGAGAAAAAAGTCTTTGCGGAGCATAAATCTTGTAATATCTGACATGACATTGATCATAGATGGATTATTACTATTACCAATTGTGTTCTAGATAAATCATGAACATTTGTAGCTAAGTTCAAAAGTTGTGTAGATGTAGGTAGATAGTATGACGGAACTGCTGAAGAAGATATAGGTGCAGTGTAAACAGGCTGAGTAACTGATTGTACGTAAATATTCGAGGCAGATGGAGCAGTTACATTTGTCGCACTAGGATGGAACTGAATATGAAAATCACTTTCAGTTGTAACAATAACATTATTTTGGTGATTTAAATCCAAATGTTCTACATATTGCTTGACTGAATCTTGCCTATCAAAATGTTCAGAAGGCAAATCAAGTTCCTGTTCATCACAAGCTTCAAGAACTTTAGGTTCTGTTTCAGTTACCGGGTTCTTGTTTAACAATGTTTAAGTTAGCCTGAATTTCAGCTTTTTGTTTTAAAAATTCACCTTTCCTTTTTAACAAACTGTCTACGAATTTGTTCTGCTTCAGCTTTGGCCCTCTTACGACTTGCCGTTGACTTACTAAACCTACTTACTTGAGTACAGCTCTTCAACAATCTCCCTCTTCAATACCTTTATACTTTCTGTGACTTTTCTTACAGATCCTATGCACTCGTTGAAATGTTCATTGTGCTCCTGTAGTATAGCTAAGACATCTTTCGTATTTTGTCGTTGAAGGTAACCTTTGTACTCTTCAGACTTGACACAAAACTGCTTTGAAGTTGTCACTAATGTTCTTTTCTAAATGTTTCAAATCTTTAAGGGTATGTTTATCGTTTATGGTTATAATTAAATCTTCAATTCTATACCAAATTTTAAATTTTTCGCTGGTTTCATCAAAATTTATCTTGGCCTTGGGTGTCAGTTTTCGTATACGTTGTCTGGTTGACATTAACTATCTTTACTATTCAGTTTGGTACAAACAGATAGCTAACCAACTCAAAAAGTCAACATTTATTTAAATTCAATTAACCATGGTACATGCAATGTCAACAAAACTATTAAGTTGTCTTCTACATAACAAACTATTTAGTTGTCTTATACATAATAAACTATTTAGTTGCCTTATAAATAATAAGGTGTGGTTTGTATGGTAAAAAGCTAAAAAAGAAACAAAAAAGGAAAATGTACTAAACAAAACAAAGTTATTTGAAAGCAATATACAAAAATACTTTCAACAAAAACTTAGAACTACAAACATTTGTTATAAACTAAAATTTTTACCTTTAAAAGTAAAAGGTGAAAGTCTAATTCATCTAAAAATAGAACCAAAAGAAAAATAAACCATGAAAACCTTTGCTATTAACATCTATGTAGAAAAGTATGTAAAAATACTAAATTATTAATTTTTGTCAAAAAATGAATATATATGAACACATAAATATAATCGTGAATACAAAAGTTCAACTTACATAGTGAGATGCCCACACAACGATGGTGAAAATAATTAACGATATAAAATGTGGTGCACATCGATTCAGGGTGATATCCATAATCAGGAAACAGGAAACAGGAGATCGATCCAAACGAAGGTGAAAGAGTAATATAGTACACCTAAGTAAAAAATTAGAACATTTCTATAAATACATAATACTAAAGTAATGCAATTAATAATACAACGTCAAAAACGAGATGAAAGTATTAATGATACAACAAATAAAAAATAATGGAAATTAAAAATATATAGTAAAGTTTTACTAAATCCAAGTATGAAGAAAGTGTTATAGTCATAAATATATGAATTATGTACACAACACTGACTTTACAACAGAAATAGGTATATACAAAGATGGATTTCCTTCGAAAATATTGTCAGATCTTCTGTTATAACACTATTTATATCATTGTTCTTTCAAAAGCTTTTATTTAGAATATACAGTTTTTCACCTTGCGCTGTGCTATTTTTTTGTAGTAAATGTTAGATCGAACAGATGTATATTTTAATGACCCTCGTCCCAAACGCAGCCGCAATTGGCATGTAGTATGCTGGTAAGTTTTGTGTCGAATGCAGCTGCTGTTTTTCGACCTCCAATTGTCTATAGGGCTGGATTACCAACTGTAACTACATTAGAAGGTAAATGTGGTAAAAAAACATTAATACAAGTGCGGTGTTCATTTACAGTAAAGAAAACAATTGTGAACATTTGACACTTTTAGTGTGCATATGTAGCTCTGTAACATATTTAGCTATACAGTCATGTCTTTACATTTTAAACTTAAAAAATATTGACTTTAATGCACAACCAACTTTCACAATGTTGTTTTGATATACATTATGCTTTGAAGGATTTTGCTCTGTGTATTGTAATACGTTTATTACAATAATCAATGTTGTTACAGATATTGTTGAATTTGTAGTTTATTAGTTCCCGTAACTTATACGTAATGTGTTCCTATACGTACTTGTAATTAGTGAACACCGGGATTTCCGGATTGTTGTATCATGTTTTGTTTATCTTGACAGTGTCAACAGTATATATTTACACTGAAGTAAGTGTACGGACATCGTATCTGACTGATCGCGAATGTAAGTGTCGTATTCTTTATTTAACAATATTTTGTTTGCCCCATATTTATATTGGCTTCTGTTGTGTAACTGTGTTATCTGGGATGAACCTACAGAAATATACACACTTGGAGTGCTTACTGATCAATATTAACATATTTTTAAATATCGATTTCGTTCTATTTTCTTTTCTTTTTTAGTTATCACAGCTGATTAATTTAAATATATTTGTGTTCGTTTAATTCATTTCAGTATATACACCGCTCGACAGCCACGGCGAAATAAGTTCATTTTCCTGTCCCTTTATGTTTCCGTTGTTTGTTATCAAAACTGTGTAGTTTGCTGTGGTTTGTAAGAAAATCTATCTATCTCAACGCTTTTATCTACAGAAACCGTGAAAGACAGAAAAACAACATACATGTCTGCTTGACTACAGACACGAATAAAAAAAAGTAATTGTTTGGCAATACATTTATGTAGGCGTAAATGAAGTTCAAAGTTAAAAATAGAATATCGAAAAACGAAATCTATATTTATCAATCGGAATAGATTTGCCCGTCACTATAAACGGGTCACTTTTATCCGCAGGGCTTTCCAAAAACCCCCAAATTTAACATATTTCTTAATAGAAATGTTTATTACATACTATACTCTTAATATTACACAATTATACTCTATGTCAGTGAATACTTGGTTTACCCCTAGATGGTAACAATCGATTTAACCAACGTTTATGGTTAAATGACTAGTTTACCATAGATTATTAACCATCAATATTGGTAAAATAAATTATCCATAAATTATGGTTATGTCATTTTTACTGTGCTACTTTAACCAATGTTTATGGTAAAGCACCTTCAGTTTATATTATTTGACTATTGTTATGGTTAATGGTTATTTAGCATGAATGTATTCGTCTGTTCTGACATTGTCAATAATACCAATCGAATAATAACCCAAACAGTGTTTACAAAGCTATTTATATAAATACGCAGACATGTATTAAATCACATGACTGGATCGGTGTATAAGGTAATGGTCATACATGACTGAACACTGTATTCCACAGTTAATATTTAAAATCAATACCAGGCGTGAATATATAAATAGCCAGCACAAATGAATTCAAGCATCTTATTAATCAATACAATAATAATCAAATATTTACACAATATAATGTTCATAATATTTAAACATCTTAATAGTCAATATAATAATCATATATTTACACACATATAAAGTTCATAACAACATACACTGGTAAATGACAGGAGGTTATTTCTGCGCATGGTTGTCATTACATGTCAGGGTTGTTTCACGAGGGTTGTTTAAACAGTTAAATAAGATGGCCTGTGTATGCTGTTGAAGTAGTGAAAGATCTAACGAGTATCTTATATTTGTGGTGCTTATGACTCTTATACATTCAGGATTGTCACCATGTAAAACATATTTTCTTTATGTTATAATAACTTATATTTAAATATCTATAACTTTACATTTCCGTAGTTTTTGAAGATTAACCCATTTTGTACAAAGGCAGCACAGACACCCGCGTTTAATTAAGACTTATTGGTGACTCTCAAAACAAAAATATTGAAAGGCCAACTCATTTATAATGTATAGATTTTGTCACGGTTATTTCAAATAATTATGCCAAATCCGGTTAAGGCCATATACACTCTAGGAAAAAATGTAAGAATTTAAAACAATTCATTGTTGTTTTGTTCAGCTTGTTACTTTTGTGTTTATTTAAGTCTAGTTACCGATTAGTGCAGACGACAATGCATTAGCCAAGTTATGTTTTCTTTATAAATAAGTCTATGTGTTTGTTTAATGTCAGAGAGTTATTCAGGTCATGTACAATTTAGTTCCAGGCAGGATGACGTAGAGCTGAGATGAAATCGTTGGGTAACCAATATACTACGAACATCTGTGCAACAGATAGAAGAGTAACACGCGCCAAATTTCCACTTTATCTTTTCTTTTCGATTTGTAGAGACGTTTTATTAAAGCATATAGGAAAAATTGTGAAATCAATAAACAAATAGGCGTAAACATGTCAGTTACATTGTTCTGTAACATTGTGTAGATTATGAGGATTGTATGTCAGCTATAATATTAACTAATATAACATAAATAAATGTAAAATTAGTTTACATATTTATGTCAAAATACCTATCCCTCTTAACATAAATTCAACTACTACGGTTTTGTATACGGGACATTATGTCGACACAAAGAGCATTGGAAAAACATGCTTTTCTGTATATTGCGCTCGACGAACAAATTGTCAATGATTTTCGAAAAATAAAGTATTTTCTTAAGACCAGTGGCTACATTACTGAAAGGGAATTCCAAGAGGCTAAAAGCATGCACGAGATTTTAGAATACTTAGAGAAAAATCCTAACTTTGAATTGCAATTAGGTAAATACGATAAGTTGAAATATGTACTAGGTCAATTTGATAAGCGTAGTGTCGATATAATCGAAGATTATGACGATCAAATAAAGAAAATTCTCGCAGAAAGTGACAGCCAAAATTCGTCGATAGATAGCAACGGTAGGTAATATCTTACATGATTTTTATTCAAAAGAACATATAAAATATAAAAGAAAATTAATATATGTATAGTTTACACGCCAAAAATGTTATTCATCTAAATAATTGTACAAGTTTGGTGAACATTCTGGCCATTTGGCATGAATACTTCTTGAAAAAAAGCAATGTTACATCATAGAATATTTAGCATATTTACACGTTAAGATAAATATATAAATAAACGAATAACAAATGAATAAAGCGACTGCTAAAATAAATAAGCTTTTTGTATTCAATTGAAATCTTTGCATCACCGTTCAGCAAATACAATTGCTCATCTGGATCGTAATATTTCAGTCATTTTTCACAAATAAAAATGGATGTTTTAGACGTCAGAATGATACGCTTGACTTTGAATACATGTATCTTGATTTATAAACATTTACAACGATGCAAAATTCTGATCTAGTTACTACTGATGGCTTTTTTTGGTTTTTAGCTACAACGTTTGCGTCATCGACGTCATTTACAATTTTACCACTATCACAAAGCAAACTGATATCTCCATGCATTGAACCAACTTTACAAATACCGTACACTTCATCTGTTGAAAATAATTCTGCAACATCTATTCAGATGATATTTTCGTCATCTATGGAATCATTGCCTCCGTCACTCTCTATTAAATCATTGGATTGTAAGTATACATAACACGATTTTACAATTAAACCAGTAGAATTGAATAACGTTGCCACAGCCAAACAGGATGTGGAAAAGAATCTTAAAATATAATTAAGAAACTACAACATCATTAAACACTGGGCTTGACAAAACGAAGGTCTTTACGTTAGGGAACCACGTTGTATTTTTTAACGTTCATATCATGACTCTCACATCGGTAATTGTGTGACAAGAGTAATATATCAAAAACAACCGTGAACAAATCAAATTACAAAACAAAAGGCCTATATCGAAAGACGTGGCTAACGAAAACTCAGAAGCAACCAACAAGCAACTAACATGTAGATATTTCAAGAAGCAATAAGTAGCGTTAATTTTCAAAGGATATACTTTCACAATTGTTTTTTTTTGCTTGATGCTGTCCGAAGTTATCGCCAGCGCAGACGTTTTTTCCAGTTAATAAAATATTCCAATTTTAATACGTTAATTTAGTTTTTTAATGCTTAGCATTAAAATGGAGATATCCGTAATGTAGTTGAAGATTTGCTTTCATCAATTGCTGCCGGTAAATCTTCAAATACAACAAGTTATCTCCTAAGTAATTACCATTTACAAATTCATATAATTACTTAATTACAATAAAGGTAAAGAAATCTTGAGTATCGAGCCATATATTCTGCATCCGTTTCAACAAGAATTGACGGAAATAGCAAAGAATGGCGAAAATACAATAGTTTATTCTGGAACCAATTCAGGGAAGACGCTTGTTGCATTTGAAATCATTAGACATCACTTAACAAGATATCCGACTGGTAAATTATTGATTTATGGTTAAAAACATAATTAAACTAACTAATACAATTTAATGATCTTGTAGATATTTCATCATTTATCTGAATCAGAAAACAGTTGTTCCGTTGTTTAATTGTAAAATTCATATACTTCAGACAAAAAACCGATAACTTACCTGCTTGTGTTGCTATCATGTGCTTAAACTGGCTATTGGTTTTTGCAAACAAAGCAATAGCTATTTTCTTGTACCCAAATGATAAATATCTAAAATGTCCGGCAAATTACTATGATGACTACTAAAATATAAAAATCTTTTACAAAATGTGATCATTTTCCTCATAAACATATTTTATTATATCTTGATCTGAAATATGCTTGTTCACTACACAGTTTTGACAAAAAGTTGATATTTCGAGGATACATAACATAGATTTTTTTAATACTGAAGGATAGTCAATCACAAGATTATTATTTTATTATTACACAAGGAAAAGTAGTTTTCATGGCAAGGACACTCCTTCTTCTAGAATCTCAATACAAGAAAGCAAACAAGGAACTTCATGACAGAAAGGTAATCACTCCATTAGATAAGTTTGTTTAAACAATAGTTCAGCTGTAAACATCCACTATACCTCGATACTGTGTTCCTGGCTGTAGTCAGACACAAACTAAATGAATGTAAATAAATAAATTTGGAGACAAACAAAACATGCGTAACACATTTGAATAAGTGCATCCCAAACACTCATACAGACTGAAGGTGAAACTCATAGACAGAGCAAAAAATAACCTTATCTTATTTTCTTACTATGTGGTTTCTTTAACGAATTTTCAAATGTACAGAAATTAAAATACTAGTTGAAAAACTCTGATTGTTTTACGTCAAGAGTGTAAAGGATTTGACAGGAATATGATAATATTTTAAGCTTTGTCGTAGGAAAAAATAAAGACTTTATATATTTGTTGGGCTTAATTTGTAGACGTATATATAAATATTAGGTATTAACCCTGTATTTCTGATGCTTCCGAAATCCGCGGGATAGATATACTATATGGTTGTCGCAATACTTATACGTTTGAATATATATAATTTCATGAAATGTGTTATGGTCTTGTCAATAAGATTAATTATTATATTTTATATGTTTCAGAATGAAATGAAACACATTAATGACCGTGTAACTGATTGCAAAAAGCTGGTCGATTTATTTAAGGCAAAATCTATACTATTCATGACGCCAGGGAAACTTGTCTATATCTTGGATGAAGAAAAAGAACATCATATACAAATTGGAGATCTTACTCTACTCATATTTGACGAATGTCACCATACATTTGGCAGAAATTCATACAATATTATTATGGGTATATATCGACAAGCAAAATACAGTGTTCCAGTTTCTAAAGCTTTCCTCCCTCAGGTAATATATTGCAATTACAAACCATGATAAATGACTTCTTTAATATCCTCACTTTCACGTATAAATTTTCTTGATGTTATATGGTTAATAGATGCCTTTGCACAAATGATATGTATTATCGGATATTGCTGGATGAAAATATATATCAAAATCAATATTATTTTCGTGTTCCTTTTTTCAGTGATAATAAGTCAAAACCAAATATACATTTAATATTTTGTTCTCGTAGATAAAAATAAATAAAATATTCAGTATTGAACTTGTAACTTCGTAACAGATCGTAGGTTTGTCTGCATCACCTGCACGCCGTGGAACAAATGCAAAAGAAGAAGTTCAACAATTGATGGCAAACTTAGATGTTCTAGATTTGTCAACAGTTATCAAACATAAAGATGATGTCTTTTACAACGAACCAGAAATAAGTATTTGTAGTTTGTTATTGTTCTTGTTCATCAATATTCTTTTATATACATGTAAAATGCCATAGATTATTTTCTTTTATTATAAGACATACGATATAGAAATTACATTTCGTTGATATTCAATGAGTTCTAGCGCCATTTTAATAAATTTTTTTAACTGTTTATGGCATTGCTTTTATTATGAAGAAAGAATCGATAGTTTCCGATAAGAATAAAACGTGTGCCTGTTAACCAATCTTAGCCAATTTATGTTGTAATCGACAATACCTTGTTGTAAACCAGTCTCAAACTTACAACCCCAATTAAAAGCGGCAATCAATTGGTGGAATTGACAAGAAATATTTAGTTTTCGTTTCAATCTTAAGATGTCCTGCAACCAGTACAAATGGTTTCCGTTTCGGTGTTCACTGCATCGCTTTTGATTGCATATAATAAGGTAGGTAACCACGTTATTATATGTATTAATGAATGAAATTGGGAATACTTACCTTGTTTAGAATGACATATAATGGCATATAATTAAATATATAAAAAAAGTCTATAGAAACTGTAATGATTTTAAAAACAAAATACATGAATAATTTTGTTTTATAGAAAAGCTAGAAGTGAACTGTCGGGACGACGATGAAGTTCAGATATTACTGATGAAAACAATGGAACGAATAGAATCAATATTAGGCGATGAATGTAAGAATAAGAAACGATGCATCTTTACAAGCTTACACATTTTGCAAGTAGAACCAATTTTATGCGATAAGTATAAGCAAAAATGGCGATCTGAGCTTTCACATTTTGCTTTTAATTTACTGATTATTTAAATAAATTCAATGTCAGCGAGCATATTGTAGCTATATTCAGGACACGAAGTTATCAATAAATAAATTTGTAGGTGAAAAACAAAATATAGTTCAATGACCCGAAAATTGAATTGCAGTGGAAAAAGGTCACCACGGGCAACTCAGAATCGTTTATATGAGAGACTTAAATTTTTACCAAAATATGACCGATCGGTGTATTATAATGTATAACATGTATGTGAGTGTATGTTGGTGTTGTTCGAGTGGGTCTTTACGACACTTTCTGCAATTTTGTTTTTGATATGTTATGGATGCCTGAGTACCCAACCCCATATGTTTGGCTGAAAAGTGGAAATTCTCGTCACTTAAGGTTAAATTGGACCACATCCGCAACGGAATTATACGAAAACACGCTACCTCAGAAGAATTATATACTACTTTATGTTAACAAGATAGATATGTGATCTTACATTGGTACGAGTGGATAATCGGATAACTCCAATCGAGATAGTTAAGTTATAGTATTTTAAGTCCGAGCCATGACGTTATTTTTTTAAACCAATCAACTGCTAAGAACCACATTTTCACTAGTGACAAGAACTTTTTTTTCTACACCGGTCAAACGGTTTAAATTTAACGCAAAAAATAGAGAACTAGAATGCTTACTTTGGTAATGAACATTTGTTTTACGTATCTGTTAAATATATCTTTAAATTGTAAGACTTCATAATATGAGTGTATTTATATAAATATCATCCGATCTGCATAAAAATGATTATTTAATTGTAGTTCAAAAGTATTGCAAAACAGAGAATGACGAAAGCGGTTTGCGTAGTTCCATTCTAGCCCCACCAGGAGATAGAAATCTAACGGACTATGAACAATGGATACATAATTTAATCCGACAACTAGCAGAGAAAAAATTTGCCGCGTCATTAACTGGACGGTTTTTTCGCTCATGTTGTAGACACTTAAAGGTCTTTCTTATCTTATTTGTTAATCAGACTAGATTTTTCAAAAACTTCATGTCGCGTATCACATGTATCACTAGTTTTGTTCTTAATGTGATAATCAAGAAAAGTTAATAGGAAATATGTTAATTAACTTTATGGAAAAATCGCTTGAAAGATATTCGCATCAACAATCATGTTGTTAATTCAAAGTGCAGTGATTTTATGCATTTTATTCTCGAACGACTCTAAACATGTGTATCAGTTATCGCCATTACAAAGTTTTTTATATTCAGTCGACATGCATATGTTTATCACCAATACAAAACTATTTCTTGAGGAAATAATAATGTAGGTTTTCTTATATTTGAATGATATAAAACCGTTGAAATACGAACATTCATCAAATTGTTCACCAAAATAAGATCGATGCAATATCCTTAATTATATTTCAGAATCATTAAACGAACTATACATTTTTGTCTAACAAACAAATATTGGTTACCATTTCTATCATTGAATATATATATGACAGGCATATTACTGGGCAGTACAGACTAACTTAACACTAGACTACATAGATGTAAAAGATTATCTCAAACAGAAGTACGATGAATTTGAAACCGAATGTAATGCAGAATGTTTGCCGAACGAAAAAGAATTGGTAGCACTTATGAAAAGTACATATAAATCATAATAACGACTTAGATGCGACATTTAAATGGACAAATAAAATGTTCTATACCTTCCATTAACTAATATGTTTCTTTTATTTTTAATATAATAGCTCGAAATTATAGAAAAAAGTACTAATTTGCAATTTAAAATCTAAAATAATCAGCACATAACAGATTATAGACACGAAGACATATTTTCAGATCTATGTTAACCAAATGATTCATATGTCTAATCACAGGACGCCATGTTTGATGGAAATAGTAGTATGATTAGCAATTATGTTCAAGTGGGAAGTGTGCTTCCCCCCCCCCCAACAAAAAATGCATACAATTTTAACAATGCGTTTTACATTTTTTTTAACGCAATGGTATACAAAGATAATAAGTAATATTCACGTGATATCGTTTCTTGAGACATCTTCACTGGGTCGACCTCATAATATCTTAACGTCCTTAATTAACATTCAACCCAATAAAACTTTCATGCATTTATATTCGTTCTTTATTCATCTGTATATGTCTGTATATGTTCAATATTAACGGTTAGATTGTTTACTTTGTTTAGATGTGATTGACAAAATTCCAGACAGGGTGGGAACTAATCCGGACATTTTAAACATATCTAATATTCTTGAAGCTGCTTACATGGAACGAAAGGAGGAATCAAGATATCTAATATTTATCCAACGAAAAATTGCAGCCATGAAACTCGCAGAAAAATTACCAACTTATCTGAAGAGTTCTCATTTAACAGGATATCAAAATTCAAAGTCGACAGAATATAAAGGTAAACAAAACAGTCAAACGTTATGTGCCACAATCATATTCTGTAATTTATTTCTCAGACATATATGCTTTTTAAACTTGAAATCATTCTTAATGTATAAACGTCTCGTTTTATAGGCATGACGCTTGCAGAACAAGATGCTGTTTTGGAAAAATTCAGAAAGGGCGAACATCTATGTCTAGTTGCAACATCAGTGGCTGCCGAAGGATTAGACATACAAGCATGCAACTTTACAATGGAATACAAAGTAGATGCTAACTGCATCACAAGCACTCAAATGAAAGGTAGCTAAGATCTCCAATAAAATAGATTGGAATTTATTGAAAGTTTTGACATTGGCTTTCGTAGATTGTGGATGCAACGATTGATCCGTGTTACTTCATAATCATATTTTAATAATCATCACAACGATATTGTTTATAAAAACAATTTACAAAACCGCAAAAACAAAGCAGCATACATCGTACAAACTCTTTGGAAGGCTTAAGATCAGGTCGGTCTAAACAGTCTTGCACCACACACCTTGTAATGGTCAAAGCAATTCATTAAATAACTAGTCGAACAGGAAAACAACCACGAAAGTCTTATTGGGATCAGCTCAGTCTAATGTTTTAACTCGAAACGTATGTAAGTTCTAATAAAATGAAAATCGCCGCCCTGTAACGAGCATGTGGTATGTCACACTTCAAACTGGCACGTGGGGAAACATACAAAGATCATATACCTGAAATGGCACTTATACTAGATGCCACACCCACTTGGAAAAATTTCTTTGCTTGCATTTCTTTTATTTTTCATATTTTACCTTTTTATTACGAAAATCCAGTAAAACATTAGACATGATCCGTGTCCATGTTTTATACTATGCCTCTGTTGTTTACTTGTTACAAATCGTCCCTTGCTACGGTAATTGTATATAATTAGCTATTTTCTCTCTCAATGGACAAAAGTTCCTCCGCTTTCGTGACGTTCATTGGTGTTCCAAAAAAACGAGAGAATTTTCCCGCTTTAATTTCAGACGTCTTTTCCCGAAGGATTAAGAATAGACAATAATAGATTGCTCCTAACGTACACTTCCGTTCTAATTTAGGTCAAAATTTACAATTAAAAATGGCCCTATCAAAATGAAAAACACTTCATATTTCAAAACGCTGAATATTTCGAGGAAATAATTCTTAATTTCAAAAAATACCCTTCTTGTTCTACAAAAGGAGCATAAGCTGAACCATACGCGGTATGTCACGCAAAAACCTTCATAAAAATTCGTTCACTTAGTTTAAACATATTTTATTTGAAATCTTGCAATTGCAAATACATATCACAATGCAAATTATAACACAAAAGGATTTGGAAACAAGCTGAAACAGCTTATATTAATCCATCTCCTAAATAAATATATATCACATAAAGTAAAAGCTCGTAACAGTTATTTGCAGTATATTCGTTCACTTAGTATAGTAGTATAGTAACAGTCAGTTGCGGGCTTTAGTGTTACAGCTGTCCAGTAAACCTAAGTGTATGAGAAATGACCTAGCTTTATTTAGGTGTCAAGACACTAAAGGGGACCAATCAAATTTGGAACATATAAGAAAATAGTACTTAAAAACATAATAGTCCTGTTTTTTCTTAGTGTATATTAAAAATTACTAACTGGATTTTAATGAATGAAAGTTTTTCTGAAAGGTGAATATATTAGAAACATTTTGAGTCCTAACTTGCTCTGTTTTAATGGTGTTTAGTATGTTTTATGTCACATGCACTACATGACCTATAAACCAAGATTTTCTGAAAAGAAAGAGCTATTTTTAGAGTGGGGTTTAACCCGGAAGCTGGTTTTCTCTTGGAAGGTTTTAAGGAGGTCATGAAATTTTGAGAGAACATAGGCATGTCACGTACGATTCAGGATATATATGATGTCGGTCAAGTTGCACTTAAGGTAAAAGAGCTGCTCTAATTAAAAAAATAACAAATTTAGTAGAAAATCTTAAAGAATTGGATTAGTGTTTACACACCTTTACTTTAGCCCAGTTTTGGTTCTGCCATTTCCAAGTAGTGTTAGAGCCATATCTAGTATCATTTTCCATTTTTCGAGAACTGAGCATATAGAGTGTAAGGAATACTCGGGTTAAGGTCATTATATTTTAGTCTAATTCTAAACATTATCAAATATGTTTATATCTAGAGTTTTTCTGGTTGTTGTGCAGAAACAGAGCATTTTGAGCACTTTACAAGTACAGCAACTGCTTCATTTTATAGACCTTTGCATCTTCGTGTGTCAAAAACGGCCATTTGCCATCAAAATATCTATTTTAGCATTCGGAAATACTTATATTAGTAAACTCCATTTTGCTTGTTTCATTTGCTTTGTGCCTTATTCTTTGCATACGTATCATCCGACATTTGGATTAAACATTACTATTTGTATATTAGGTAGGAACAGACAGAAAGATGGAAGACATTTTAAGGTCGGCTGCAGTAAACAAATACAGAAGTTTGATATTAACATAAAGCGAATGGCTCAATTAAAGGATGCAATAGAAGAAATAGTAAAAGACAATCACCATATAAGAGATAATGTCAGTAAATTACAGCGAGAAATTTACGAACGAGAATGTCAAATGAGAAATACGGATGTTCTGTTAACAAAGCGAAAAGCACCATTTCAACTTCATTGCAAGGAATGTGATCAGATTATATGCAAAGGAGAGGACATTCGTACTGTAGAACAAAATCACCGTGTAGTACTAAATAAAGAAATTTTTACTATAATTGGAAGATTCGCGGTTAACAGATCGCACGCTCCACACGGATTTGAGAAAGTGAATAAAATGAGAGGCCCGTGTAATCATGAATGGGGCTCAATTATGTCCTTAAACTCAGTTGAACTTGCAGTGCTTGCGCTAGATTCTATTAGGATTTACAATATTCTCGATGAAAAATTTTAGCGTTCAACAAAATTATGGAAGTATTTTCCGTTTGAAATAACCCCTTGTACTGATGAAGAATTCAATGAGTATAAACTTTCAGAGGATCAATGTTAATGCTGTTTAATATGCTTAACTATAACCACGCAGAATATTGCCTTAAGTGTGTTGGATTTCTTTTCTTTGAGATTTGTAGGTATCATTGCTATTTTGATAGTTGTAATCATATTTTGTGCCATATATAGACTTAAATTTAATTCGAACAAAACACATGTTCATTAAGGATTATTCTCTTGTTTACTTCCCATTCCTTTTAAGCAATAATAAAGCATCAACCTAGTTTATCTATCTCAGGTTATATGGCATGACAACCTTTCTGAATTTTCTGGATATAGAATTGTTGCCGACGACGGAAACTGTTTTAACATGAAATAATGCGTGCCATTATACGTTCGCTATTACGAATTGTTTTATCAATAATGAGCGTCTGTCGAAAAGAAGACCGCTGTCGTAATCTCTTCACGTCTATTTTACGTTTTTACGACTCTTCTTGCAAGACTGTAAAGGTGCCAGTTTTAAATATACGCTAATAATTTCTTAGTTCAGAAACATACTTGGGGAGGGAGTCCCAGTGTTTATCCATAGAGCTGTTTACAGCGGGTAAAAGGGTAAGCTTTCTCGTTGGGGAGCTTGTGAGGATATAATACGGAAAGCATAACCGCAGACCATAGCGGTTAACGCTGTTTGCAAGATAAGTTTTCTTCATACATTTAAAAGAGTCGAATTATTGAACTTGCTACAAAAGCCAAATGTTCTACCTTACCTATTACACTATACTTCTTTTGTAGCAAAATGTTGTTGACAAAGGCCCCGTCAGTTTTCCATGATTTTTGTTTTTAACGTGGTGTTGGCCTGAATTAACCATTTCATAGCACCTTATTTCATATTAAGTTTTTGTGGGCTTGCATTGCTTACAATTTTCGGTAAGTTTTGCATGACTATGATTTGTCTGTTTTAGAAAGTCACTTATGTTTGTACCTCTACAGCCAAAGACAATACCTGTAAAGCAATGCCAAGTTTGCGATTATAAAATAAATCTATCATTTCACAAATTCAATTTTGTAACGTTTCATGGTTTCAAAAAAAACCTGTTACTTATGTACCCGGCCGAAGCAAATAATGTATTTGTGCAAAGACAAAGACAACCGAATATTCTCTCAACTGTAGACAAAGGTGAGACAATGAAATACGAACCAATAACCTGCTTGTGATGTTCCTTAATTAACTGTCACAATTAATCCCAATTAATGTCGTATTTTAATAGAAAAACTATGTCAGTAGTAAACACCAGTGTATGAAGATAGTATTCAAAATCTATGTTTGTTTGTTTGATGGTGTTTAACGCCACTTTCAGCAATTTTTCAGCTATATCATGGCGTCTAGTTTTTTATTGGGAGAGGAAGCCGGAGTACCCGGAGAAAACCCCCGACTTGCGGTAGGAAAACTGGCAATCCTAGTCAGTTAAGATTGGAGTCGAGAACATCCTGCCTGCAGTGAGAATCGAACCCGCAATCTCAGTGTTGACAGACCACGTGATCAATAGTAGACGAACTACCTTGACCACTCGGCCACTGTGGCCCCTATTCAAAATCTAAACGTATTTTTGTTTTTAAAGACCTCAAAGGAATGGGCTGTTAGATTTTATACTATTTGCAAAATGTGTCAGTAGGATATTAGTATGAACATAATAATATCCTAATATCCTTCTGACTTTCACATTTTATCAGCCAGGTTAACCCTGTCCCTCCCGCACCCCCCCCCAAAAAAAAACCTGATAGGTAGTTTACGTCGATTTAAAAGCCCATTTTTGATATTGGTTATCTTTGTATCGATTTGTTAGTACATCTTAGCAAGGTGTGCAGCAATTCAACCTAATTAAACAAGGATTGACAGTTATTTTATGTTTTGTATGAGCTGCATTGACTACTTTTCCATCTTCATCTCTATAAAATTTGACGCCATGATGTCTTAAAAAATTGATGAAAGTGACATTAAATTAAATTAAAGACCGACAAAAATAAAAATTGTTAAACTCAACCAAAGACAGACAGAAATTAATCCAGTTCCAACTTTGATCGGTTACTGTCCTTAATAAGGATTTAAATGTTGGTAAATATAACAAATTACCGTTTGATTAAACCTCATCTAAAAAGAATTAGAAATTTTAGCAATTTCACTGATCAGTATTATAGCTCATTACATCCGGTACATTGAGAATCTCACCATTCTTGTCTTAGACATTAATCTTCTATGTCCCTATGTATGATAATTTTGATACCTTCCATATGGATATGAGTGTTTGTTCGTCCTGCCGTCCGTCTGTCACTGCCCCGGTGGTTTTGAGATGATAAACTGAAAATGCGTCAAACGCTTCTTTTTAAACTTTACACAGCTCATAAGTTTCTTTCTATATAATAACGCGTCAACAGATTTTGTTTAATATTTGCACAGCTGTTAAGTTCTAAAATAATCAAGATCAAAATTCATATTTAGCACAATACAATGTGTTGTTTTCGACTTCAGGCCATCTCAAATTTTTGGTCATCAGTTGGTGGTTTCCAGGTACTTGAAAAATTCGTCACCAGATTTTAAACTTTGCACAGTTGCACTTTGAAATGAAGATCGGTTTTAATTTTCAGCACAATCCAATATGCAAGTTTTGACATAGGCCAATTTTTTTTTGTCAACAGTTGACGGTTTCCAAAAAACTAGAAACCAAGTCAGATTTTTTTTAAAACATGGTACAGCTGTAAATAAATAAAATGTAATCAAAGATACCAATGTTAAAAGAATTTACTACACCAGACTAGCGTTTCATCTAGTCAAGACTCATCAGTGGCGCTCAAGCCCAAACAATATTTAAAATCCAAATGATTAAGATCTTGTAGAGCTTTTATCACCTAAATTCCAAAACGTTATACCTAATCCGGCTAAGACTATATACACATGGACAATAGAAAAACCTTAGAATTAAAAAATAATTTTTGAAATTTAATGACAGTGAATGTAAACAATGACCATATCAAAACAATCAATGATATTCCTGTCAGCAGCGAAGTGTGACTAATGGGCTGGTGATACCCCAGCGGTACAACAGTCCATCAGCAGAGGCATCGCCCATGTGATTGTTAATAAAATGTCATCAAAGACGACAAAGTTAAGAGAATTTACTGCGCCAGACTCGCATTTCGTCTGGTCAAGAGTCATCAGTGGCGATCAAACTTAAACAATATTCAAATTCAAAAGATTAAAATGTTGTAGAACTTGTATCCCCGATTTTCACAGCTGTTAATTACTATATAATGAAGATCAAGTTGAATTTTCAGCACAATCACATTTGTAGTTTTTGAGTTGCCAATTTAAAATCATTTGTATAGGTCCAGGGTCAAGGTAAACATTGTATTCAGGATGAACTATTTTCACGCTTAGCTGTTTCTATAGGATGATTTGTAATTCCGTCAAATGAGGTTATGAATATTAGAAATAATAAAAAGTGACGCGGTATCCTTTTATTTCCCGTAAGATGCCCTATTTTATGCTTAGGTTAATGCCATATCCAAACGTTTGCCGTGGCGTGTTGTGCCTTAACGTCCAAAACTGACACATTTTTAAAGCCATCGTCTCGTTTAAAGATGATGCAGACAGGGAGAAGCTGTCTACAGAAAAGATTGACATAAAACTCAGTTTGAAGTATTCACGTACGGTTTATAGGCCATCATCCAGAGTTTGTCGATGATTACGTAATTTCTGTATTTAGCAAAGTGATAATTATTCTTAAAAATAAATTAATATTATGCGCATGGATGTGAGTAACACACAATTAGATCCCCCTGTCGAAGAACCTAATCTTTTTTTCACTAATACTCGATCACATGGACAAACTGATTATATGCCAAGCTGATACTTGACGTTTATTATCAGTTACTTTTAAAACAGAAGCCAGACCGCTAAGTATTAGAATCCGTTTTAATGTTTAATGTTTTGAAGTAGTTTCTTCGCATCCTCTAGACCAAAAGCCGATATAAATGGTCTCCTCTGCCTATCACACTGTTGATTCCAAAACTGTGTACTTAATTATATTATACATATTTTGTAAATTGATGAAATAAACCAAGTCTTTATTTCTAAAATAATAGATTTGTGTTTCGAAGATCTTTGGCATATTGCCCTGCCATAACTTACTGATTAAAATTGCATTAGATCTTCTGTAGGGGCAATGGTTATTAAGAATATGTACATGGTTGAAGCAACATATCTGCCGATTGCAACCCCAGTTTACGATACGGTAAGCCCTGTCAATAGATTGTTTGTTTGTTGGAATGATGTTTAACGCCACTTTCAATTTTTCAGCTATTTCATGGCGTCCAGTGTATATTGGAGAAGGAAGCCGGAGTACCCGGAAAGAACCCCCGACCTTTGGTAGGAAAACTGGCAATCCTTGTCAATTAAGATTGGAGTCGAGTACACACTGCCCGCAGTGAGACTCGAACCCGCAACCTCAGTGTAGACGAACTACCTTAACCACTCGGCCACCGAGGCAAACTGTCAATAGATGGAGCGTGTGTCGGGTTATAGGGATAACATGGCCGAAGACTATAGTAGGTACTGTTTGTGAAGCGTGCCACACTATCAGGTCCAAGACGTCGTTTGCAATTGATAACGAATAAATACATTTTTATTGTTCTATGCTCTTCATATTCATATAGTGTTTGGCATTTTCAATTTTTTGGATAGAGCGCCTCTGATAAGTCTTAAATAGAAGAAACACGTGTCCGGCGTAGCAAAATTTATTTCCTGGAACTGTGTTGTATTTTTTATCTATAACATCCGTGATGGGTAGCGCTACTGGTTAGTCAGCTCCGGCATTAACACTTTTGTGTTGAAGAATATTACAAAGCTACTAAATTGTCCGTGTAAATTTCAAAATTGTCAAAATCCTAAGGTTCTTTCTACCCCAGGTATAGGTTGATCTTAGTCAAAATATGGTTTCCAGTTCGGCATTTTCAACTTTTTGGGTAGAGCGCCTCTGATGAGTCTTGAATAGACGCAACGCGCGTCAGGCGTAGCAAAATTTATTGCCTGGAACTATTTTTTTAATTTCAATCAGTTTAGTAGAATCTGTATTTTATTACCTGTATTTATGAAACATTTAGTATCCTATAAGCGTTGACGAATAACTCTGTTTGATTGTACGTACTTAGTTTAAACATATTTATTTGCTCAAATACAAGCAAAGGGATTGGACATAAGTAATAACAATATTATGGAGGTCCTCTCCGTAACAATCAATGTTTACAATGAAATGCTAAACGACAGCACTTATACAAACATACAAAATTAGAAAAATTTGTAAAAAAGAAACAAAACAAAGCGAAAAACGAATAAAATGAATATAAAGATAATACACTTTTGAGTAAAAAAAAACAATCACAAGGGGATCTGACTTCTTAAAGGAGGCGGGGAGTTCAAGTAAACATCACTTAAAGCGTTTTGTTAGTTTATGTAGTTTTGAACACAAGTGAATATATACGAGTTTTGGTGAGATGTAAGTCTTCGTTCACCATCCAATAGAATTTCAATCTTTATGTTAAAACCGCCTAATTGTGCATACAGAACATCTCTATGTACATTGTACAAAGTGCATTCCATAAGATAGTGAATGCAATCTTCATATGGATGACCGCAACTACAGGACGGAGAAGGGACTACGTTTATACGAAGTAAATCCGCATTTAATGAACTACACGCATGTCTGAGCCTGGTATGAATTATGTTTAAGTTCCTTTCACCGGAATAAAAGTAGTCGGGTGGTTTTGTCAATTGTCGTTTAGTTATTTTTTTTAAAATATTTATATTTCTATCATTTCTTGTTTCTATGTTTAATTGATTCCAATCTTTAGCCGTTGCATAGAAAAAGAATTTTCTGTTCTGTTAATTCTAAATTGAGGTATAACATAATCATCACTGTTGCGCAGGTTGTATGTTGAAACCTGCTTTGTCATGGGTGGCATCAAATCACACAAGTATTGTGGCCACAGGTGGTTATGAATTGAGTAAAACATATTGAGACGTTTGTTAAGCTTCCTGTCCTCTTAAAATTCCTAACCAGTTTCAAAATATATTGACTCCCTACTAGCAAACCTCGTTAAACCTGTAACTATACGACCAGCTTCAAGCTGTAGTTTTTTAGGTTATTAATAACACAGAGACCACACCCGTCCCAACCTCGGAGGCATATTCCATATAGGGACGGATATGCGAGATAAATTCGAGATAAATACTTTCTACAAAGAAAAAATTTTAATTTTCGTAGGACTGATATTTTCTGACCAACAGACTGCATAATATTTACCATATGTGTTGAAAACTTTCCATCAGAGTCAAAAGTAATTCCTAAGTGTTTATGAGACAAAACAATTTCAATTGGTTGATTCTTAAATATTAATTTTATATCTTCCGTTAAAGTGCCAATAATCAACGCCTTAGTTTTCTGTGGATTACAATTAATCAACCATGTGTCAGACCATGCTGCAATGTTCTCTAGATGTACGTACTACCTTAGCGTTCCAATTCGAATTACCAGAAATCGTAAATGGATTAATTGTAAGGTCGCATGCACGTATGAGTCGAAGATATCGAGGAGTTTTCATTACAGAATACATCCATACAAAACCATTTTTAAACAAAAGAAATCATAGAGACAAACTATGTAGAACAAAGTATACAGAAAACTACACTGATCTATTAATTTTTCGGAATTTATATATTTGTTCTTCACCGTGAAATTAGTAACGTACACCAAGAAAACAAGCAAGCCACTATTGTCCACGCCAGTCTTTCATAATTAGAATTTGGCAATTCCCATTCTAAAAAACATTTTGTATTCGCCACCTAGAAATGCATAGCTTCTTTGGTTCCTACTTTTTGTATATTTCAGTAACTAACATTCATTTCTTTTAATACTCCTGTTTCAAAGTCCTTGCACACGTGCAGAACTGTATTTACACGAATGTACTCCAACAAATACACGCTGTTAATACTTATAGGTGGTTTTCGACTTCCGGTTTATGTGATATATCGGTTTCCTGAAATAAAAAAAATATTTCAGAACTAAATAGATTGAAGCATAACAATGTGTTCGTGTTTACAAAATTCAACACAATTTAAGCACATAAACATAAACGAGACATGTATCAATGTTGTATGGTATTCTTTATAATTCATATACCGTTTATTTATTTAAGTATAAACAAATTGACGAATTGAATGTTTTGTTTTTTATTCGCTTGAATGTAATACCTGTGTTTCCGCAGTTCTCTTTTCTATTAGTTCCTTGTATTTCTCTGTCGTTATACTTATTACATACCCAACCCAAGTCATGCCGGCGAATATCCAAATTATGACAAAGATTTTATAAAATACTTTACTGACACCTTCATATTCAGTACCTGGTAAAAGAAAAGGGTTCAATTTATATTAATTAAAACTCATTTGCAAGAGTATAAATAAAAAGGAATCTTTCCGCATCTTACAAAACAAATCATCAGTGGAAATTAAATTGTTATGTTCCCTGGATCTATGTATTTAAAATTTGTACAATAGAACGGAGTTAAAATTGCAGCTTATAAATCAAATAGACATTATCACCAGTAGTAAACGCTTGACTATATATCTTTATTCTCACAAACCAAATACATGGTACAGAGAAAAACATAATAATACAATAAAATATCGACTTAGTAATATTTGAAATTATATTGGAATCGGCAGTGTTACCTACGATTGTTTGCACACCTGTAACGAGAAAATCTCAGACTCCCAAAATAAAAAAAAACTTAAATACATTTACAGTAGATTTCGTTGATTTAGATTTTAAAATATTCCCTTTACCAAAACCCCAACACTGCATATGTGAAAAAGATAAAAATAACACCTCATCCTAAGCATAATAGCACGTATTTTAATGATACTAAATTTTATGGTCAGCCTTTGTCATTTTACATGTAGATAAACTGCAAAAAAACTCAATGGATTTTATAATATTTTAGTAGATGCATAAAGATTTTACAACACTATAGACATTCACTAAAAGGGTTTTAATTTAAACTAATAACAGAACATGGCTTAGAAATCAGTTTACCACAGTTAAGAACACTTCCGATCACGTTTAATTTAGTTACGTCACACCATGACTACCGCGAGGTGCCAACACGGCTCTGCATAGAGTAAATCATTGTTCCATGTTCTAACGTTATTACGAGGAATTGTTCGCCATTCCTGTTGACGGAGCTGTTTGACTGTCAAAGACGGAGGTTGATTCACACGTTATCCAGCTGGTCCGACAAGTGTTTTAACGGACTCAAATAGGGGATATTATATGCCAAGGTGGCACATTGACGTTTTTTACTCAAGATATTCCATTGTTAAGCGTGCTGTGTGAGGATTGGTATTGCCCTGTTGCCCTCTGTCGTCCAATTAGGAGATAACTGTATTTGAAGATTTGCCGATTGTCAATTGGTGATTTGATGGTCGGAAATTGATTTTACTGGCGACAGGTAAGAAAACATCGTATACATAAACAAGGCAACTGGGATATAAGATACGCAATAAAGTAAATATAGATACAATTTAATCTCACATTGCCGACAAGAAGTTTAAAATAATAGGTCAATAAAATATCCCGAAATCGAAAAAAGTTCATTTCCATAGTGTTTAAAATTAATTAATTGTAGCTTTACAACAGTCAGTGTTGTTGTTCGGAACAAGGCATATCGTCATAGTATTCTCAACCTAATACGCCATGGGAAACAGGTGATAGGACCTGCATAGATAAAACATGTGGGATGCATAAGAACATAACAAATAATACTATGTGCTTATTGCAACTTTCTACTGAATGACCTATACAATTCCCTGTTCTGTAATATACCGGGGTATATCATAATATTCAATTTTTTTTAGTAATTATGATCGATTTCTGATACATATTACGCAGTACAGGTGAGCTCACACATTTATACTCGTGTCATCAAATCAAAACGCATGAAACAAGGAAGTTCTTACGGTAAGAATATGGTACCTTCGTGCGCTTTTGGGAAAGCCCAGTTGATCTTCCACTCGTGATAGACATGTTTTATCACTCGTGTAAGATCACCCAAATCTTTCCTAAAAATGTATGTAAGAGACCCAATTAATGTTCGCATTTCACGTTTTTGGCATAGTTGAAATATTGTACGTTGAACGTTGCGCGTCCATCGTACAATCCTAATCAAATACCATCTGTATTATATGTATAACAACATTGTTATCTTACCTACAACATAGTCCCCGAATCCAATGGTTGTAAAGGTGATAGAACAGTAATACATGGCGTCTGCGAATGCCCAGCCTTCCAAACCACAAAACAGAATAGACGGAATCAGCATCAGAAGAATAAACAATACACTATGTAACAACAAAAAGAGGGGAAAAGTCTCTAAACGTGGGTATTGGTTGAAACAATACACCATTGTTTGACATTTTCCCCGCAGTTTTATCTTCTTTTCTTGCAGAGAGTTGATAAATTTCTTAAGTTTTAGAATACAACCAGTCAGCAAAAGTCCGGTTAGTGGAATTCCAAGCAGTACATATAGAACAATGAATGATTTCCCGCCTCTAGTTGTTGGTGTCTGATTCCCATAACCTGTTTTCAATTAAAAATAATATTGAAACATGTTCAGATAATTTAATTTACATGTCACCAATTTATCGAAAGTATAAGGGAATTTGACAGCACGACACTTGCCTTATTGTGACATATCTGTTGGAAATTATTGTTTTATCACTCGCAGTGTCAAATAAGAACATCTTGCTTCTGCACTAAGGAGTAAATATTGTTCCAATCGAAAGCAGGATAATGTATTCAAGGTAGAGGTAACACTTTATGGATTCCAACATTTTATAGTAGTATAAGACAAATGAAATTACGCATGATAGTTTTACTATTACACATACCTTCTTACGCAAATAACTTAGATTTTTTCATTGATTTAGCCATATCATGGCGACTAGTGTTTATTTTGGTGTAGAAAGCCTGAGTACCACGTGAAAACTCCCAAAACGTCTGATGGAAAATTGTTATTTTTTTTTCAATTGAGGTTAGAGTTTAGCACATCCCCTTGTTGTCAGACTCAAACTCATCATGTTCTTACCCATAGCCTCTTTTAGGTAAGGCGTATCAAATATTGTTAGCCGATGTAAAACTGAACAAATAAACATCCTTTTACTCTCTTATACAGTAACTAATTACAAATAGGCACGTTTTAATTCAGGAAGAGTGTGTTGCACCCCATTGTTTGTAAAAGTAAACCATAGTAGTTGTAGCAGTCTGGACACAGAGAAATATTCTTCTTATTCTACATCGCAAATGAAGGAGCACAAACATTTTATTATATTTATTTCCGAAAGCAGTGTTGAAAAGTGTTTGTTAGTGAACACGTACCAATTGTTGTTGTAGCAGTCAGGACGAAGAAAACTGAATTAATGTAATTCCACTGTTTTATATTTGATGTCCCATTACTGGTAAGCAAACCCCGGTCATGGGCCAATTTCACTTGTGAAATTAATTCTTGAAGTTCGCGGTGTGCCACGCAAGTTGAATGGTTAGCTGGAAAGTAATTATAAAGTCATTCTATCTATAGTTTATTCTTTAAACTTACATATTTTATAACAAAGTTATTTCTGAGGATATTGAAAATATGTGAATTAGGCGAATTCTTTCAAATTTATTTAAAACATACAGTAATTAAATGAATGAGTCGAACAAGTGTAAACAATGACCATTAGACAACCATTACAAAAAAAAGTTAGATATCGTGCAGTGTCTTACAAGATATTTCATCACTAGAATTATCAGAACGGATTTGGAGAACAACCGATATAAGGGCAACACATTTTCAGTAAAACAATCACTAGCAAAAGTGTCATCAGAATACTTTATTTACCAACTTTCGCTATATTTGCGGATTTGGTCGAGGGGTCTAGACCGCTGTACATAGTGCAGGCGAATTGGTGCCACAGTGTCACAACGGTGTAAGTTCGATTCCCGCTGAGGGAAAACTAAAATTTGAGAGTGTTAAAAATCTATTTCTAACAGTGTAGGGATTAATTTGTAGACTTATATATAAAAATTTGATATTAACCCTGTATTTCTGATGTTTCCGAAATCCGCTGGATAGAAATACTATATGGTTGTCACAATACTTAGACGTTTGTATATATATATATCGCGTTTCGTCTATTCCAGACTTATCAGTGGCGTTTAACACTAAATGCTTAAGATATTCTTCGTTGGGAGATGGATAGATATAAATCCAGTTGTTATAAGTTTATATACAACAACACATTTAACACGGTTCTACCTTAATCTTTTTATACATGTACATTAGTGAAACGAAATCTTAATTTTTATAAGACAAACTTTGCGCAATTGAGAACTTTCTAAATCGATTGATTATCCTTATTTCCATGAAATAAATAAACCCATGGTTTATGAACTTCTTTGTTGTTACAGAATCAAATAATAGTGTATTTGTTTTTGTTCTGTTGTTGTGTAGATATTTTAAGCACGTTTTCATATTAGTCTCGTATATATTGTTTGTTTGTTCTTATTGGATTTTCCGCCACGTTCCGCAATTTGTCTGCTATGTCATGGCGTCCAGTTATTACTTTGGGTGGGGTGGGGGTGGTGCCTTTATTAAGACAACAAACCAAGTACTAATCCATAAAAAATATCTGTTAATTATTAAAAATAAAATAATATGTAAACAAGGTTCAGCTTACAGCAGCTTACATAAAAAACTGGTTATTTTATACATTATTTCGTGTGATGATATTTCTTCGTTGGGGGATTCCAGCGCCATCATTATCGCTCCTCCAATCAGAGCGTAGACAAGGTTTACTGCAGAGAGAACCAATAAAATCTTCGTGTCGGTTTTTATTTCTAAATTTGAAATTCCTGGCTGCATATCTAAAACGTATTTGAAATGAAATCGTTTAAATAGTATAAAATATTAAATAATGATTTCTATTGAGGATGTTTTAATTAAAATGCATTTGTTTGGCTCTCGGCAATTTTTCAGCTATATCAGGATTTTCATCTTCAATTTGTAATTAAAGGAAGCTGAATTGCCCTGTGTAAACTACAGATCATCATTGACCGTCGGTAGAAAGACATTCATTTGAATAGCCTTATCAAGTACAAAGGTGTTGTAATACCTGATAAGGCTGTAGATTATCTGTCGGCCTCTGAGACATGATTAGTTTGGACAAAGAGTTAAAATATATAGTTTTTCCATTCGTCTTAAACAAATAATCTATACAATAGAACGATCAAGAGTATAAATAATTGTTTACACATTTATTAAATTTTAGTACATTGTTTAGACGTCGGTAAAAGTTTTAACAAATTAAGTTCAAACATTTTTCAAACTGTTTGAAAAAAAAAGGAATGAGCACTAGTTATTTGACAATATTTAATATTTACTTCCATACAATATAAATATATATTAAGTAAATATACAAAAAGTAAACAATACATTAACAGTGTTACTTTGAATAAGCAACACGGTATCAGTTATAAATGGTGGGTGTTCACTTCTAATGTTACATGCAAGTGCAAACACAAGCGAACATGAGTATTTAAATGGTATATATGGGTGTGATCCTGGTTTGCCCATTTTTAATGGTGTGTTCTTGTTCTGCCCACTTTTTGAAATTACAGGTAAAAAAGTAAGCGTCAATATAGGTAAGAATAGAAACATAACGTAAATATACCGGAAAGGCACCGCTTTGATTTCAAACTAAAGAAATACGCTAAATATCCTTTTAAATATATTAAAATTTTAACAAGCTTTAATTGCCTAAGCCCTTATTACTATCACTTTATCCAGTGTATTTGGAGAAAAAGTCAGAAATGTGGACTACAGTCGTACTACAAGCAGAACGATGACATACCACGACTTGTAAGACTCATCGGTGGGATTGACAACGCCGACGCAGCATTTCATCTACTTCATGTAGATTAACCTTTGTTCTTTTTAGTGCTATGAACTGTACTTGTGCTTATTTCTATCTTAGTGCTTTTTTATATAGATAAAAATCATGAAATAAGAGTATCATTTGTTTAAATTACAATTTCCTGTTTTCAACACAAGTATAATAAAGCAGGAAAAAAGACAACAACCCCCAAACATGAAAATAAAATAAAGAACACTATTATCACGTTTCTTTATGCACAGAGAAATATATAAAAACTATATACTTTCTATACACATTGTACCTATTAAAATAGAACTTTTAATCTTCCCGGTCAGTGACCCCATTATCTTTTTTGTTTATTTAACTTAATTGACTATACAGCTAATTAAATGTGGGCAAACCAGGACTTAACCTTGTAACGTCTCTTTGTTTTTACGGTGTGTTCACGTTTCTCCAACATTTGATAATTAATTAAAACAACGCCTATTAGGTTTGGGGGTTAAGGGGCATCTGAAGGATTATCATGTTGATATTTACCTGTATTATATACTTGTTTAATAAACTTTAATAGGTTTTCAGTTTTGTGTCTTAACCCAATATTTTGCGTTTTGTTTTACATAAAAGGACAAATCGTCTACAGTGATACAAAAAACATTAATGTTTTGTCTATAATTACGAATTTAATAAAATTGAATATATTACAATCAAATCATAATTAAAAATAACCACGGAAGTATTCAATTTGACGAGGACTATAACAAGCAGACGAAGATGGGGCACTTTTTTCACAAAATTAACAAACACATAACAATAAAAAACAACAAAAGTTCAATTGCCCGTCATTTTATCTAAAATCTGTATTACATATTATGTGTGGATAATCCTTAACCTCTCCCTTTGAACGCCTCTTAATCCCTTGTCTTAATTGGTTGTTGTTTTAATCAAAGTGACAATGTTGGAGAAACGCGAATAAACCGTTTTTACGTCGAATTGGTTTTGAAATACACATGTATTTAACATTAGTAAAATTACATTTTAACTTACCTAACCGTGGTACAATATATAACTGATATGAAACAAAAACAGGAAATCAAAAAAACTTCCTCATTTTTAGTTTTATTGATTTCCGCATGTACTTGTATCATTTTAGTGAAGTCCTATTTATTGATATACATCAGAGATATAATTACAATTGTAATTAAATGTCTCTATATATATGTGTGTTTTTAACAGCCATTATAACCATAATATAAATAAAGGTAGTAAGATTTTATGGTTTCTCAGAATATACTCAAATATTGCTCTCAGGACGTTAAGCAACTATTCATTTAATCAATTAACAGGAGCGGATACAGGATTTTCGAAAGGGGGCGTAAAAAGGGGATGTCGGAAAAGAAAGGCCACGAACAAGGTTTTTATAGTGTTCAGTTACCTTTGTTTGGTACAGTATATACAACAGAGATATCATAATAAACGAAATTGGTACCGTTAATGCATTAATTTATGGCGAGGACGAGCGGGCATTACATTTTTGCCCTCCATGTTCTCTTTTTTTTCCTTTCCTTTTTTTAAAGGGGGGCGTACGCCCCTACGCCCCCCGGATCCGCCACTGATTAACGCATATTGGACATGTAAATGGATTTGATAAGAAATATCATTTTAGGGAATACACAGGTAAAACCGTCCTATTCCGAAAGTTGTCAACATGTGTTTATCTATACCAAAATGGTTATTACTCCTCTATAGTAACCACATTTTATTTATGTAGTGGCGTTACTTGGGACATCCTACGTAACATTATGTTGAACAAATTAACTTTACCGGTATTGAGAAAAAACATGACAATCGTCTACAAACAGCAGAACACCATCTGTAAGAACAATGCACTAATTATCAGCAAAATAATGTACTACAAGTGTAAGACAACATAGGAGAAAACTGGACAGCACTACACTGTGTACCAGACACCACATGACATTCATGAATTAACTTTGACCGGTCAATGTTTGAAGTGTTCGGCAACAGTCTATGTACTTTGTATCGGCAGGGCAAACTCATGTTGAACGATGACACATATTCTTCACAATTTGTATATAGTGATTGCCGTGTTTGTATCCTTGTCAGTATTCTGTAAAAAAAAAGAGTAAAAACGATAACAGAAAACAACTGATAAATAAAAACCTAGCTGTCGATAGCGTTTTTAACTGATTTCCTGTAATTAGATAAAAAATGTATTCCATCTTACACTTCATTAAACATCTAGTATGCTTACCTCATTTTTCATGTTTTCAGCGGCGTCAGTGTCTTTAACCTATAATAATTTTAAAACAACATGTCTTTTATAATTGCTATAAAAGAAATGTTTAAAGGAATTAAAAGTATAAGTAATTTAAAATGACTAACAATAACGGTCTTGAAACTACAAGCAGAATCGGGTCGGAAACGAAGTAACGTGATATTACAACAAAGAAACTGTCTCATACTCCAAAATGTCGTTATAATGAACATAAATTCTTCTCAGTAAATATCATTTTGACAAATAAAATGCATACTTTTAATGAATCAAATGACATTTCTTAACAGTTACCTGGTATATAAGAAACATATAAAATAAGACTCCACCTTATGACATATATCTGCGAAGTAAGAGGTTTCAATTTTGTATACCCCCGATCTGCTATTTAGCAATTGGAAAAAGATGAAAATGGGTTATACTTGCCATATCTTTAATAATTCACCCCAAATACATTCACATACAGGAAAGTATCGGTACCATCATCTTTTGGTCATTACTCACTGACACGTAACTAATAGAAAATTGAGTCGTAATTTATATATAAAAGTTTTTCCAAACGTTTGTACATACGTTTTTCTTCTCTTCTTGTTTCGCCACAAATTTTTGATATCTTTCAGTACATTCACTAATGACAGATCCAACCCAGGCTAGACCGATAACGATCCAGATCAGTACAAATAATTTGTAAATAATTCTGACATCACCATTACTGTTGCTTCCTGTTGGAGGAGTATGTGACTTAGTCTGTGCATTTAGTTTTAATAAACAACTTAAACCATACATGATAGCTTGTCTATGTTGTATACAGAAACAATGTTTGCTTTTTACAGAATGACTTAAATATTTTGCTCCCAACATTCTGCATGTTCGAAGGAAAGAGAGATCCTATAGTCGTAATAATGCTCGTACCATTTTACATGTAATACCTACTTAGTGTTAACTTAAACAACAGTCTTGCGGTTCTCTGTACTGCAATAGTAATGGTCAACAGTTTGACAGTTATGTCCACACAAACGGTAAGACGATAAGTATTCGGTCTATTTCCTAAACGGTTGGGTTTTCAAGTTAAAGTTAATTTTTATACTACTACTACATCAATAAAAACTACTGCTGCTTGAGTATTAATACTATCATATCTACTGCTAATTATAATCAGTTTGCTACAGTTTGGTTGTTTCTTAAATTGTATGACAGTATGTCGAACGGACAAGTAGTTTTCTGTTTTTGTTTTTGAAAGCACATTTAAATAATTTACTTTGGAATACTAATAACTTACCAACAACATAATCTCCAAATCCAATAGTCATGAACAATAGTACAAGGCATCACTATACGCCCAACCTTCCATGGCACAGAATACCACAGATGGAAGCAACACCAGCACAGTCAAAACAATCAAATGTAAAATTATAAATTTAATCAGTGCTTCTGCTTTGGGGTGTGTGTTTAAGCAAGGTATTATTTTATTTTGAAGAAAGGCATATAATTTCTTCAATTTTTCTGCTATTCCAAGAATCATGATGGCAGTCACTGGAATTCCTAGTAGTGCATAAATTACAATAAACGCTTTTCCTCCTCTCGTTGATGGTGTCTGATTGCCATATCCTAATAACAAAAAAAGGCCCCAACATATCTTAATACAGAACTACTTTATTCGGCTAAGAAACCATCTACATTATCGACGTCTACAGGTGATTAACCTTAAGTTTCACTCTTAACATGAGACAGAATATGGTGAACCTAACCTGACATGCAGTACTTGGTGTAACTTGGATTGTCTAGTAGATGATTTATAGCGAGCACTACAACAATTGTGTGTCACGTGATCAAAATCAAAATCTACATACTGCTCATATTGATTGGAAAAACTGTCACAAAGTGAATGCAGACGAGCACAATAATTAATTTTAATCTGAAAATTAATTTGACATTGATAAAAAGTAAATGTGCTATTTAAAAATGACAAGAAAAATTTCAGACAATTTTTTGCAATCTTTAAAACGCTCTATTTAAAAACCGACAATCGTATGACATTGATGTCACGTCACCATTTTTTAAAGAGACGTCAAGTGACTGCCATAATTTAGAGGCACTGTTAGGGTGTTCGGAAGTAACGTCAATTATGAAATGGTCATAATAAAGTACCAAAAGGTATTACGTCACGTATTGCCTGATGTTTTCAAAAAATACAATTCACCTATAGTAGTTGTTGCCGTCATTACAAAGAATATAGAGTTTCCGAAATCCCACTGACTACTACTGCTGCTCGTTTGGTTTGTTGTAAACACTCCACTATCATAAGCTGATTTAACCTGGGTTAGAAATGATGCAAGTTCTGTTGACGTCATACACTTTGAATGGTCGGCTGAAAATAGTTTATAAGGCTGAATTTTGTCTTAAGGATGTGACGGCAATAGCATCAATTGACTATTGCATGTATACGTTTAATATTAAAAGATATACATCTTATTTAATTTTTGGACAACGTTTATAAGCGGGAAAAAACTTTTGCAGCAATACCTTGTAATTGATTTGAGCTAGATTTTTTCTTCCCTTAAGTCTTTAAAACGCAAGAAAAGTGAGGTTATTTTTTTTAAAAAGTGTCGCGGTGGCTGTTCAGACTTTAAAAGAAAAAACAGTTATTAAAATATGAGTTGTTGGTCCTTACATAGAAAAGTGTTAATTACAGATACGATGTTAGTCGCTGTCACTTCCTCGTTGGACGATTCTAACGCCATCATTATTGCCGCTCCAATCAGAGCATAAATAAAATTTACTGCAATAAGAATCAGTAATGTCGTTGCCTTCATTTCCTGACTTCCTGTCAAGTATAAATTGCATCATATTACGGTTTATTTTTGATGCAGGACAGAATTTAACGCCTGGAAGCAAATTTGGGTATGCTAATTCCACAATTTCACAATACAACTTTATAATGCCACACTAAATATACAGAAAAAGACGTTAACGGTGGCATAAATAACTAGCTTGAAACGTGCAGCTGTCGCCCATATTCTAAAAATCACAACCGGTGTAATGCAGTTTTTTGCTTGCATTCTTTTATTATTGCATAGTGTACCTTATTATAACGAAAATTCAATAGAAAAAAAATTATTCCACAATAACACTTCCATATATCATACCATGTTGTTTACACATCGCAAATTGTCATTGACTCTTGCTAATAAAATTTGGCCTGCTGCTGCTAGCTTACATTTCTGTTCTAATTAAGGTCAAAAATTACTATGGAAAATCACATTATTAAAAGGAAAAAAAAACGTCGCATTTCAGAACGCTGATTAGTTGTGAAACATAATTGTTTATTTCAATTTGCACTGTTTTGGATCTACAAAAGAAGCTGGGTTTGACCAGTAAGACGTTTTCATTTCTTGCCCAACAAAACACGTTGATTGTATTATAGACGGTTCCTATGGCTCAACCAACATAGCTGCCAAACGAATCATGTGGTAGTATATTGCAGGTGTCTTCTTGTTAGATGATTTTCTGGTTATATACTGAAATCTGGTCACGGAACATAGGTCACATGTTTCCGGTTGCCACACTCCAGGAACGTTTATGACCTTTTTGTTTGATAAGGAAAAAAAGTGTGCATCTTAGCCGCTACAAAAGGCTATGTTCCTACCCATTAATAATATTTTTCCAGCGACAGACGGATAGTTTGGTTGATGGTTCATTCAATTATTGTTTGTTAACTTGGAAGTTAAGCAACTATATAATCAATAATCTAAAAAAGTCAGAAATTTAATTCAAAATTAAGCAATTGGTTGGACTCCAGCTGATAGTTTTGAACAATCAGAGGAAGTCACTGGTCCAAAGAATCGGAAGATGACCATATCTTAAATTCCCATAAATAGCAGGAACATTATGCCAATTTATAAACTGTATCGTGGCATCGTAAGTAAACCAAACAAAAATAATTATAAAAAAAACGAAAAACAAATCAGAAGTAAAACCGAACACAAATTGTGACAAAAACGCGAAAATTAAAATATAATTTTAAGAAATTAGACTTTAGAGACATTTCAAATCTTCAATTGAATTTCATAATTTTTACAGAATATTTACCTGATAGATTTACGAATTTTAACTCCTTTCTCAAATGCTTTTCCGTGCACAAGACATGAACTTTATAACGTTTGCTTAGCTCTGTTATTGGTGTAATGATATCAATATTCAAAACTTTTCAAAAGCGAAATATGTTTAATATTTAAGTAGGTGGATCGATAATAAATAAATAAAAAGATTACTTGTATAAGAGTTAAAATGTAGAACGCAAACAGGAATTTACTTTAAAAAGTTCGGGTCAACAGAGCGTATATCAATGTTAGCTTTAATAAGAAAAGGTAAGGGTAGTGATATCAATATTCAAAACAATTTAAAATGTTTTATACTTAGGTTCATCCATAATAAATAGATTAAAGATTGTTGTATCAGAGTTAAAAAGTAGACCGCAAACAGGAATTTAGTTCGGGTCAAGATATAGAGGGTATACTTAGCTTAATAAGACAAGATAAAGTCATTATCTATAACGACTGAATGCTACATAAATGTCGGAATATTCACATGATTTTTTAAGGCCGTATGGAAAAGTAAGGGGTGAAAGTTGCATACGAGATGCTGGTCATTCAAAGAATTTAAGTAGCCAGTTTATAATAGTAATTCATAGCAGAACTAAACAGGTGACACTTATTTCATTTATAAATTTGATATTGATACTGGTAGATAAAGCTGACACGATGTTTTATTTTGATAAATTATCTCGTTTTATGTGAAATCAGTTCTTTAAATTGACAATGGATTCTTGTTTATTTTATGCATACACTTCAACATGCAGTTACTGCTTTCTATGAAATCTATTGAATTTTTGTCTACCATGAACAACAATAAACTAAAACGATTGTTAATTGTCAATATTTCGGAATACAAAAAATGTTCAATTGGTTTAAAGTTCATCACCCAGGCTCAAATTCTAATTCCTTCAAATTTTCATGAAAATCATCGTGCATTTATCGTTTAAAATAAATACTTGACATAGAATTCTAGTTATTTTCGAACAAATAAAGTTTTTTTTAATCATCTTTATATAGAAATAATTCTAATAAATCACGATGCAATACGAAATAGATCTCTAACATATTATCAGAGAAATCAATATATGACGATTTGTGGTTTAATTTCGAAATAATGTGTACCTGATCATCTGTCAAGTTTATCTGAGTACATCCTAACACTAAATCTACACTTGACTGTGAGTGTCACATCCTATTAACATCGTTAATATATCCTCGTTTTACAAATCTGTTTAAATATCATAGATATGATTGATGTTAAAATAGTAATATTCATAACCATATCTTAACCTAATTTCAATATTAATTGTACACGTTTTATAATAAGTGTAAACAGACAATTTAAAATTATGCTAACTTAAAAATTAGGCAAAATCGACTTATTGGATTTCATATATATATAACACAAATCTTCCAGCTTTATGCATTGATTTGACTATTTATGTCAAGTCATACGAAGTCATAATATCCCCCCTTTCAGTGTGGTACGATTGCTTCAACATTTTTCATAACAATCAATATACAATATGAAATCGCCGAAAAATGTGCGTCTTATAATCTTTAAATATTTTTTACCTATAACAAACACTTCTCTATAATCTTGGAGTTTTTTTGTTTTTGTTTTGGTTAATTTTTGTTTGTTTTTAATTTTTGATTTTGTTTTTTTTTAATTTCAGTATGGCTATTTATCAATAAACACAAATGCATGTCATTGATTTCGATTATGACATAAAATCCTATTTAATTTATTGCGAGAATAATGTGTGGAATGGTTTCATTGGAAATATCCTTTCCGTTTGCTAAATATCAATTACGATTTATTTTTTGTTGTTTAATGTCACTTTCAACAAGTTTGTCATTTTCATCGTGGTGTCACGTTTTTATTATGGGGAAACCCTTGACTTTCGGCAGGAAAACTGGCAATCCATTAAATAAAGTAAATTGGAGTCAAGTAGGTTATTCCCTCAATTTTATGTACAATAATACCAATTTTATGTCAAATATTAAATTATATCCCTTCCTGACATGTAACAATTTTACACTTTAGGTACACCTCTATCGATAAACAAATGGCTTTTACCCGAATTCACTTTAATAGCGTTTTTTTTGTTGTGACTGTTGTAAGTACAACAAACCCAGTACAAGTGCAGCAATATGCAGATAATTTCACAGATAACTTACAAAAACTTTTTGTGTAAATTGTGTTAGAGGATCTCGGTGATCGGCAATAATTTAAAATATTTTATCAGCACATGCGTAAGGTGTTTACATTTTACAACTCACACGTTAGGCTAGATCTTGTGATCTGTTATTCAAGTTTGTGTGCCTAGATTGATGGCACAAAAGTGTTATGACAGTCAAGGATCATTATGGAAAATCGGTCTCCCAAATACAATCAGATATTTTTCTGAGGCTTTTTAAAATTTACTATTGTTGAAATTGAATTTTCATGAACTGGTGTCTAATTAGAAGTTGACGCTGCTTACTCTTTAGGGCAATTCTTAATATTCGATTTCTTTCATTAATCTTCTAAACAATGTTTTTTGTTTTTAAAATATGTTAAATTAGTTCGTTTGCTACACAATTGTTAGCTAAATACAACCATGGTCAGCAAATATAGAATTTTTGGATCAAGTAAAGTTAGTAGGGTTTTATGATATTAAGAGTTTCCTTTTATACGTACGAATCAAAATAAAATGTTTATGTGTTTCTTGTTAAATATGCATATGACAAGCTAATTAATCGATTCGTTGTTAACTTTTGTATGAATAATAAGTCAACACATGACGTCTTCCTGTTTATTTGTACTTTTCGTTTGTTAGTAATTTCTGGATGTGGACTGCACGACTTAACTGATGAGAGAAATAGGCCCACAAACTCTAATGATATCTTTGGTTATGTGTGCTTTACAACATACTCTATGGTTAGTTTCTTTGCCTTCTTTTCCTACAACTGAATTTAAGCATGGTAAGAGCTATTGACTGTACTATTAATTTTCTGGTTTTAAACGTTTTAGGCGGCATTTGGAATTTGCAAATCGATGTGGGTCGTTTTTTTGTTGATTCTTTGTCAATTCGTTTCTTATTAGTTTCTCCTACGGACGATATTCTTTTCATTGTTGTATTAACTAACAATTTCATCAATACCACTTAAATTTTCATTTTTGTTTCTTTTATGTACAACATCATACTAGTTAAAACTAATGTTCGGATGAGATGTATGTGTTCATTCGTTTGAAGTTTAGAAAGTAGAAAACATCATTTACATAACGCGGCGTGTGCATTTGACGTTTTTACTTTGGTTGTCTGCTCTCTTGGATTTCCTGACTAATCATCTAAACAAATTTTTTAAGTTAACTTTTCGCCCAAATGTTCATGTAAATCAACAGTAATGTCATCGGAATTATTGTAGATTCCAGAAGCCACATTATTATATAGATAGAGATGAAATATCGAATTTTCCGAGTGACAGAAATCACGGTAAATCACATGTGAAAATTATCGTTTATTTTCACTCTCGGGTTTTTTCCCGCCAAAACGTCACAATGGTTTTGTACTATACAGATATTCACCCGCCGTTCATACAATTTAGGATTTGGGCATTAAAATTTTACGAAAACAATTTTGATCTATTTAATGAATAGGATAATCAATTGGGCATCGTGAATATCCAAAATATGATCACTCGTCCTGCATAAAGCATCAGATTAAACTCGGGCGCGGAACAAGTTCCGCGCACTCGTTTAATCAGATGCGTTATGCGGCACTCGTGATCATATTTTGGATATTCACTCCGCCCAATTAATTATCCTATAAGTATTCCTACCGCCGCCGCAATTCATGATTATTCGTTTATTGTTGATTTGTATCATTTTGGTTATCATACATTTAGATGGACTTTGCTTTTTTTCTGAAAATGCATTTGACATATGGATAGATTTTTAATGTTATAATTGTGTAGTTCGCTATGGAAAAGATTGTATCAATACAAATAAAAACTTATATATTTTTTATATAATTTAGAGCTTTTGTTTTAACATTATAAAATTTTATAGTTTTATACATTTCCGATGAACTAGTCTGTTGTTCTATATCTATCAGTGTTATCATCAAACTTCCATCATGACTTGGACTGACCTATTACAATACCTACCTTTTCTATACAATAACTATGACCACAGGAATAGGTATCACTTCAATTTTACCACATGCACAAATGACAATATTCATTAACACATTATTCTTGGACAGAAAAAGTTAGACCTAATTGAACTTCGACTTTTTTATTATCTTGCAATGTATTGCTGGAGTCAATGTGACATATCAATTCATTCATGTTTACGATTTAATAAAATAGTTGTTAGTTAAATGATTAGATGAATGCAGTTCGGGGTTTTCGTTTTCACAATTTTGTAATATTTGATCTGTTCTTTATCTTAAAGTTAATGCCACAGTAAAACTTGTACAGAAATTGACATTTAATTGAATTTCTGTAATAAAACTAACATTATTTTATGTAGTTTATGTAGATCGACGTGCTATTGTTATTTCATTATGCATGTATTTCAATTTTTCGACATGCTACATACTTTCTAAATTGTCAGTAAGAGATTTGATACTAGTTACATCGTTTATAAGTTGTTGTCAATACAATTGTCGTTTACATATATGACTGTTATATATCTGAAATTGCTTCGTCTATTTTAAAGTCGCATTTTATACGTAACTCATCTTGACCACCTAGATCTGAAGATGAAAATATCTGCAAATAATGCATCAACGAAATAACACGGTTAAAGGTATTTTCTACAGATCAACCATACATTACGAAATTTTATTTAAAATGTTATCTTCTGTTGAACATTCATAAGGAAAACAATCGCAAATTGAGTGATTTAGCAGAAATTCATTAACGGAATTACCGACGTTCATGCCGGAAGTACAGACGTTCAAAGTTTAACACTTAAAATATAGTTTGAAATCTGTCAATTCTTCTCAGACTTTTGTCGCATATGTGTTAACAATATTGAAAATATGATTTAATTAGTAGTTTGTCTTCAACGGGTGTCTGTAATTAAAGAAATCGCTTCGTTTTTATAGGCGCGTATGAATCCAAATGTACCATGACTACAAACATGGGGTTCCCGAGGTAAATTAATATTTATTAGGTCAATGAATTGCTTGTTTAGAATAATATGCATTGTAAAAACACAGGGTCCTACGAAAGCAGTAATTATTTAGTAAAAGTGTGAAAAAATCTTAGTTTGCAAATACAGTTGCGTAGTAACAAGTTCATATACATTTCTCCCTTATACTAAAACATTTATCGGGCCACCACCTTTTTTCGACGGTCACCTGTTTTCCGCGCCTCGCTTCACTTTAAATTAATTATATTAATTAATATGACAAAATTTTGAACCAACTGATGACCTTCTTCAGTGACAATATCAATCTATTAATAAACGATAAAATTTGGTTATTGATACATCGGCAGCCGGTGGTGACGTAATCGGGTCTGATTTTATTGATCTTGAACTTTACATAAGGGAGTACTGTACAGTTGTCAGTTGTATAACCCATCTGTGCATTTTATGCTGTATCGGCGTGTTGGCGATCCGATACTTAGTAAGTGTTCTGGTTGGAATCAGTTTGTGACATTTTTGTTTCATCTTTAGCAAATCAAATAATTATACAGCATCAAGGAATCTTACCCTTGTTAAATGAATACAATGTGAAACCTTGCATGGCAAGCATTGTGTTCATCTGTCTTGTGCCAAACTGACAGTGATTAGATCTACAGATGAATTTTTATGTGTTCATTGCCAAATGAACAATTTGTTTAAAGTTTAAACACGTTTAAGTGAATTTGCGACGTATTGCACATTGTTTCCATTATACCTTATAAAGTTTTTTTGTTGCGCTCTAAACTTGACCACCGACAATTGTTTCTCCTGGTACTCCTACTTCCTTCGCCAATAAAAACTGGACGCCGTGATGTAGCTGAAAAATTGCTGAGAGTGTCGTTATACACTATTCAAACAAAAAAATCAATCACCCGTGTATATGCGAAATAAGAAAAATCTCAAACACTTTGTAAAAGATATCTGTTTGTTAAATCCGTCGGCAAAGCGCTTTTCAACATGTGAATACAATTTAATTTCTGTTCTTTCTTACAACTACATATTTATGTTGATTTTCAAATTGGCCAAAGGCACAATACGTCATATAATTAATATTCAGTATTCATATATAAATGTGTAAAGGGTGAGAAACAGAATCGAACGCCGACAGTAGTACAAGATTCAAATGATCTAATACCACCTCGGGTAAGATTTGACATTCAGGCGAGGCTCAGATGCTTTGTCAAGTCTTAACTGATGTGTGTCAGGTTCTTATCTTGTAGTATTCCCGGTGTTAAATTAAACAAATCTGTCAGCAATTCCTATAGTAAGTGTGTCATGTGGCAATCAAGATGATTTTATTTCCAAATTGCAATATTTTCAATTCGTTCCATATAAAATAAACGTCTATTTATTCGCAGATATAAATAGATGTCAGTTGATAATACGGAAAGACTGGTTTACGTTTTTGGACAGTTCGCGCTTTTGTTGATTTCGAAAAGATGGCCTGATTTCAGTGTTGCTGGCTGGACGTTACATGTAAGCAAACATTTAATCAATCAATCCATGTAATACGAACGAATAAAAATAGATCAACATTAAACAAGGTATACAAAGAAGTTACAAGAATAATAAGTCAGTCAAATATGTTTAAATGTTAAAAAGCTTAATAACACAGCGGAAATGTGAACGGCAATAAAACAGTATATATATTGATTGACTAAATGAGCTACCTGTGTTTATAATTAGCAAAAGAATGGCACAATAAACTAAAAGTAAGGTAAGCCAAGTTCAAACTGTTGGGATGCCAACAGAAATGTCTGACAAATTTAGTTAATAGCACAACTTAAGGATGATCGCTGGTCAATTTTTGAGATTTCTGTCAGATTTTCAGAATCCTCAAGATTTTACCATTAAAATAGGGATAATTTTTTTGCCCAGCAACCCCCTATTTTCTTTTGATAATAGGGTTTATTGGCTCAGTTAAAGCTAATTTACAAAGTTTTTTAAATTTCGTGTTATTTTTTCATAGGTTTTTACACTAAAACATGTCCAATGCTAAACCTATGAAAAAGTCAGAGAAAGCTTTTTCCCGCCAAATTTTGGATGCTTATTATCTCGAAAAAGAGTTCAGCAACCTATGAATTTTTTAAGCTTATTTTGTACCTTTAACTATGGTCTATTTATCAAATATATAAATTTAGATACCTTGTTATTTTCAACATGACCAGCGAACATCCTTAAGGTTAGCCCCAATTTCCTGTCGATCAGACATTGTATCTCTATGAAAACGGCCGGAGAAGATTGATCGGAATGAAAGAAAAACAGAAAGAATATGAACACGGAAAGAAACAAGAAGCACAGTATATTACGGGAAAAAGAAGAAAAAACTAAAAAGAAGAAATAGGACAAAAACAATATGTCTGTAAAAACTTTGTTTGGAAATACATAATAACAGATTGCACTTTTTTGTATTTTGTCTTCTGCTACATGTATTTTGTTCCAATCCTGCTTTGCTTAAAATAGGTTTACATCCTTTTATTAAGCTAAAAGTTTCGTGTGTTTTGCTTGTATCAGTTTACGTTCTCAGACCTTACTTCTACCTTGTAATATTACGTTTTGTATCAGATTATGTGCGTAGTTTTGTTGTTGTTCAAATAAAATAGATAATGCAATCTACATACAAGAAGTAAAAGGTTGATTCTAGATGCGAGGTTATACGGAATATTAGTTTTCATGTGGTAAGTATTGAAAGATCGAAGCCATACTGTACAGTTTGGATAGATGTTTATTAATGACGGAAAGTTGATAAGTACATCATGACGTAATAATCAAAATACCCGAAGGTTTAACCACGACGTTCGCGCAATAGTGGGATATTACATTCCTCCCTAGCTTTTAATAAAAAAAAAGAATAAAACAATAAAATTAGGTCATTTGAAGTTTTCACTTATGCAATGCCGGTTGTAGAAATGTGAGACATTGTGTGCAATTATCACATTACAAAGTCTCTATAATATTGTGGTGCGCATCTCTGTCGTTGAGGCCTTTGTGGTATATGTCGTTGAGTCCTTGGTAGTATAGACTGTGTCTCATTTTCTTAATTATTTAGATGCACACATGGTCTCTCTTGTTCTTAATAATAGTCTCTCTATCCAATTATCTCCCCTATCCCGCGCTTGTATTGCTGGGGGCCTGTAATCTTCATCCCCCTCCAGCGGATGAAGATTATGGACCCCCTCAAGTTTTCATAAAACTGCTTCATCATTTGCTCTTTGGTGCCCTGGTGTTACCCGATGGTGTTTGAATCCTTGTTCCTGTGCGAACTCTGCAAATTATTGGGAATTAAATAGTGAACCATTGTCACTTTCCGATCGAAGTGGTGTCCCGTGTGTAGCAAATAAGTCTTTCTGTCTTTTGTCTGTTTGCAGGCGGTTGTGCATAATCTTTCTACTTCCGGATATCTGGTACACTTATCTATCACTACTATAGGTTGTAGTGTCCACCAGGGTAAGGTCCTCCAAAATCTACTGATAACACTCCCCATGGTTTCTCTGGTATTGTTGTCATATGATAGAATGGTGAAACATCGTTGTCTTTCTTTTGACGTTCCCAGTCTCCTACCAAAATTCTCCGCTTTAGTTTCTGTAATTGTGCATCTCTGGACGTTTCTTGTTGTAAGCGCTCCAATACAATAGAATGTTCATTGTGGATCACTACTTTCACAATTCTTTCAACTTTGTTGGATTCTGTTTCCTGTAGAGGGTGTCTTGATAAGTAATCCAGCGGATCGGCTTCATCTTTTCCTGGTTCATACACAATTTCAAAGTCAACATCTTGCATATCCATTACCCATTTCTCTATTTGCGGTGGTAATTTAATTATTAATTTGTTGAACATTGGTATCAAAGGCTTGTGTGCTCTTATGATCCTAAATTTGGGTGATCCAAGCAAATAGATGCTGAATCAATTCTTTGCCCATCCGATTAACAACGCATCCTTTTCCGTTACGTATCGTTTGTTCTGTTTCTGTCATCGTTCTACTGATGTAATGTACTTGTTGTATTCCCTTTGCTGTTTGTTGCAATAATCCGGCAGAAAGTCCCCCGTTAAAATTAGCATCACATCGATGAATAATGGGATATGAAGGGTTGAAGTAAGCCATGGTGTTTTTCGCAGTGATGCTTTCTTTGAGACGTTCAAATGTTCTTCTGATCCCCAGTGTCTGTAGGTTAGTTGTCTAAGCGATGCTGTTAACGACGCATATTTAGGTACAGGTATCCAATCATACCCAGAAAGCTTCTCACTGCATCTTTTGACTCGAGTGCCTTGGCTTCTTTCAGTGCTCGGACTTTGTCATGTGTCGGCTTAAGTCCATCTTGCGTAAACTTATATCCATAAAATTCTAGTTCATTGACTCCAAACTGACACTTGTCTCTATTGAGTGTGAGTGTATAATGCACGCTGCAATACTTCTTTGAGTGTTCTATTATGCTTTTCTAAGACAACTCCTCCTATTAGAATGTCATCCATTTGGTTCATACAATTTGGGATGTCTCCGAATATCCTGTACATTTGCTCATCAAAAAGATCTTGAGAACATTTGGCTCCAAATATAAGTCTTCTTGGTCGCATGTTTCCCCAATGTGTACTGAAGGTTGCAATAGCTCTGGATTCTGGATCTAATATTGTTAGTTAGTGATATCCTTGTTTCAAATCCAACTGGGAAAACACTTTGCAGTTGTGAAACCTGTAGGTAAAATCTTCTTCCAATGGGATTGGTGTTATTCTGTTTCTCTTCATAAACTTTTTGGGAATTCTGAGATCTACTCATGCTCTTATCATTCGGGATTCTAACTCGTCTTGTGGTATATTTGTGAATTTCGGCTTTGGTACAACTACTAAAGGTGAGCACCATTGTACTGGTGTTCCTTTTGGTACTTCCTCAAATATGTCAGATTTCAATCCCTGGTCAAGCCATTCTTTTAGTGGTTTTAGTGCAACTTCCTTCATGTTAAATTTTACGTATAAATCACACTGTCATTATTATTTTCTCTTATTTTACCGATGCCATGGAATAAGCTATCATATTGATCTAACAAATCCGGTATATTCATTTCTCCTTTAGTTTCTGAAACCGATACTTCTTTTACCATCTCTAAGATCCGTAACTGGTTGGGTTTCACAATGGATCCGTCTGCCCTTATCTTCATTATTCCCATTTCAATCAATATTGATTTACTTATCAACGGCGGTGAATTTATTTTCCCTGTAACAATAACGAATTATGTCTCAATTCCACGCTTTTTGTTCCTAATAATGGTTTTGAAATCTTTTATCTGCAATACATTCTTTAGAGTGCTCTTCTTTACACGGCTTTTCTCCAAGACAGGAGTACTTGCAGTTTTTTTTCAAAAATTTTCAAATTGTTTTTTGGTTCATTACATTCACATTGGCTCCACTGTCTGGCTCTACCCTAACATCTACGTTATCGATTCTTACTACCACCGTTTTCTCAATATTAACAATTATCGATAATATATAAAATGCAGATCAAAAGTTTTAAAAGAATGGTGTATTCAAATAAAAAATAAGCTTCGTGCTTTTTAAGATATACATACGGAATGTTGAAAATTTCGTTTTTGATGCAGGCTTTATCACAGCAAGTATCAGACAAGCGCGCAGGGCAAACCTGCTACGTTCTGCTATTACAAAGTCTGTATAAAATACAAAATGGCTCTATTCGTTAGATAAGTAATTTACCTTCTGACCTGGGTCATAAATTCAGTTTGTTGTCACTGTATCAGTATTTTATGACCCAATAAATTCGCTGATACATTCAAGTTGTTACTAACTTAATCAATGTACAAATTATCGATAATTGTTAAATTACTACCTGATTTTGTCATTTTAGCCATTATTTTTTTAAAGCGGTTTCCGATGTTTAGCAGTTCCAAATTTTTACTTGCTTGAATTTCGATGTTTTAAAACAGTCGGTAGGATACACAAGCAGTTGCTTAAAAATATGACCCAACTTTAGATTGTCTGATCATATCCTCGAATTAAGAAAGGGTATATAAATATGTTCCTCCAGATCCGGAACTCGGTATGTGTAACTATTGTAACCAAATAAATTGACGATGAAGCTCATTTCTATTTACAATGAGATCAAAATAAAAAATTATAGATTCCCTTTATTAACACATTTCAATGTTTTAGACTAAAATCCTGACCTTGAATGCTTAGTAAAAATACTAAACCCCACAATTTTTCGGCAAATTCATTGTCATTCCTCCTTCATAAAACAGTCATAGGAAATGAGTATGGGAGTCTCCTCATAGGCTTGTCATTTTGTGTTATTTGTGTAGTATCTGTTTGCTTTTTGTGTGGGTCGGCCGAAGATTCTCGGAATAATTGTCCTCTTTATTGTACCTTCTTTTTTATCCAAATATGTATTATTTACGAACGATAAGGATTCCATAATATACATGTCTCGTTCCAATTTGGTAATTTCACGAACTACACAATTGTTTTCTTTTATTTCCTTTCAATCAAATTGATTTTGCATTTACGGGACTTACTTGAACAATACCCCTTTGTAAAAGCCACTTCTACATTATTTAAATTATTGTCAAAAATCTCAGCACCATTAATGTTACTTTGAATAGACGTATTTTCAGATTCATTATCTAATTCGGTTGAAAGCAGACGCAGTTTTCCGTAGTGAGTATTGTTTCATTAATGTGATCATTGTGATATTCGGAGAAACACTCATCCCGATTTTCATAATTATTTTCTCGAACAGGTACGCGTGAAATGCCATGAACGGACAGTTAACAAATCATCAACAAATTTTTATAAACAGCGTAAAAAGTATACAATTTCACTGAAATGCAACTTATTGAAATCATGTGCTCCAAATAATTTGACTTAATTTCATAATCAATTTGAGTGGCTTCCCAATTTAATTTAATTCATCAATTTTATTTATTAATTTTTTTCGTTTTTGATTTTGTTTTTGTTTTTTTTTTTGGGAAAGGGAGGGTGGGGCGGGTGTAAACAAAATTTTGGATTACAGGGCAAAAAAATCAGATCGTTTAGGTACCGGTGTTGTCGATAATTGCCCAAGTCAATCATAATAAGTATTATTTTTAAAAAAAACGTCATAAACTGCAATAAGTACATTCGATAATAAAAGAAATCAATTTGATCTTTTATTGATTCGAGATATTTTTAGAAATTTTGTACAAGAAGGGTCTCGTGTGGGATTGCGTAAATAAGTACTTTCACTTTCACTTGAGCCCGAGATATGATAACATAGTACAAGGATTATACAATAAACATTTAACTCTGTAAATATTCGTCAAATAAATGACGATTTGCAGAAAATACCATGCTTGCATCTGGAAATCCTTCAATATTCTTCATAGGGGGTTTTCCAGTAACTGACGTACTGATTATTGACCTGCGGGAAAAGCTATTATATGGAATTAAAAATATCGTAAGTTTTTATTTAAACAATAATAAATCCATATTCAAATAGTCTTTTTCCAAAAAAAATTTTAGGCATCAAACCGGAAGTTTACTAACGTATCGTGCTTCGTTCGCAAAGACCGAGTGTCCTACATGGGTCACGTTCTTACGGGCAAGGGTTTACTCCCATATCCGGCTAAAGAACAAGCTATAGTATATATGCCGACTCCGCAAAACAAATTGCCCAAGTCAATCATAATAAGTATTATTTTTTAAAAAAACGTCATAAACTGCAATAAGTACATTCGATAATAAAAGAAATCAATTTGATCTTTTATTGATTCGAGATATTTTTAGAAATTTTGTACAAGAAGGGTCTCGTGTGGGATTGCGTAAATAAGTACTTTCACTTTCACTTGAGCCCGAGATACGATAACATAGTACAAGGATTATACAATAAACATTTAACTCTGTAAATATTCGTCAAATAAATGACGATTTGCAGAAAATACCATGCTTGCATCTGGAAATCCTTCAATATTCTTCATAGGGGGTTTTCCAGTAACTGACGTACTGATTATTGACCTGCGGTAAAAGCTATTATATGGAATTAAAAATATCGTAAGTTTTTATTTAAACAATAATAAATCCATATTCAAATAGTCTTTTTCCAAAAAAAATTTTAGGCATCAAACCGGAAGTTTACTAACGTATCATGCTTCGTTCGCAAAGACCGAGTGTCCTACATGGGTCACGTTCTTACGGGCAAGGGTTTACTCCCATATCCGGCTAAAGAACAAGCTATAGTATATATGCCGACTCCGCAAAACAAAGAAGCCATTCGTTTTAGGACTAGTTCAATACCTTGCCAAGTTCATTCCTAATCTTAGTGAGATCGACGCGCCACTACGATCACTGTTGAAATCCGATGTTCTGTTTACATAGGACAACGAGCAGAAAGTAGCTTTGAGCAACTCAAGCGTATTTTCAGCTCGCCACCGTTCTTGAGTATTTCGACATAACTAAGCCCGTTTTAATAGAGTGCCACGCCAGTCAAAATGGGCTCGGTGCAGTGCTGTTACAGGTAAGGAAAGTTATAGCATACGCCTCTAGATCGCTTATAGAAACCGAAAAACACTACGCCCACATCGAGAAAGAAATGTTATCGATCGTCTTCATCGCTTAGAAGTTTCACTGCTACATATTTGGTAAACAGGCGATTCGGGTTTACAATTATCATAAGCCGTTGGAACAATTATTCTACAAACCGTTGATTCAGGCGCCGTTGCGTATCCAAAGAATGATGTTAAAACTGCATTATTACGATCTCCATGTCCGGTATAGGAAAGAGAAAGATGCTCTTTCACGCGCATACTTACCTGCTAAACCAGACACCAAAACAGACAATGACACAAACGATATGATATGTATGATATCAATTAGCAAAGACAAGTATTCAGGAAGTGACCAGTTCAGAACTCAATGTGTTATACCCTACAATAGTCAATGGTTGGCCCGACGTACTAAACGAGACTCCGTTAGAAGTGCGAGAATATTGGGATTTTCGTGAATCAACTATCCGTACTCGACGGCATTATTTACAGTCTTAGGACTTGTTATGCCGCCAAGCATGCGTTCTGAAAATGCTTAAACTCATTCATCGATCTCAACTTGGCACGACCAAGTGCAAAAAGCGTGCACGTGAGGTGATGTTTTGGCCGTGCATGAACAATGGTATAAAACAATGCGCTGAAGATTGTGCATTATGTGCCACTTGTAATAGAGTGTTTCTCTAGGGCTTCAACACACAACCAAAAAAAAAGGTAGGGTTCATAATTTTATTACCATGTCATCATAACACTGAAATATACCTATAAATATCATAAATACAAGTTACTATTTCAGTATTAAAGAATAACAATGATAGTCAACAATATAATAATATCACAGTCTGAATCACGATATTCTTATAAAACATTCAGCTTTACACACATCTATCTACGTATTTTACTCCAATGTTTACATTGTAACAAAGTTCGTGTGTACTTTTAAAGAATGAATGACATTCCAATCTATGATCTTTGTGTATTCCGTTAGTACATAAATTGTGTAGTAAAAATAGTAACGGTATCAAAGAATCAGTTTACTTTATAAAATATCTAGAATATTATCGAAAAGTTACCAGTGTTTAACGTTTTAAATCTAACTTATATAAATACAATATTTCATATGAAATAACTTGCACTTTATTGTCATACATTTTATATATTCAACATAATTGAATTGTCACAAGGGAGATAACTAAAAATGCGTTTTCCCTTCAAAACTACCGCAAATAGTTAAAACATAGTCTTACCACTTGTGGAGTGTATTACTCTGGTAAAAATGAATATCCTGGCCATTCAGTACAATGTTCAGGAAAGGGCAAATAATATAACTCTCCTGAAAACCAAAATACAAGTAATAAATATCTTGGCCAGTATCTTTACGTGACACATGTATTTACATGTAATACAATGATTTTCTATATCAACTTTATTATAAAAATTACATCATAAAATGTTAAGGAAACCTTAGTTTCTTTATTCAAAATTATGTTGTATATAGTGACAAATATATGTAAACTTTAAGCTAGTTTTTACCGCTGAAAACGTTAATTACGCAAATGATGCGCAATTATGTAAAAATACCTAGCTGCTTACAAAATACGCTAATTCTCGCTCACTTTCGCTCGGGTTGTTAATTACTATGTTCATGCGATGATTTTGCGGAAACTCAAGCCATATAAATATAAGACTAGTGTAAACTATTTGTTAATTTTATACGTTAAAAGGAAAGTGCAACTTACAATCAGTCGTAAATCGTCGAGTCCGGGAAACTATTCTGTATCAAATTTGATCGTAGAATCATCAGTACTACAATTCATGAAACTTCGTGAAGACTAATAGATACATGTATATCAAAATGGCAATTTAATTTGACATGTCTGCCCTCAATAGAATCAATTCTCCGTCTGATACAAAATGACAAAGAAACTCACACTTTGCCGCGAAATTATACCATAGCCAATCAAAACTCTTTTCCAGTTAATTTCTTAGTCAAGCGTAACTTACATGTACTTTTAAATTGCAAACTATAAAAACAAACGAAACGGACAGTTTCAAAATACAAGATAATTTGATTTATTTTACTTTTAGACAATTCCATAAAAATAAAATTATAATTTAATGGAATTTAATTCAAGCACTAAAAAATCACTCTACTACATCCTCCCCCCGGTTTGAAAAATGACGTCCTCGGCATTCCGACTTCCCCTCTGCTTGAATATGGCGTCCTCGACATAAATATAGCATATCCACAACTAAGCTGCTTTCATAATTTCCAAGATGGTTCTGGATAGAGCGAATTCTAAACCTTCGAATCTTCCTTTGGCAGTTTGTTCTTCCAACCAGCGTATCTTTCTCTCCCATTCTGGTATAACTGCTGCTCTCTTCGAAGTTGTTACATAATCCTTCAAATACGCAGGTGGTTGTCTTATTCTGCGAGGTCTTTCGATAGGTGTCTCTGGTGTTTGTCGTGGTGGTGTCGGTAAAATTCTACGTCGTCTCGGGTGTGGTCGTAGTCTTGGTGTTTCTGGTACTGCTAATGTGGGAGCTTCTACCAATCTACCATGTGAGTTATCTGTAGACGCACTGCCAACACTTTCATCAAGCTGAACAGCTGCAACTGAAGTATCGTCTTCAGTGTCTTGGCCCGTCGCTAAAGATACATCCTCACTAAACACAGGGGTTAGTTCTTCAGCAATCATATCGTCTGAAGATAGAGCGTCCTCTACAAAACCATTGCCCTGTCCTCCCTCAGCGTCCACATGATCGTCACCAGTAACGTTGGGGGTCCCTTGTGCCTGGTCCACTTCCACGTTGGTAGCATCATTCAATGTGTTGCTGTGTGGGGTTCCAATTGGCACATAATAATAATAATCTTGCTCTGACTCCTCGTCTGAAACAGTTTCATCATCCTTGGAGATGCTATCAGACTTTGTCGGTGCTCTCCTTACACGCTGTCGACGAACAGTCTTCGTCTTGGCTGCAGGGGCTGGAGCTTCCTTCAATTCATCTTCTACAGATGGCAGAAAACCAATGGGGAGAAGCTGGTTCCTGTGTAAAGTCTTTTTCTTCCCATTACCATTCTCTTTCTTCACCACATACACTGGGACATCACTGTTAGGCTGCCTAACAACCAGGTATGGGTCTTCCTCCCACTTATCAGCCAATTTGTGTTTCCCGTCGAAGGCTAGTATCTTCACAAGTACTCTGTCTCCGGGTTGCAAAATGGCTCCTCTTACTCTTTTGTCATAGCCAGTCTTTTGTCGTTGTTGAGCTGATCTTGCTTCTCTTGCTGCCAATTCATATGCTTTCTCAAGTCGTTGTTTCATGGCCTCAACGTACTTTGTTGTTGGTTCTTTCTTCCCAGCCGTCTCTAGTCCAAAAGCTTGGTCTACAGCTAACTTGGGATGTCTGCCGAACATCAGAAAGTACGGTGAGAAACCTGTTGTTGTTTGACGAGTACAGTTGTATGCGTGGACGAGTCCAGCGATGTGCGACTTCCAGTTCTTCTTTTGGGTATTCTCCAAGGTACCAAGCATGTTGATCAGCGTTCGGTTGAAACGTTCAGCCATGCCGTTCCCCATAGGATGGTAAGGAGTGGTCCTTGATTTCTCCATGCCTGTCAAGTTGCACAACTCCTTGATAATCTTCGATTCAAAGTTGGCTCCTTGGTCTGAGTGGATCTTTTGTGGCAAACCATAGTGAACAACGAACTGGTTGAAAAAGGCTTCGGCAGTAGTCTTGGCAGTCTGATTCTTCGTTGGTATCGCTAACGCATATCTGGTGAAATGGTCTGTAATGACGAGCACATTCTCATATCCTCCTTTCGATCTTTCAAGCTTCAAAAAGTCCATACAAACTAGTTCCAATGGTTGTGACGACTCTATGTTGACTAATGGTGCTCTTTCGTTTGTTGGTGTCTTCCGGCGTATGCATCTGTTGCACTGTTTTATCCAGTCCTCAACGTCTCTGTTCATTCCGTACCATACAAAGCGATCTCGAACCAAGGAAAGTGTCTTGTCTCGGCCCTGGTGACCCATGTCGTCGTGTAGTGACTTCAACACAGTTGGTACACAGGCATCTGGAAGGACAAGTTGATTCACCGGTTCCTGGTCGATGCTGATCTCCCTGTATAGTATGCCGTCTTTTAACTTCATCTTCTCGTAGTTTGTGCAAAACCATGTATTCTGTGGTGATCTCGGAATCTGTGTTCTTGTTGGTTTCCGATGTTCCTGAACCCAATAAATCCATTCCTTAATGATGGTATCATTCTTCTGTGCTGCTTTGATGTTAACCAATGGCTGAGATGGTAGTGGTTGGTCTTCAACTGCTTGGCTAGACATCGCAAGACTCTGTACAATAGGCTGCGCAAATTGTAGGTTACAGATGGCTTTCACGGAGTCTTTACCTAAGGTGGTAAGGCTAGTCTTTTCCAGTAATCCTGGTAATCTGGAAAGTCCATCAGCATCAGCATTCTTTGCACCTGGCCTGTACATGATGTTGAAATCATACGATGCAAGCGCTGCAATCCATCGATGACCAGTGGCATCCAGCTTGGCTGTTGTCAAAACGTAGGTCAAAGGGTTGTTATCCGTTAGCACAGTAAATCGGTTTCCAAAGAGGTAGTCGTGAAACTTCTCTGTAACCGCCCATTTCAACGCCAGAAACTCGAGCTTGTGTACGGGGTAGTTCCTCTCCGCTTTGCTGAGTCCACGGCTGGCATACGCAATTACTCTCTTCCTGTTTTCTTGTTCCTGGTAGAGTACAGCACCAAGTCCTAACATTGAAGCGTCTGTATGGAGCTCGAATGGCTTGTCAAATTGCGGAAATCCAAGGATGGGTGGCTTCTGTAACTGTGACTTCAAGTTCTGGTATGCAGTCTCCTGTTGGTCACCCCAAATCCAGTTGCAAGGCACAGTGCTGGATTTCTTTCTCTTGGATTTCTGTGGTGCTGGCATCAAATCTGTCAAAGGTCTGGCAATCTTGGAAAAATCTTTGACGAACTTCCGGTAATATCCCACGAAACCAAGAAAGGATCGTACTTCATCCGGTGTTGTTGGTCGTGGCCAGTCTTTAACCTTCTGGAGCTTAGCTGGATCTGGCTCAATTCCATCCTTAGACACAATGTGGCCGATGTATTTAACCTTCTCTTGGAAAAAGGAACATTTCTTGGGGGATAACTTCAAATTACTCTCTCTTATACGTTGTAACACTCTGTTAAGGCGTTCTAAGTGCTCCTCGAAACTGTTGGCAAAGATGATAAGGTCATCAAGGTAGATGAAACAGATGTTCAGGTGAAGATCTCCTAGGATTTCCTCCATTAATCTTTGGTAGGTTGCTGGGCTGTTGACAAGTCCGAACGGGAGTCTATTGTATTCCCAGAATCCGAGAGGGCCTACTGTAAAAGCTGTTCTCTCTTTGTGGGATTCTTCTACCTCTACCTGATGATATCCACTTTTCATATCCAGGACGGTAAAATAGCTGTTTCCACCAAGAGCCTGGAGAATTTCATCGCTGCGAGGTAATGCATAGGAGTCTTTAATAGTCCTACTGTTTAAAATTCTGTAGTCAATGCACATTCTGAGTTTACCATCTTTCTTCCGGCATAAGACCACATTGGATGACCATGGCGAGTGTGACCGACGTATTATCCCTGCAGCTAACAGTTGTTGAAGGTGGCTGCGGACTTCCTCATACATAGATGGTGGAATACTTCGGTGCCTCTGTTTGAATGGTTGCTCATCCATCAATTCAATCCTATGGCGTACAGCATCAGTGTGTCCAATGTCTGTGTCAGAAGTGCTGAATACATCTCTGAATTGGAGCAGTAGTTGTTTTCCTTGTTGTAACTGTTCATCAGTCAGGAAATCTGTTGGTAGATCAACTTCATTGAGTACATCATGGATGCAGTTCTCGGTAAGGTCGATGTCTGTAACTGATACTGGCTGAAGTTCACACAGGATGGCATTAGGTGATACAACAACTGTTCTGGTGGTGACGTTACTGATGCGAACTGGTACCATACCGTTGTTTCCGTACTGGTAGGAGACAAGTGATGGAGCAATGTCTAAGTCAGTAGGGATAGCTGCTCTTTCTGTAGGTTGTAGCATTCCACAAACTGTATGGTATGGTAATTCATGCTGCATGTATCCCTGAAGTACAACATCTTTGTTAGGTGGAATATGGATGGTCTTTCTCTCAGCACACTTGATGATGGCTAATCTGTTGTTTCTGCGTTGCAGTTCTCTTTCTCTTAACAACAGGCATCTGAAGGTCATGAACCAAGGTGTAAACAGGTCTGCTTCTTGTAAGAATCTTCTTCCATAACGCTGTCTAACATCATCCATAGTAGCTTGAAGTATGTTGGTTCCTATAAGCAATGGTACATCTCTGTTGTAACTACTGTCAGATACAACCAAAAGCAAACAAGGATGTGTAATATCAGCTGCTGAAGTACCAGGAAACTGAAGTTCTGCAGTGATGTATCCATGGTAAGGCATGTCTTGACCATCAGCACACTCTATACGTAATATTCTGTCTAAAGTCTGTATTGGTTGGTCAGCAAGGTACTGTTGATGGAATGACTGACTAACTGTGCTGACTGTTGAACCAGTATCCAATAGTGCAGAAGCCGAAATACCATTAACCTTGACAGTCACTTCATTGGGATTACCAGTAAGCATGTTGGTATCTTGATGTTGGTACTGTTGTTTGTAGGCATAAGTCCTGTCTTCCATATTCATTTGTTGGTAGGCGAAAGCTTGTCTCGAGTGATCAAGTCGAACTCGACAACCAATGGCAATGTGACCTGGATTTCCACAACGGTAACAGATGACTGGTTGTTTACTCTTTGATGACGGAGTCTGATCATTTGTTGAGTAATAATCCTGGTACATTGGTGCATCCGAGTCATACCAGTAATAACGTGGTCTTCTATGATGTCGTTGTCTTCGTTTGCGTGGTGTAGTAGCCTGATCCATTAGTGGCGCTTCAAAAGTATCCATGATGAAAGCTTACAATATCATGTTCAACACAAAACTTACCAACTCTATTTCAGTAAACACTAAATCTGTTTCAATATCAATGAAGTTAATTAAATAAAATAATTAATCTGTTTTCTGAATAAAATTAATCAAAAATGAATCCAAAGATTTACAAAGTTATTTAAATAATTTCAAATTAAATTATCTTTAAAGTATCTATACAATTTTAGAAAAGAAAAAGCCAAATATACAATTTTATAAAATTAAACAAAATAAATAAATAAATAAATCAGTAATTTATAAAGTAAAATCTGAAATATATCAAGTCAATGCCAAAATAAATAATCAATCAATGCAAACAGATATATCAAAGGCTGTAAATAATAAAACCTGTAGTCAAATCAATGGCAAATTGTCAATGGTTGCTTCAAAATCAAATAAATTTATATTTCCTTTTCAAGAAAAAAATAAATTTTAAACTTCAAATGCTTACCTTCAACTGAGTGTCAGCAACATGTCCAATACACAACACAATCTACCTATACCTGCTGAGCTCAAAGAACAACTGATGACATAATTGATTGACAATTCAGAAACCTAAGTCAAACTCAATGGACTAAGGGAAATAACTCCAACTACTAACCATTACCTTCCTTGACTAAACACCTAGAATCAAAATCAAAGTCCAACTATACGGACACAACCTCAGCACCTGGGATACCTAATGTCTAAAGTCTAATATATGTCTGGCTGACTAAGTGCAATAAGGTCTATATTAGTATTAGTATGTAAGTATTAATGCTGTGTACTATCACACTAATCAAACGCACCTCAAATAAATGCTAAGTTTACAGTATTTAATATAATGACCACATATCAATACAAATATACAATATCTATACCACCACTCTATATCTAAGTCAAAATTCAAATATCTGACTATCAAAATACTTTTATATTACACTCATGTATTGTCAAATATCAAAATGTACAAGTTATAACAAATGACAATGTGCTATAAAACTGTATGTCTAACACAAAATCAAAATCTGCTTTTTAATACAACAGACTAGATCTATGTTTACTCTCAATAGCAATATATAGTAATATTCATCATACCATCATGTCAAAATTCAAAGACAAAATTCTTTTAAATGTGTGTAAGCTAAAATAAAAAATATCAACCAAGTATGTTATAGCTACCTGTATACTATAGTATTGCTTTATGAATAAAGCTGTGTGTGCTAAAATGGACCTACAATACTAAGTACACATGCATTAAACAAAGATTAATTACAACGTCGTTCTCTTATACCAAGGTATAATTTATAATTAATATGCTAAGTTTCAATCAGCTATCACTTGATCAACACTACTATTGACTAAGTCTTGATAGAATAAACTACCTACAAGTATTAATGCAGCATTGTTTAATAAGCTTGATGTGTAAGACTACATGTATGACTAATGCATAACTACTGGTAGTAACTATCAACCATCAACATAGGTTGGTCCTAGCCTAAGAAGTGATAGTGTAACCTCAGTATCTAAGATAAATGTTTGTATCAGTTCTGCATGTGACCAAGTATTGTCAAAACTAAGTGTGGACAAAGCCAACTATAGCATACAAATAACTATAAAGTAAAATGTCCTACCTTAAAGTAGAATCTGAATTTCCAAAATATTAATAACAATTCACATACATATGTATAACACTAAAATAACAATAAATTACTTTCAAAAATGAAAATCAAAAAGTTCAAGTTACAAGCATGTAACTGATCCGGAACTCATCTTGAATCTTCATGGACGGAAAATGTCAATGTAAACATCTGCACGTGCACTGAATGAAACGAAGCTAGCTATCAGGAAAATGCGCATGTAGTAGTAACAATAAGCTCACTTCCAGGAATTCATCATCGAATCCGTGGGCGCCAGTTGTAATAGAGTGTTTCTCTAGGGCTTCAACACACAACCAAAAAAAAAAGGTAGGGTTCATAATTTTATTACCATGTCATCATAACACTGAAATATACATATAAATATCATAAATACAAGTTACTATTTCAGTATTAAAGAATAACAATGATAGTCAACAATATAATAATATCACAGTCTGAATCACGATATTCTTATAAAACATTCAGCTTTACACACATCTATCTACGTATTTTACTCCAATGTTTACATTGTAACAAAGTTCGTGTGTACTTTTAAAGAATGAATGACATTCCAATCTATGATCTTTGTGTATTCCGTTAGTACATAAATTGTGTAGTAAAAATAGTAACGGTATCAAAGAATCAGTTTACTTTATAAAATATCTAGAATATTATCGAAAAGTTACCAGTGTTTAACGTTTTAAATCTAACTTATATAAATACAATATTTCATATGAAATAACTTGCACTTTATTGTCATACATTTTATATATTCAACATAATTGAATTGTCACAAGGGAGATAACTAAAAATGCGTTTTCCCTTCAAAACTACCGCAAATAGTTAAAACATAGTCTTACCACTTGTGGAGTGTATTACTCTGGTAAAAATGAATATCCTGGCCATTCAGTACAATGTTCAGGAAAGGGCAAATAATATAACTCTCCTGAAAACCAAAATACAAGTAATAAATATCTTGGCCAGTATCTTTACGTGACACATGTATTTACATGTAATACAATGATTTTCTATATCAACTTTATTATAAAAATTACATCATAAAATGTTAAGGAAACCTTAGTTTCTTTATTCAAAATTATGTTGTATATAGTGACAAATATATGTAAACTTTAAGCTAGTTTTTACCGCTGAAAACGTTAATTACGCAAATGATGCGCAATTATGTAAAAATACCTAGCTGCTTACAAAATACGCTAATTCTCGCTCACTTTCGCTCGGGTTGTTAATTACTATGTTCATGCGATGATTTTGCGGAAACTCAAGCCATATAAATATAAGACTAGTGTAAACTATTTGTTAATTTTATACGTTAAAAGGAAAGTGCAACTTACAATCAGTCGTAAATCGTCGAGTCCGGGAAACTATTCTGTATCAAATTTGATCGTAGAATCATCAGTACTACAATTCATGAAACTTCGTGAAGACTAATAGATACATGTATATCAAAATGGCAATTTAATTTGACATGTCTGCCCTCAATAGAATCAATTCTCCGTCTGATACAAAATGACAAAGAAACTCACACTTTGCCGCGAAATTATACCATAGCCAATCAAAACTCTTTTCCAGTTAATTTCTTAGTCAAGCGTAACTTACATGTACTTTTAAATTGCAAACTATAAAAACAAACGAAACGGACAGTTTCAAAATACAAGATAATTTGATTTATTTTACTTTTAGACAATTCCATAAAAATAAAATTATAATTTAATGGAATTTAATTCAAGCACTAAAAAATCACTCTACTACCAGAATCAGCAGACCGCTAAACCTCTGAAACCTACCGCTAAGCCCGACCTTCTTTTAGTCTAGTAGGTTCTGATTTGTTTGACTTTGAAAACAAGACATTCATACTCACCGTAGACTACTATTCTAAGTACATATATCTACTGCTGCTAAAATTCACCAGCACTTCTTATATCGTTCAAGCGTTAAAGACCATTTTCTCTGCCCATGGTATACCGCCTCGTCTCCGATCCGATAACGGACCGCAGTTTAGTTCTTCAGAGTTCAAAGCATTTTGTAAAGAACTAGGCATTCGACATGATACATCCAGTACTCACTTTCAAAGTTCCAATGGTGAGACCGTAAGAGCTATTTAGACAGTTAAAAATTTGTGGCGAAAATCGGAAGATAAACTACTCAGTCTCTTAGATTAAAGAACAACACCACTAGAAGGAATCGACCTCTCAATCACAACTATTAATTGGCAGAAGCCCCAGGAATTCGTTACCCGATAGCAAGGACCTTTTAAAACCGAGCCACAACGTGCAAAATGTACACAGACACTTCGGTCGAGAAAAGCAGAAACAAAAGTTGTATCATGATCACAGGAGAGGTGTGAAAAAATGACTACGTTAAAACCCGACGAAAGTGTAAGAATAGCACCGATGCAAGGTTCGAAACAATGGAAACCGGGAACAGTAATAGATAAGTACGGGAAACCAAGACCATTCATCGTTAGAAATGAGACAAATAACAGACTATACAGACTAAACCGTAAACACATTAAACAAACCACAAAAATTGCCAACCGGGACGTAACAAGTAAACCCGATATTTTATACGAAGAAACCAAAGACAATATTGGACCAGATCAAATTGAAACACAAATGGAAGACACCCAACTTCCAACCTCTGATCGAATTCATACTGGACCCGTCACGACCAGGTCAGGAAGACAGATCAAACCGCCAAAAAAACTTTACTTATAAACTTGTTACATTTGTTCAAATTTATTCCTAGCACAGGAGCGATGAGTTTTAAGTTTTGAGTTTCACACATATAACCGTCAAAGGTTGAAAACGACGTTTTGAAAGTTTTGAAATTTGCAGTGAAATTTGCGAACAATTTAGTTGAATTAGTGACAGTAAAGTAGAAAAAAAAACCAAACAAATCCTTTTACAAAGTGACTTAAATTGGTAGTATTCTCAAAGTAATTATAAACATGTATTTTTGCTTCTATCAGAATAAAGAGAGTTGTAACATAATCATTTAATAGTTTAGTAATATCACTAATTTGCATACTTCATTCCTAAAACCTGTTTGTATACGTCTCACTTCCTTTATCGATTTCGCCCCTGATCGGTTGAATAAAAACGTTCATAGTTCGACTCTTGTGTTGAGTGTTATTACACTCGAAACTGAACAACGCGAAAATCATTACGAAGTTTTTGTACCTTTTCTCATGAAACGGCTCATATATTTGTTTCAATCGTCGTACAATATAGATCTGTCAACATCTGATTTTCGTAACATAAAACAAAAATGTTAATAATACTAAGAACTGGAATTAGACCACAGAGCTGTCCTGTGCTTCCACAGCTGGAGGATAGGAGATTGTCAGGTAATAATACGGAAAGCCTGAGAGCGGACCACAGTGAGTAACGTGTTGGTGTTTGAAATTTGTCATGCTCCTCGCATGTTTAAGACGCCTTTTCTAATGTCGATAAGAGTAGGCTCGTTGTAGCCACTACGTATATAAAAAGCTCCATTTTCCGCCCCTTTCCATACCCGTTATATTTAAAGTGGCATTCAAAATGTTTTGCTCCTTGGTCTTATTTCCCGCATCAATTTGTTGTTTATTAGCGTGTTCCCGTCCTGAATAAAGCTGAAATACTGCTCGCTCCCTATCCTCTGACTTTTTCGGGTGTCTCACAGTTGTAAACCTGTCAAGTCTGAAATGCTGTAGTACCATTTCTTCTTTTTCTACACTCCTTTAACAGTATCTTGCATGACAGTATTGGCAAGATACGATAATTGTGTGACTTGCTCATACCATTTGCGGTCTATACATTATATGAATACTTAACAATTAGTTTTTAACATTTCAATAGCCAAGCAAAAAAACCTGCCAATTTTCTCTCCGTTTATATTGATCACAGTCTTAAACCAGTAGGTTTATAAATATTATGAAATGGTTGGACCAGTCCAGATTCGCTTGTTTGTAATTTCACCATTGGAATGCATTAAAAATTTTTTCAAAAATATAACCTTCATGATCGTCCCAAATATCCAAATACAGAATTTACGTACAAAACAGTTAAATTTACAGACCCTATATTCAAAAGTTGGCCTATTCTACTCATTACAGTTGAAAGTAGACAACACCATTATTTATTTATCGTCGTATATGTAATATTCATATTTAATCGTGAGTGGCCAAAAGAAAATATCTTTTTAATTAATGTGTTATTATATAATTGTTAAGCGCCGCAGTATCTTACGCATTTACTTTGGTATTAACTTTGTTCCCTTTTTTATCAACAACCGCGTATTCATGTCCATTACTGGCACTGGTATGTTTTAGATCAATGTCTGATACCACGCCTGCTTCATTAGAAACGGTATTTGATTTCTTAACTCCATAACCACTTTTACAATTATCATTGCCTGGAGTTGTGTATTGTATATCAGAGCTATTGATTCTTTTACCAGAATTATGTTGTTTGTCCCGATCTACCGACGAATAATTTACGTCACTGTTTTCTTCGTTTTCTGATGAAACATACAGAACGTTGTATTTCAATCCATGATATTCAGAGTTTTCTTCTGAATTTTCCTTTACATTTGATTTGCTTTTTCCTTCTTTCTGAATAACAGTTTTAGGTGATTTTCTGAAATAAATACAGTATAAATAAAACGTGTTAAGAAAGAAATATGGATATCTAAACTATGTAATGATTTTATCTATCACAATACTATAGCTGGAAATTGATGAAAGTGGCTAAAACAACATTTTACTCACAAAAGCATTCGTCACTTTGAATAAATTAGATCAACGGAGAACGAAGATATAATTTGCACTTGCTCTTTTGAAATGGTATATCCTCTAGTATACGTTGATTTTAAGTTTAGTATTGAACTCATTTTTGCAGAGGCAGTTAAGACATGCAGATATATACGGTTAATATTGTACTTCTCATTTATTCAAAGAGCAGAATCTACAGTCCAGTTTTTAAATAAATATATATCTACATAATGTATGAAAGGGTTAACAGGATTCCGTTATTTCCTTTCTAATAAGTGTAAACATACCTTTTATACAGAATAACGATAATTATAACAATTGTAATAATGGCGAAAATTCCAACTCCTACTCCAATACCAATATGAACTCCAGAATTGTCCTCTGAAAGAATATATAATAATAGTCAAATACTAAAACATAATCAAAACTACGCATATTCAAATTTATAGAATTTATTATTGTGTAATTAGCTTTAACATTTTAGACTACAGCAAACGAATGGGAGTGTTGTGTATCCCCTTAACATGCGTTCAACGTAACAGAATCCGGTTCCAATACTCTCCGTCTGTGTCATCCGTATCAGGAAGTAAGTAAGATATGTTGTTTGTTTGAATGGAGTAAAACATTGCTCTTAACAATTTTTCATCTGCATCACGGCCTCTATTTGTCTTATGGAGTAAGGCTGAGTACATGTAAACACTGCCGACCATCGCAGAACATCTGGCAATCCTTGTCAAATAAGACGAGTAAAACTCACCAGCACTTATTCGGGCTTATACCCGCAATCTCTGTGTTGTTAAGCAAGTATTTATCGGTCTTAACCTTTCGACCACTAAGGCCTAAATTAGGTATATCAAACCTATATATGCTTGTTAGTGTAATCCTTATATGAGTTAAGTGTAATTTACCTGTAAGGAGATATGTCCGCGTTGTCATCTGTTGAGTACTTGTGTGTGTTATCTGTTGAGTTGAGTTTGTCTCCATCTTACTAATCGTTGCTCCAAATGTGCTTGGTGGAGGATCACACATGAGATTTAAAACTGATTTTATTCCAGGGTTATAACCTAAATATATTAATTTCTTTTTGAAACATTAAATACAATACAATGTTTCATTATATAAAGCACCATGCTATATTCTTGCTTAAACTCAATCTTTTCTAACAACCATCGCATATTAGCAATGCTATGAACTTATAAAAAAAACAAAGAACAAAAGTACAAAAGTACTTTATCTTAATAGATTTTTCCTGGATATAATATGATCTGTGTTTTAAATCAGTTATTTTGGTCATTAAAAATTAAAAATTTCTAGAATGATTGTATCAAGATGACATCAGTGTTTTAATAAAGAAAAAGGCATAATATAATATGCCATGTTAAACATCTTTGTTTCTTGATTTTATTGTCGCCGTTATTCAGGTATATGATAACGTGGTGGGAGGTTAAAAGGAAATTTTAGTTGCTGTTAATTAAGTTTTGAGTAGAGAGCATTGCCAGAAGTTGAATCCGAACACACATCTCTAATGCTGAAAATCACAACTGAAAATTACACATTGAAATAGCGTGGTCCTTACTCATACGCGTACAATGCGAGGTTTCATTTGGTGGTTTATGCTTTCACTTTCACTTAATTCATTTAACCTAAAAACCTCAGCAGGGCATGAAGCCTATTAAGGAATTCGTTCATTTTTTGCTTGTTACATGAATACTTGCAAACTTAAGAACAAAACGGACATTTATACAAAATAAAAGGAAGCGTTTTAAGAATGATATACATTAAAAGTGCAATGTAATTCCATGAATTTCAGAACTTAGATTTTTGCCTATTTTAAACATTGCATTCAACATACATACCTTTCGAAATTTGAATACAGTAACCGGTGGTAAAGTTTCCTCCAATAACTCTTGAAGTTAGTGTTATAGCACCTGTTTTAGAGAATGCAACTAAACGAAGGTCATGTCCACTTCTGCACTCAATTGGATTTGTTACTTGGTCATTACTGATATCTATTGAAAGTCCACAGGGGTAGTATTCAGGAGTAATTGTATTCTCGTACTTTTTAATATAAACTGTAGTGATCAGCGGATTGTCAACTGTAACATTACAGACACAGCCATCTTCCTGTATAATAACACGTAGTACCACACTATCAACGTTGTCATTTCCAACATCCGGGTATTCAACTGCATTACTAGCTTTACACATGTCACTCACTATAAAATAACAAACTTCAGAAAAATGGAACAGAGATGCAATATTTATAAATACTTAAAGTGTTCAGCTACCAATAAACAAGATTTTTAGATTATTTATAAATGAACTGTTCATGTTATAGACAGTTAATATAGAGAGCCGATATCTTCTTAATGAGGGTCCCGCCACTTAGTGGCAGACGACTTTATCGATCAATCCGTCCGTCCGTCAGTAATCGTGTCTGTAATATACCTTTTTACTGTATATGTGGTTAGATAAGATGTGTCGCATACCATGACTTTTGATCTTGAACTTTGGACTAAAGGTCAGCGGGGCCCTCAGAGATGGATTCCATCTCACTGATATCTAGTACTCCTCAATGTCAAACTTAGGTTTTTCACATACAAAGACGGAAATCCAAACTGTCATCAGAATAATAAAAACTGATTCAAATGATTACTAGTAATGTCATAATACATGCCGTTATTATACATTACTAACTTATTTTAGACAAAGTAAAATGATATCGAAATCATAGTAAGTCACATCGGTTAAATCGCCGCTTCTCGAAAGACATAAATCATCACATTTATATATATGCTTTGTTCCAGTTTTGAATCGCCATCGAATTATACAAAGACGCATTCACATACCTTTATTTTCAAATAGTGATTAAATTGTGAGAATAATCACAGTAGTCATACATCTGTACAGATAAGCTCCATTTGTGCTATAGTATTTTGTATCAGTCACAAATACAATTACAATTGTCTTAAAATGAATACATATTTTAACACTATTTCATTTAAGTCACAATTTTGTCTGTTTACAGCTGAAAACTACCTTAATATTTCAGTAAGGACAGCCAACCAAACTAAATTGCTACATAATAATGATCAGCTCATCAAACATTCATATAATACATTTTCAAGCAGATTGCTTTCTTTAATTTTTAACGAAATCTATACACGTTTGGTTGCTCATGTATTGACGTCGACCCTGTCTTATTATATTTTTCATTTAATTTTAATTTAATTTTTTTTCCATATTCAGCAGAATTGACATTACTACCATATCTAATACAAGCAAATAAGATGTGTATTACATCACCTTTTGAAGATGGTTCTATTACCGGACAAGGATCTGGAACGGTCGTGTTGACATCTAAAAGCAGAAATAAATACTTATAATCAACAAAATTTTAGTGCACCAAGTACGATGTCTAACGTCCTTCACTGGTGTTAAACGGCTGATAGTCACGGAAGTCACTATAAACTCAATTTGGTAGTGAGCGGAGGAAGAAATAGATAAATAATATTTTTAATTTTAAATAATTTCTCCAATTGTAGCTAATGTATCAAAATATATTCAGCAGAAAATGTGTTCATATGATGAGGCTATCTTTGACGCTTTAATAAATTATAAATATAATTGTATTAAATGAGTAAATCATATTGACAAAAACACAGAAATTGATAGTAACTTTCATCAATGTGTATCCTTTGAATCCACTGTCATTTCTTTACATGTTTTGAATAATCATACATTATGAAAGTTTTTCTTTTTTAAATAATAATTGGTTTTTTTTATTTTGAGGTGAATATATGTGCTATGTGATATTAAACCCTCCACCAACAATATTTCACATCACACGATTGAAAAACATTCTGTTGACAAGACTATTAGCATCAAAGAAAGATGTTTGCTGAGAAGTTAGGCTTTTTCGTATAAAGGTCCGTACATTTTTATTATATCTATATAACACTTAAATTAGCTTAATATGCCTCAGAGAGTTTCAAATTCTGTTGAGGAAATTAAGAACTAAAAGACACATGGCTTAGCCATCATGTGTGGGTTAAGTTAAACATGTTTATAAAAGTTTTTTAGTCCCCTAAAATGATCCACCACATAACAGTTTTTTCGATTTTGTTTAGTCATGTACAACCAAATTCTAATTATGGGTCCATGATGCAATTAAAACAGTGTGTATGTCTTGTTTCGTAACCTCTTTTCTGTGTGTTTTTTTACAAACACATGTGGATATTGTAGATGAAAATGACGTAAATCTTATACTGTTGATTGCTTTAAAGTGCAGGATGAAGATCTTGCAATTAGTAGCGTTATTGTTCTACTTAAAATCGGCAATAGCCTACCAAAAGCAAAATATCTACAGAACCAGAAGACGTTCATAGATATTTAGGAAACTGGGAAAGATTACACTTAAAAATGGTATATTATACAAACAGTACTATTTATACTGAGAAGGGAAGTCAACTTGCTTTACCATCAGTTTATAGAGATATAGTTCTGACAGCTTGACATGATGATGGAGGACATCAAGGTAAGATAGAACATTGTATTTGGTAAAGTCGAGATTCTTTTGGTCATGTGTAGAGAAAGTTGTAGAAACTAAGGTAACATCTTGTGTGAACTGCATATTACAAAATTCAAATTACAAGACGTCAGCAGAATTGGTAAATATACAAACTTTTTATCCTCTTGATCTGTATGGATTATCTTTCCGTTGTACAATAAAAAAGTGGTTATGAGAACATTTTAGTTATTACCGATCACTTTACTCGTTATGCAATAGCGATACCGACACGAAATCAGACTATTAAAACCAGTAAATTTTTTAGAGGAGTATTTTAGTCAGCATTACTGATTTCCCCCAAGGCAACTCAGTGATCAGGGTGGAAATTTTGAATCTATCGTTATACTTGAGTTGTGAAATTAAGCTAACATAAAGAAATCCAGAACAACCCATTACCACCCGCAAGGTAATGTTCAGTGTGAGCGGTTTAATCAGACACTCCTGAGTATGTTACGAACTATAGACGAAGAAAAGTCAGACTAAAAGACCTATGTTGAGCCCCTTGTCCATTCTTACAATGCTACCAGGCATGAAAGTACTGATTATACCGCTCACTTTCTCATGATTGGCTGGCATTTTGGCTATCAACGCGTTTCTGGATTTTCGTTAGTTCATCTGCAAAAAACCATCAAACATACGTAAGTATTCTGGAAAAAATAAAATTCAAAGTTTTTGTTTATCCGACAGCTAAATTAGCAGAATCTTGGACGAGTTACATGCAGCGGGTTATTTACGAGAACGAGGCGAAATTAGTTTCACAGTGTGCGAGCTGCGGTTGTTGGGATGGGACAATTAGCACTAACGTGTGCTACACTGTTCATGCCTATGTCAACTACATGTGTATTTGTTGCTGTAAAATATATTTTACATTTATTAAGTGAATTTCCCAATTCGTTCATGGTAGAGTTGCACTTGCGGTCTATTGTAGAATGGAATGCATGATCTTTATGTAATGTATACATGTATTGTGTGTATAAATTTTGTCATTTAATCTAGTTGTTGGTCATATATAACAGAAAATTTCAGGGACGACATTTCAACGCGAAGCAAAAATAAGTGGCCGGGATTTATTGTTTTGATTCATACTGTAAAATTGGGTGTGTTAAAAGTATTTATGCGGAATATTTTCCGCTTCACTACATCATGATTTATTTGTCAAATCATTCATTTATCACTCATTACATATTTGACAAATTTATGGACTTTACCGCGTTTACATATTTCATTATATAACTAACAGTAAACGCACATATCCCCCACTAAGCACCTAAAATCATGCATTCCCGCCACTAACTGCTCGGTATATAATATTCAGACTGGCTTATCCCAGTGTTCACGTCATTTCTAATTTCGGAGCGAGGAGGGAACCATTAACTTTTTCCCTATACTTTCAGGTACAGTTGAGTTTATATGTCATATTTACTATAAAATCATTCCTTTTTATAACAACATTTTTTTTAAAGAATATGTGTATAAGAAATGTATTTTCAATGTCATTTATATATATACTTTCAGTATGAAATAAACAGGATGGTATTAATAATTTATAGCATCATTTTGCCATGTGACAGAAAATGTTATTTAACTATTACTTGCGAGTATATTACGACGCGACAACTTCCTTATTTTTTCTTTTTGTGTCATTCCGACTTACCATAACGGCATTAATTATAACCTTGACTTTAGATACTATCAACTGAATAATAAGTTACTATCAACGCTAAAATAGTAAAGGTAATAGTTACAATCACTTTGAAAAATCATTTTCCAATTATATCTATTATCTCAACTGGAACAAGTATTAGATCGACGCAGTTAGTAACTATGAGCAAAAGGTGGTTTGAAGAGAGATGTTAATGAAAACATATATTACATATTTTGGTTACTTTCTGCCGTTTAACACCACTGGTCCTTAAATAAAATGTATTTGTATAATGCAGTGCTTTTGCTGAAAAATCTACCTTGTTGGAACTGATCTGATCTGTTAAAATTGATAGGTTGACATATACTAAAACGGTGATGGTATACTTACACACATGATAAAAATGACTGATTTCATTTGATAGTGAACCCTAATTTATGTTACTTTCAAAATACATGTATGTTTTTTTTAAAGTACTTAAAGACTAATTATATTATGACAACTTACAGTACGATGTGAATATTATCCACGTAAATATATAAGAAATGTCTAAACTTCTAAACATTTTAACTCTATATGGTGTCAATACGGAAGTTAATTTATATCTACCCATTGGAGCATTTAAAAAATAAAGACCTTAAACGCCTGAATGACTTTCATATAAGAAGTTTTAAATATAGCTCATTTAAATCAATGTTGGTTTTCAAATCAATACTGAATGAATTTCCTCCCGTCATTTATTCGACTTGTCTTTTTGAATAAGTGAAAACTTACAAATATCTGTAATGTATATTATATATTTTTAAAACGATTATGTTAATCAATCTGTGAACTTTAAAAAATTATATCTCTAAACAGATAAATGTCCAATTGAATAACGCTTCAATGTTGCATTAAACCTGGATATGTGCTGCTATGCTCAATTTCTTGCCATTTTATAAAATAGCGATATCGATTTATAAAACGGCGAGATATTGAGCATAGAATATTATCACTTCGGCGTTTATAATGCATAGCAAAATAGAAAAACTTCTTGATTGTGTCTTCTGTCCAATTTGTATGGGAATAAAATCGTCTTTGTCATAGCTAGTTTTTGTCGTCTTCATATACCGGTGCCAAACAAAACATATACTTATTACAATTAAGATATTTCCAGTTCTTTTTCTTTAGAAAGATCTGTTGTTTTGGATGTCAGTGGTTACGGACGTCAGGAAAAAATAAATATGATTTGTACAGAATAAGTAGTTTTATATATCGTCCCAAATTCCAATGAATGATCTCCATTCATTCTTGCAATTTTTTTAATTACAAGATGTGTTATATAGGTCATAGCCCTAAATCTGACATTTACAATTTGACTTGAAGTTTTTTAATCGACTCTTAGAATGAATTATTTGAGATGTGTTCTTATTGTTTGTCTAATTGAAACTTATAAACAAGAGGATTACCTACAAATTTTCGCTTATAAAGGCTTTTCGTGGAAGTCTAGATTCCTGTAGCGGATGTTGTATACCACTCTCCAGCCCAGAGAACTTAACTGGTTTTCAGATATTACCTTTGCCACACGTCACACCCCCCCCCCCCCGTTAACAGGTGGGCTACATTTGTGGGCCAGTGATGTTTGTCAACATGAGAAATAATTCAGCCTCTCACGTCAGGAATGCATAAATTAAGGTTATAACAAAATACCGAACACCAAGGAAACTGTCAAAAAGACAATCCATAAAATAAAGTCCGAGAAAGCGGAAAACTCCAGAATCACCAACCAAAAGCACAACGTCTACAGCAGTGGTCCTGACTTGGTACAGGCATTTAAAAAAAAATGTTGGGTTAAACCAGGTTTATGGCATGCCAAACCTCATCCAAACGCCTGTTTACGCCTCTCAAAATTATGCAACTACAGTATTATACTACAACGCGTCTTGTTTGAGGTTTTTTTTAAAGAGAAATGAAAACTGTTTATAGTTTATAATTATACTCAACTGCGGCAGTTTTTTTTTCATTTTAATAGGGCGATTTTCCATGTTAAGTGTTGACCACAATTAGAACGGAAATATATGCCAGGAGAAGGCAGTTATTGAATGTTTGAAACCCGTCGGACAATGTCATCTGCGGTTTAAGCGAAAAGTCTCGAGGTTTGTCCGAATACAATAAAACGTCACAAAAGCAGACGAAACTTTGGTACCAACGTAAGACCCTTGAAGAACCAACAAAATTCAAGGACGATTTGTGACATGTAAACAATAGAAACTTAGTATTAAATATGAACAGATTATTGTGGAAAAATTTTTCTATTGGATTTAAATAATAAAAAAAAATGCAAGCAAAAAAGTAATTATGAAAAATATAATAAATAAAAATTAATAGATACATATTGTACAACTTCTTAGCTGGACGTAACGTAGCTTGAACACGGCAGTTTTCCAAGTTTAGGTAGATAAGTAGATAATTATTAATAGACAACTTTCTTGAACTGTGAAAGTAACAGAATTGAAACACATGTATATGTGAATTCATAATGAATTCGAAGTCGCACAACGATAAGTAGATGAAACAAGAGGTTTTTTTATACAAATAACATAGAACACATACATTGGTTATGCATAAAGTTGCATTTGCAATGTAATTCATCATTCAACAAAAAAGATATCTGTATATAGAGCTACACCCGTAACTTAACGCTTAGATAATAATGTTTGTTTTTTGTTTGTTTGAATGGTGTTTTAACGCGACTTTCAGCAATTTTTCAGCTATATCGTGGCGTCCAGTTTTTATTGGGGGAGGTAGCCGGAGTACCCGGATAAAACCCCGACCTGCGGTAGGAAAACTGGCAATCCTTGTCAATTAAGATTAGAGTCGAGTACACTTTAGATAATAATGATAATAACTTCTATGGCACTTTACAATTTTCTCATTATATTGCTTTTCAGTTCGAGGTGACAAATTCGTACTCCTGATCACCTGAATTAAGCGTACTATAGTTGGATCCATCTCTTAAACTGATGATGTTTAGATCGTTGTAATGAACAATAACATTATTATTGACGTTTGAAGTACTCGGATACGGCTGCTGTCTGAAAAAATGAAACAGAATAATAATAATGTTGTGCATAATAATATAAAATAACAGCAAATTACCGGCCATATATATGTTAGATGTATTCAAAAATAACAGCAAATTACCAGCCATATAAATGTTAGATGTATTCAAAAATAACAGCAAATTACCGGCCATATATATGTTAGATGTATTCAAAAATAACAGCAAATTACCAGCCATATAAATGTTAGATGTATTCAAAAATAACAGCAAATTACCGGCCATATATATGTTAGATGTATTCAAAAATAACAGCAAATTACCAGCCATATAAATGTTAGATGTATTCAAAAATAACAGCAAATTACCGGCCATATATATGTTAGATGTATTCAAAAATAACAGCAAATTACCAGCCATATAAATGTTAGATGTATTCAAAAATAACAGCAAATTACCAGCCATATAAATGTTAGATGTATTCAAAAATAACAGCAAATTACCGGCCATATAAATGTTAGATGTATTCAAAAATAACAGCAAATTACCGGCCATATAAATGTTAGATGTATTCAAAAATAACAGCAAATTACCGGCCATATAAATGTTAGATGTATTCAAAAATAACAGCAAATTACCGGCCATATAAATGTTAGATGTATTCAAAAATAACAGCAAATTACCAGCCATATAAATGTTAGATGTATTCAAAAATAACAGCAAATTACCGGCCATATAAATGTTAGATGTATTCAAAAATAACAGCAAATTACCGGCCATATAAATGTTAGATGTATTCAAAAATAACAGCAAATTACCAGCCATATAAATGTTAGATGTATTCAAAATGCCGAAATTAGTGTTTGTTATTGAGATGATTTTTATCGTTTCGTGCTCGTCCAGCAGACCCTGTAAACTTTAAATTGAATATAAATTGAATAATGTATTAGTATCACCTGGGGCAATACGTGAAAGATTACCAAGACTCGTTCGATATAGCTGCGCCGCGCGTTCCTATAAGCCTTAAAGTTTATGTGGATGGGGTGATTGAGATTGCTTGCTACATATCTAAGTGAGTGTCTTTACATCCTCACAAGTCAGGTATTCTGTGTCCACATGTGTTTTCTAAACCCTGACAACCTTTTGGTAGATTTTGAACATTTCTCTGAGTATGGTACTAAGAATAATATGAAAGAAAATAAATATATATTGGGATGAAACAAATCGTAAACAAACTAATGGCATTACAAGCTTTATAAAATAAACAGTCAAACGATCTGAAACACACTTAATTTATGTACAACAACGCCACGTTTTTAGGATGTTTAGGTGGTGTCGCAATAGCATTCATCTAGAAATTGTAGACTACATACATGCTCTGAACATTGATTCAGGGCGCATGCGTCAATTGAGAACTGCATTACGATCTATCATCCAATTTAAAACGTTTCTGAAATAAAAGCTTAATTTTTCTAATCATTGATTTTTAATGACCGCTCAAAAGTACATGACAGGACAAACTGAGACCTGGAATAAAAAAATAATAAATATATATACTTTTACAAGAGGTGAGGATGCCCAATGTAGTTTAATTAACATTGTGAGGTAATCTCTACTGTCAAATTCATCCGGATTTGGAATCTTGCTTTGACTTTCACCTCTTGTTGTTCGTCCGGGTGCTGTTATTCTCGTTCATAATCTTTAGTGTTAATTCAATCATCAAAGATTATGATGACCCACTCTGTCCTTCATATCATTACCAAAAGTTGCCGACTTTAACCGAATTTACTCCAGTTACTGTAGGCAGTAAAATATCTTTAAGACTGCACATAAACATTACGCTTAACTTTGAGTCATGTTAATTATTTAAGCTATATCTATGCCTACTACTTATCACCTTATCAAATATAATTTGACCTCGACTTAAATGGTTGGGAATATTTACAAAGTGGCCCGCCAAACTTATTTTATTCCATAATAAGTAATGTAACATTTCAGGCTACCACATGATTTTATCACCTAAACAAAGTTAACTAAGCATGTTAATTGTACTATCAACCAGAGAATAAAAAAAGTGAAATAAAATTTAAGACTAATCCCTATAACAGTTAAGTATTAACTACCTGTAAGAAGATATGTCTGTGTTGTCATCTGTTGAGTACTTAAAAAATATATATCTACATAATGTATAAAATGGTTAACAGGATTCCGTTATTTCCTTTCTAATAAGTGTAAACATACCTTTTATACAGTATAACGATAATTATAACAATTGTAATAATGGCGAAAATTCCAACTCCTACTCCAATACCAATATAAACATATAATAATAGTCAAATACTAAAACATAGACAAAACTACGCATATTCAAACTTATAGAATTTATTATTGTGTAATTAACTATAACATTTTAGACTACAGCAAACGAATGGGAGTGTTGTGTGTCCCCTTAACATGCGTTAAACGTAACACAATCCGGTTCCAATACTCTCCGTCTATGTCATCCGTATAAGGAAGTAAGTAAGATACGTGTATGTTGTTTGTTTGAATGGAGTAAAACATTGCTCAATTTTTCATCTGCATCGCGGCCTCTATTTTGTCTTGCGGATTAAGGCTGAGTACCTGAAAAAATTGCCGACCATCGCAGAACATCTGGCAATCCTTGTCAAATTAGACTGGAGTAAAACTCACTAGCACTTATTCGAGCTTATACCCACAATCTCTGTGTTGTTAAGCAAGTATTTAACGGTCTAAACCTTTCGACCACTAAGGCCTAAATTAGGTATATCAAAATTATATGTGCTTGTTAGTGTAATCCTTATATGAGTTAAGTGTAAGGAGATATGTCTGTGTTGTCATCTGTTGAGTACTTGTGTGTGTTATCTGTTGAGTTGACTTTGTCTCCATATTACTAATCGTTGCTCCAATTGTGCTTGGTGGAGGATCACACATGAGTTTTAAAACTGAGTTTATTCCAGGGTTATAAGCTTAAATATATTAATTTCTTTTTGAAACATTAAATACAATACAATGTTTCATTATATAAAGCACCATGCTATATTCTTGCTTAAACTCATTCTTTTCTAACAACCATTGCATATTAGCAATGCTATGAACTTATAAAAAAAACAAAGAACAAAAGTACTTTCTCTTTATAGATTTTTCCTGTATTTTATATGATCTGTGTTTTAAATCAGTCATCTTGGTCATAAAAATTTCCAGAATGATGGTATCAAGATGACATCCGTGTTTTAGTAAAGAAAAAGGTAAATCAATAAGCACCATATACACCAGCATTGTAATTGAGATAATGTGCCTCTCATTAAAAAAAGCAAATCGAAGATATTTTCTGCACAAATCATAAATTATGTTTTGACGGCTCAATATGTTAGTCAGATTACTTATACATTTTTATTTGCGCGATTTAAAATTCATATAAAAACTGACATTGTATATATTTAAATCTGTACCGATGGCGCATGCTTCAAATTCTATACCAATAAAGATCATTTTTGATTTGTTTGCGTCTTAAAACATCCATGCAGGACAGAGTTTGACTATGACGAATTTTTTTAACAAATCACACTTATCACTATTTCTACGGTAAAGCGCCCATTGTACAGTTAGAGAATGATAAAAAACAAAAATGTGAAAATTGAAATTCTTTCATAATGTTGATAATGTTTAGATCTTATACAATTAAGATTAATAAAATTGGCATGTAATATTAAACTTTTTTGGAAATAAATAGGATGAAAATATGCATATATACCAATATAAAAAGCAACGTTATCGGTGACGTTTAAGAACCATATAAAAATTTTACGTTTTAAATTTCATGGTTTTAAGTTTTGTTATTGCTGTACATCACAAAATAATTTAAAAGTAATGAGGATCACAAGGATCGAAATGCAATTATTTTGAACATTACATTTCTACGTACCAATAATCAACCGGTCTTTCATTTCCCAAAATATTTATATAATGTGCGTATTGGTAACATTCCAAGGAGAACCAGCAATTTACAATAAACACCGATTTCAGTGAAAAAATGAATAATTTAGCGACTAGATGAGACGACGGAGAGCCTGTGTCTTGATTATTTTATAACTGAATGGTATTTTATTGAATGTACTTTGTGAAAATGCAGTTTGCGTCAACGTTTTTGGGGGGCCTCGGTGGCCGAGTGGTTAAGGTAGTTCGCCTAATATTGATTACTTTTTCTGTAAACACTGAGATTGCGGGTTCGATTTTCACTGCGGGCACTGTGTTCTCGACTCCAATGTTAATTGACAAGGATTGCCAGTTTTCCTCCCTAAGGTCGGGGGTTTTCTCCGGGTACTCAGGCTGACTCTCCCAAAAAATTTGACGCAAAAATAAAGCTGAAAAATTGCTGAATGTGGCGTTAAACACCATTCAAACTAAAGAAGGCAAGAAGGCGTACTGATTTCTATACGCTACTGTAAGTTTTTTTTTAAATTTGCCAGGCATTAATTCGGGGTTCTTCGAATGGGGTTGTTAACGGAAAATTCATTAAAATGTTTGAAAATCTGTAGAAAAATACATCCAGAAATGTTTATTATTCTGTAAAGAGACGGCATACATGTATGGGTAGGAAATGTTATATATGACTTATATGGAACTGCTTGTATTTAGGAGAAAAATGAAGGGGTTAAATAAGTTTTTAAAGTTGCCATATTTTTAATAAATATTATATGTCAATATGTATATTTTGTTAGTTTTTTTTCCATTTATTTTGATAATATATATATATTTTAATATCAAGTATTGCTTTGTGGGGAATGTGTCTCTTTTGTATTTCTTTTATGTTATTGCGTACTGTAAACGTAAATAATTTTGAGGGTCAATATTTCCGCGTATAAGTGTCAAACATTTCGTGTTGGGGTTATATTAAATGTTTTCTTTTATAAATTTTATTTATTTTATTTATTTAATTATTATCATAAAGCTATTTTAACAGCTTGCAATTGTGTCATATAAAACAGAAATAAAGATATAACAACAAACAATTCTACAGATAAAATCTTATAAATAACTTGACCTAACTTCGATTGACCTTTAAAAAACAACCTATATTCTGGACCGTCGAAAAAAAAATTGGGTTTAAAATGAGAATAAGTTTTTGTTTTTTTTTATTTAAATCATTGAAATTTTTATATTCTTTCATTAGTTCTGAAAAATAATTTTGCCTTAGTCTCTGATTTTTATGGCAGTAGAAGAAGAATTGTGTTTCATCTTCAATGTCTTGAAGGGAATAGAAATTACAAAGTCGAGATTCCCGGGGTATTTTTGTATAACGACCGGACTCAATTTCTAAGGAATTATCACTTATCCGTTAAAGGCTAGCTTCGAGTCTTTATACAAGAATAATTTTTATTTTGATCATTTAACTTATATATTTTATTAGTAAAGAGTGTTATAATATCTATACAAATCCGATTTAATGACCTTTTTAAAATAAAATAAATTATTCCCAAGTGATTTTTTCGGATGTTGGTGAATTTCATTTGTTATATTTGTTCCGTCTTCATAAGAATGTCTTTAGTCAGAAAATTTCGTAAAACTAACAATAATATAACTTTGCCTTATTTCTAACATATAAAGGAGGTACGCTGTACATGATAATAAGAATGGCAAAATAAAAATGCCGAAAAACCTCTTTAAAAATGCTGTTATCGCTCTCCATACATTTTATTTTTAAAGCGCGGACCTGATAGAAACACATACTGGTAGACGCTGATGTACAAACAAAAAATATCAACGAAATCATTATCGAACTATTTAAACGGAATTAAAAATATATAACAGAACCGAAAGTAATGAAAATCCGACGATTTTATTTCGATCTTTGATCATAAAAGATTCTTGAGGGTCATGGTGTGTTGTGCTTGCTGACTGCTGTACTAATTTTACAAGGATCTTTTTAACCGCGGTTTGAATCATGATATACAAAATAAATAGGGGCTAATGGACTCTTGAATCGCTAAACGACTGCATCATATGTTGTTGTAAGTGTGTGTGTGTGTGTGTGTGTGGGGGGGGGGGTGTTAGATGTAGATGTATCATTTAATTCAGAGAGAATCCTCGAGAATGAAAGCGTAAAGTTTTAGTAATAAGGCCATTTCATGAGGACGCCGAATGTGTTATGAAATATCTTTAATCATTATATATTTAAGCCTGGCAGTCGTTGACATAGTTTGAAAATGTGTTTGTATGTGTTTGGGGGGGGGGGGTGTATATAGTATAATTTTAGCAGAAATTTAGTATGTGTAGTCGATGAGAAAATCATTGACAAAAATTTGTCGGGTCTTTATCGAGGATCGGTTTCCCTTTTTTTGGTAGAATTCGTACGATTTAAATTTTTGTATTCTAGAATACGATATATTATTCAAATAAAAGTTGCTTTATGACAGAATAATCTCGCCATCCATTATTTAAGGTGCTCATGATTGAGTTGTCTTTCTTTTTTCATGCATTTCACCCAATCATCACTCGCGGAAGCACAATATCTCCATGGAAGCGAGTGATTTTTGGCTGTCGTTTATTTTGTTTTAACGGAAAACACGTTTAACGGAGATTACAATATACAGTTTTATAAATTGTTCTCTATTCTAAAGAACGGTTTCAAGGTTTCAGTCACGTATATTAGTTTTGCATGTAATCTTGCAATTAGGCATTAAGATGCGAGCAAATTTATCCTTGCATTATAGTTTTCCTGGGTTTAACGGAGATTACAGCTTAAAAAGTCGGAACACATGTTTTGGTATTAAGAGAGGGTTTGTTTTAGCCAACTCCCCGGAACAACTCAATGGACTTAATTTATCGCCTTGGAAGAGAAGAATAAGAAGATAATAAAAATAAAACATAATTAAAAGCAATTCTTCGTATTTTGCAATTTTTGTTTTTGTTAACGGATACAACTATCTGTTAAGGGGACTTTTTATAAGTTTAGAATATTGACCGTTCTTGAATATCGAAGAGCAAAATTTTTATGTTATAAATTGGTGAGTAATGTGACAAAACATTAATATAAAAATGACCCGTATCCAACGCACTTTAAAGCAAAAAACAGTCATCATTCACATTATGCACTTATACGGGAATGTCAATTTCGGCATAGATATTCATTTTATCATAATGCGCATGCGCAAAACGCACGTGTTTGTCGATTAATTTGCTAGTTTTCAAAATTCTGTATATTGCTTAATTCATATGTATCGCTCACTAAGATACAAATATCTTACGAAAAAAATCTTGACAATGAGAAATTACAATTCTTATCATGGGCGCTTTACCGTAGAAATAGTGTTATACGAATTTTCAACAGATGCAATATAAGTTGCATTTGTTCAAATATAGATTTTTATCAATTGCAACAGATGCAAATACTGGCAAACTATACAGAAGACTTATTTTGATCATCTATTTCCCGCAGACTTATTCTGATTCTGCATTATGCATGTGCGTGTCTGATGTTATGGTAGTATTAATGGATGAATTATAAAGTTTGTTACAGAGGTTATTCTTGTTCAGTGTAGTTCTGTTATATACTGTTTTAATGTGTCAAAAAGCGAAAGTGATGATAACTTTAATAATATAATATAATCTGCCATATAAAGTAAAGATGTTAAACATCTTTGTTTCTTGATTTTATTGTCGCCGTTATTCAGGTATATGATAACGTGGTGGGAGGTTAAAATGAAATTTTAGTTGCTGTTAATTAAGTTTTCAGTAGAGAGCATTGCCAGAAGTTGAATCCGAACACACAACTCTAATGCCTGGTTGAGTTGAGTTTGACTCGAATTTACTTATCGCTGCTCCAATTGTATTTGGTGGAGGGTCACATATGAGTTTAAAAACTGAGGGTTATAAGCTTAAATATATGTATTTCTTTATGAAATATTAAATGATATACTAAAATATACGTTTTATTTTAGAAAGCACCATACTGTATTTGTGTTTGAAATCTATCAGCCACATCATATTTTATGAACTTTAAAAACAACATTTCATTTCCAATAAACAGAATTACACCATTTACGCATGTTCTTTCTCTTCATGTATTTTTGATAGGTTTACTATGATTTCCGTTTAAAATAAGTCATTTAAGTCATACAGAACCAATGTCCAGAAAGATGATATCAAATTTAATAATATCCGTGTTGTTAGCAAAGAAAGGGACAAGGTAATGGCTCCAAAGGCACCATTCACAACAACATTGCAACTGTGTTCATTTCCTTCTGATTAAATAACTAAGCAAATCGTAGTACATTATCTGCACAAATCATCAATGACAATTTGACGGTTCAATATGTTGAAGCTAGATATATATAAAGGGTCTAAAGAAAGCTACCAAACCAGTACACTTATTTAGTATCGGATCGAAAAACATGACGATACAGCATAAACCAAAAATAATATACAACTCTAGAAGATAATGCAACGATAAAAATCACTGTATTTCTTGTCAAAACTATAGACACAGACTGACCAACGAATGGCGTTAGTCATTGAGTAGTTTTATTCTGCTTGTGCGGTGCGTTTCTGATGTTATAATATTAATACTGGGTGCATTTTATTGTATGTTTTTATCTTTGTTACAGAGGGTTTTCTATGTTCAGTGCAGTTGTGTAATATACTTTTTTTAATTCGTCAAATAAGCTCGAGTCAGTATGTGTTCATGTTACACATGTACAGTATGTATATATGTCTTATAATTTTAGACAACATAGTATCATTTGCTGTATTTTTCATGCGTAGGGTAAAGGCTGTTTTACAAACTTTTAAACCTTGAAGTTGTCTTTGTTTTGCTTAGGCTGCCAACTTGAATTATGGAGAATCAGGAGACTTCGCGGGTTTAAGAGACAGACAATCTTATTTAGCAAATTTGGATAAAAGATTCTTTTTAATTTTAGATATGCATAAAAATTGTAAGTGTCATTGGCCGTTGTAGCATTAAATAAATTTCAAGGTTTTATATCCAATAAAATCGTGCGATAGCAAGCACCTCGATTTTCTGATTAAAATAAAAACACAAACTTTGTAAAGGACTTTCGTAAAAAGATACACATATATATCTATTTTGCATTTTCTAACAGGAATGTGAAGTAAGTCGTGCAGGGAGGGGTTGGTTTGAATTATCGATATCTATTTATGTCTGAAAATTTAAAATAAATGGAAAAGCTCTTTATCCCATTGTTGATTTTAAATTTAGTGAATTAAATAGATAGATGATAATTGGTTTAAACATACACTGGGACTGGCCTGATAAATTATTTATCAACTGCTAAAGTATATTTTCAGATTTTGTGTTTATATGTAATCTTTTGTCATATATTAAATCATAAATATACTTGAATAAAACTAATGTTCATGCTGTACAAATTAAAAAAATCTTGACAATTTTAATAGTAGTTATTTTAGAATCTTGCCAAGTCGGACAAATGAAAAATTGTATACAGAAAACATTATTTCATCACTGGGTTTTGACTTATTTTATGCAAAAAACAGCCTTTTACTATGGTTTTTGATTATTCACATCTACGGTAATCAATAGTACGATGACAGAAAAACGTAGTAGCAATAATAAAAATGGTCTTACATTATTAATTTAAATAGAACACCAAACCAATAATTATTACATGACAATTGTACATTCTTTTAAAATGCCTGTACCAAGTCAGGACTATTGCTGTACTGACTATATGTTTTAGTAGTTTGTTCTCAGGTTTGCGGGTTTCTCGGATTGTCTTTTTTGACAATTTCCTCGGTGTTCGGCATTTTGTTGTTACCTTCATTCGTCACTCAAGCATTTTGGTAGTGCAAAGTCATATTTTATCTTATATTTGCACTTAACTTGAATAATTCATATTCTTTTCGCAAAATTCTGTTTATTCATGTTAACTAAGTATGCTCGGAAATATTTTCTCCTGTACTCGTCGTATTAAGGAAGGGATATTAAAGGAGTATTTATAATTGTTTCAAATGTAATATTGTTGGCAGGGCTATTTTCTCGTCAATGTGTCATGTTGATGAGACGGCTGATGAGGCGACGATGTCGTTCAATAAATGACGATGACTATAGCTTGTCGGATGCCAATTTTCCAGGAGAACTTAAGTTTGCGTAGAGTTAATTCTCAACTCAAATTCGATGAATAATTTAATGATATAGAATCATTTTTCAATAGTGGATATGTCAGTAACATAGTTCTGACTCCAACTGAAGAAACATATTTTAACATTAAATTTATATAGGAGAACTATTATGACCTATTATACTCGGTTCGCGTTGACACATGGTTTGACATGATTTCATATTTTCTTTATTATTAACACTAGAATGTCTAATTAGATTAATATAACATAAGTTGAAGATAACAGGTAGAAAGTGTCACTCGTTAATTACAAGTACAAAATGAAATGTTTACAATAACGGATTAAAGATTATATAGAAAAATACTAAAAATAACCAAAATATTGCTTGCTGGGCTTAAAACAACAAAAGTCCGAGCGCGACCGTTTTACGGTAGTCAAGGACGTTAAAAACCCCTATAAGTACGTAAAACAACAACAAATCAATCAACCTTTACTCACCATTAGCAACAAATACAATATAAAAATATGCTCAATTACGGCGATTATGACTTAATTAATATAGTATGCTACATAAATAAAGACAGTAAATATCTTTGAGGCCGATTTTTCACCATTAGCAGTTATATGATGGTGTCTTATGTTCATAGCAGGTGGAATAAAGCACTGAGTAGAGCGCACCTTTTCCGAAGTTGCACTCGAACTCACAACACAATCAAAGAAAATGACACCAATAGCGTGATCTTTACTCATTGCGCGATGACTCCATTTTTACCTTGCAAGGCGAAGCTACATTGGGCGGTTGCATTAAGGTATTCACTGCTTGTAACATTAATACTTACAAACTTCAGAATAAAACGCGCATGCACATTTCATATAAAATAATTGAAGTCCTTTAAAGAAGATTCACATCAAAATCATGAAGTGCAATGTAATTCAATAAATATGACCATGCATATTACTTTATTAGAACTTAGATTACTGGCTATTTGAAACAACATCAAACATACATACCTTTCGAAATTTGTATACAGTAGCCTATGGTGAAGTTTCCTCCAATAACTCTTGAAGTTAGTGTTATAGCACCTGTTTTAGAGAATGCAACTAAACGAATATCATGTCCACTTCTACACTCAATTGGATTTCCTATTTGGTCAGTACTGATATCTATTGCAAGTCCACATGGGTAGTATTCAGGTGTAACTGTATTCTCGTACTTTTTAATATACACTGTAGTGAATAGGGTAGAACTGTCTACAATAACATTACAGACACAGCCATTTTCCTGTATAATAACACGTAGTACCACACTATCAACGTTGTCATTTCCAACATCAGGGTATTCAACTGCATTACTAGCTTTACACATGTCACTAACTATAAAATAACCAACTTCAGAAAAATGGAACAGATGCAATATTCAATAACTAAAAGTGTCCAACTACCATAAACAAGATTTACATATGATTTATAGATTAACTGTTCATTTTATAGAAGTTAATATAGAGAGCAGATATCTTCTTAATGAGGGTCCCGCCACTTAGTGGCATACGACCTATATTGATCAATTCGTCCGTCCGTCAGTAATGGTGTCCGTAATATACCTTTTTATATGTGGTTAGATAATATTAAGACGATGTGTCGCATATCATGACCTTTGACCTTGAACTTTGGACTAAGGGTCAGCGGGGCCATCAGAGATGGATTCCATCTCACTGATATCTAGTACTCCTCAATGTCAAACATAGGTTTTTCACATACAAAGACGAAAATCCAAACTGTCATCAGAATAATAAAAACTGATTCAAATGATTACTAGTAATGTCATACATGTAATACATGCAGTTATTATACATTACTAACTTTTTTAGACAAATTAAAATGATATCGAAATCGTAGTAAGTCACATCGGTTAAATCGCCGCTTCCCGAAAGACATAAATCATCACATTTATATATATGCTATGTTCCAGTTTTGAATCGCCATAGAATTATACAAAGACGCATTCACATACCTTTATTTTCAAATAGTGATTAAATTGTGAGAATATTCACAGTAGTCATACATCTGTACAGATAATCTCCATTTGTGCTATAATTTTTTATAGCAGTCACAAATACAATCACAATTGTCTTAAAATAAATGCATTTTTTAACACTATTTCTGTTTTTAAGTCACAATTTTGTCTGTTTACAACTGAAGACTACCTTAATATTTCAGTAAGGACAGCGAACCAAAATAAGCTTCTACATATGATCAGCTCATCAAACATTCATATTATACATTTTCAAGCAGATTGCTTTCTTTAATTTTTAACGAAATCTATACACGTTTAGTTGCTCATGTATTGACGTCGACTGTGTCTTATTATATTTTTCATATAATTTTTATTTAATTTTTGTTCCATACTCAGCAGAATTGACATTGCTACCAAATATAATACAAGCAAATAAGATGTACATTACATCACCTTTTGAAGATGGTTCTATTACCGGACAAGGATCTGGTACGGTCGTGTTGACATCTAAAAGCAGAAATAAATACTTATAATCAACAAAATTTTAGTGCACCAAGTACATCAATGTCTAACGTCCTTCACTGTTGTTAAACGGCTGATAGGAACGGAAGTCACTATAAACTCAATTTGGCGGATGAGAGGAGGAAGAAATAGATAAATAATATTTTTAATTTTAAATAATTTCTCTAATTGTACCTAATGTATTATGTGCTATGTGATATTAAATCCTCCAACAACACTATTTCACATCACACGATTGAAAAAACATTCTGCTGACAAGACTATTAGCATCAAAGAAAGATGTTTGATGAGAGGTTAGGCTTTTTCGTATAAAGGTCCCTACATTTTTATTGCATCTATATAACACTTAAAGTAGCTTAGTATGCCTCAGAGAGTTTCAAATTCTGTTGAGGTAATTAAGAAATAAAAGACACATTGCTTAGCCATCATGTGTGCGGCTAAGTTAAACATGTTTATGAAAGTTTTTTTAGTTCCCAAAAATGATCCACATAACAGTTTTTTCGAATTTGTTTGGTCATGTACAACCAAATTCTAATTATGGGGACATGATGCAAAGCAGTATGCATGTCTTGTTTACTTCTCTGTGTGCTGAGTCAATGGATATTGAAGATGAAAATGACGTAAATTTGATACTGTTGATTGCGTTAAAGTGCAGGATGAAGATCTTGCAAATACCGTTATTGTTCTACTAAAAATCGGCAATAGCCTACCAAAAGCAAAATATCTACAGAACCAGAAGACGTCCGTAGATATTTAGGAAACTGGGAAAGATTACACTAAAAATGGTGTATTATACAAACAGTACTATTTATACTGAGAAGTGAAGTCAACTTGCTTTACAATCAGTTTATAGAGGCTGATATAGTTCTGACAGCTTTACATGATGATTGAGAACATCAAGGTAAGATAGAACATTGTATTTAGTAAAGTCGAGATTCTTTTGGTCATGTGTAGAGAAATTTGTAGAAACTAAGGTAACATCTTGTGTGGACTGCATATTACAAAATTCAAATTACAAGACGTCTCAGCAGAATTGGTAAATATACAAACTTTTTATCCTCTTGAATTGATGTGTATGGATTATCTTTCCCCGCCGTGGTACAATCAAAAAGTGGTTATGAGCACATTTATGCAATAGCGATACCGACACGAAATCACATTAGTAAAACCAGTAAATGTTTTAGAATTTTAGTCAGCATTACTGATTTCCTGCAAGGCAACTCAGTCATCAGGTTAGAAATTTTCGAATCTATCATTATATGCGAGTTGTGAAATTTAGCTAACATAAACAAACCAAAACAACCCCTTACCACCCGCAAAGTAATGTTACGTACGTTACGAACTATAAACGAAGAAAAGTCAGACTAAAAGACCTATGTTGAGCCCCTTGTCCATTCTTACAATGCTACCAGGCATGAGAGTACTGATTATACCGCTCACTTTCTCGCGTTTGACTGACATTTTAGATTGGCTATCAACGCGTTTCTGGATTTTCGTTTGTTCACCTGCAAAAAAACCATCAAACATACGTAAGTAATCTGGAAAAAAATGAGGTTTTCGCATATAAAATTGCATCCAAAACAGCTTATAAGACAAGAAGATGACACAAAGTGATATACAACTTAAAGGTTAAACATTCTGAAGGAAAATGATCTCGTTTTGTTGAAACAGGTTGTATTTAAAGGAATGCATAATCTCTAAAACAGTTGGGAAGAGACTCTTACATCGTAGAATTCTAACCTGGTCCAAAATACCGGTATATGTCCTTAGAATATGGTCGCTCAAAGAGGGTAACAGTACACAGAAACATGATCTTTCCGATATGTTCTCTACCAGCTAAAAAAGGTTTATTAATAAAGTTTACAATGAAAAAGATATAATAACAGGAAGAAGAAAAATAAAATTCGGTATCAATTCTCAAAGTTTTTGTTTATCCGACAGCTAAATTAGCAGAATCTTGGACGAGTTACATGCAGTGGGTTCCTTACGAGAACGAGGCGAAATTAGTTTCACATTGTGCGAGCTGAGGTTGCTGGGATGGGGCAATTAGCACTAACGTGTGCTACAATGTTCATGCCTATGTCTACTACATGTGTATTTGTTGCTGTAAAATATATTTTACATTTATTCAGTGAATTTCCCAATTCGTTCATGGTAGAGTTGCACGTGCGGTCTATTGAAGAATGGAATGCACGATCTTTATGAAATGTATACATGTATTGTGTGTATAAATTTTGTCATTTAATCTAGTTGTTGGTCATATTTAACAGAAAATTTCAGGGACGACATTTCAATGCGAATCAAAAATAAGTCGCCGGGATTTATTGTTTTGATTCATACTGTAAAATTGGGTGTGTTAAAAGTATTTATGCGGAATATTTCCCGCTTCACTACTACATGATTTATTTGTCAAAGCATTCATTTATCACTCATTACATATTTGACAAATTTATGGACTTTACCGCGTTTACATATTTCATTATATAACTAACAGTAAACGCACATATCCCCCACTAAGCACCTAAAAGCATGCATTCCCGCCACTAACTGCTCGGTATATAATATTCAGACTGGCTTATCCAGGTGTTCACGTCATTTCTAATTTCGGAGCGAGGAGGGAACCATTAACTTTTTCCCTATACTTTCAGGTACAGTTGAGTTTATATGTCATATTTACTATAAAATCATTTCTTTTCATAACAACTCTTTTTTTAGAATATGTGTATAAGAAATGTATTTTCAATGTCATTTATATATATACTTTCAGTATGTAATAAACAGGTTGGTATTAATAATTTATAGCGTCATTTTGCCATGTGACAGAAAATGTTATTTAACTATTACTTGCAATTATATTACGACTCGACAACTTCCTGTTTTTTTCTTTTTGTGTCATTCCGACTTACCATAACGGCATTAATTATAACCTTGACTTTAGATACTATCAACTGAATAATAAGTTACTATCAACGCTAAAATAGTAAAGGTAATAGTAACAATCACTTTGAAAAATCATTTTCCAGTTATATCTATTATCTCAACTGGAACAAGTATTAGATCCACGCAGTTAGTTTAACACCACTGGTCCTTAAATAAAATGTATTTCTATAATGCAGTGCTTTTGCTGAAAAATCTACTTTGTTCGAACATGTATGCTTTTTTAAAGTACTTAAAGACTAATTATATTATGACAACTTACAGTACGATGTGAATACTATCCACGTAAATATATAAGAAATGTCTAAACTTCTCAACATTTCAACTCTATATGGTGTCAATACGGAAGTTAATTTATATCTACCAATTGGAGCATTTACAAAAACTAAAGACCTTAAACACCTGAATGACTTTCATATAAGAAGTTTTAAATATAGCTCATTTAAATCAATGTTGGACTTGAAATCAATACTGAATGAATTTCCTCCTGTCATCTATTCGACTTTTCTTTTTGAATAAGTGAAAACTACAAATATCTGTAATGTATATTTTTAAAACGAGTATGTTTATCAATCAGTGAACTTTAAAAAAATTATATCTCTAAACAGATAAATGTCCAATTGAATAACGCTTCAATGTTGCATTAAACCTGGATATGTGCTGCTATGCTCAATTTCTTGCCATTTTATAAATAAGCGATATCGATTTATAAAACGGCGAGATATTGAGCATAGCATATTATCACTTCAGCGTTTTTAATGCATTGCAAAATAGAGAAACTACTTGATTTTGTCTTCTGTCCAATTTGTATGGGAATAAAATCGTCTTTGTCATAGCTAGTTTTTGTCGTCTTCATATACCGGTGCAAAACAAAACATTCACTTATTACAAGTAAGACATTTCCAGTCTCTTTTTCTTTAGAAAGATCTGTTCTTTTGGATGTCAGTGGTTACGGACGTCAGGAAAAAATAATTATGATTTGTACAGAATAAGTAGTTTTATTCTATATATCGTCCCAAATTCCAGTGAATGTTCTCCATTCATTCTTGCAATTTCTTAATTAAAAAATGTGTTATATAGGTCAGAGCCTTAAATGGGACATTTACAATATGACTTGTAGTTTTTTAATCAACTTTTAGAATGAATTATAGTGAGATGTGTTCTTATTGTTTGTCTAATTGAAACTTAAAAAACAAGAGTATAACCTACAAATTGTCGCTTATAAAGGCTTTTCGTGCAGGTCTAGATTCCTGTAGCGAATGTTGTATACCACTCTCCAGCCCAGAGAACTTAACTGATTTTCAGATATAACCTCTGCCACACGTAACACCCCCCCCCCACCCCGTTTACAGCGGGCTTCATTTGTCGGCCAGTGATGTTTGTAAACTTGAGAAATATTTCAGCCTCTAACGTCATGAATGCATAAATTAAGGTTATAACAAAATACCGAACACCGAGGAAACTGTCAAAAAAGGCAATCCACAAAATCAAGTCCGAGATACCGACAAACTCCAGAACCACCAACCAAAAGCACAACGACTACAGCTGTGGTCCTGACTTGGTACAGGCATTTAAAAAGAAATGTTAAACCAGGTTTATGGCATGCCAAACCTCATCCAAACGCCTGTTTACGCCTCTCAAAATTATGCAACTACAGTATTATACTATAACGCGTCTTGTTTGAGATTTTTTTTAAAGAGAAATGAAAACTGTTTATAGTTTATCGTTATACTCAACTGCGGAGGTTTTTTTCATTTTAACAGGTCGTTTTTCCATGTTAAGTGTTGACCACAATTAGAACGGAAATATATGCTAGAAGAAGGCAGTTATTGAATGTTTGAAACCCGTCGGACAATGTCATCTGCGGTTTAAGCGGAAAAGTCTCGAGGTTTGTCCAAATACAATAAAACGTCATAAAAGCAGACGAAACTTTGGTACCAACGTAAGACCCTTGAAGAACAAAATACGACAGACAAATGTAAATTCCTGTAGCAAAATTCAAAGACGATTTGTGACATGTAAACAATAGAGACTTAGTATAAAATATGAACAGATTTTTGTGGGAAAATTTTTCTATTGGATTTAAATAATAAAAAAATGCAAGCAAAAAAGTATTGTGATTAGAATTACTAAAATGTATAATTATGAAAAATATAATAAATAGAAAATAATAGATACACATTGTACAACTTCTTAGCTGAACGTAACGTAGCTTGTACAGGGCAGTTTTCCAAGTTTTAGGTAGATAATAAAATGTCGTCAAAGATACCAAGTAGATAAGTAGATAATTTTTTATAGACAACTTTCTTGAACAGTGAAAGTAACAGAATTGAAACACATGTATATGTGCATTCATAATGAATTCGAAGTCACACAACGATAAGTAGATGAAGCAAGAGTTTTTTTATACAAATAACATAGAACACATACAAGCTGCATTTTCAATGTAATTCATCATTAAACAAACAAGATATCTGTATATAGAGCTACACCTGTAACTTAACGCTTAGATAATAATGTTTGTTTTTTTGCTTGTTTGAATGGTGTTTTAACGCCACTTTCGGCAATTTTTCAGCTATATCGTGGCGTCCAGTTTTTATTGGGGGAGGTAGCCGGAGTACCCGGATAAAACCCCGACCTGCGGTAGGAAAACTGGCAATCCTTGTCAATTAAGATTAGAGTCGAGTACACTTTAGATAATAATGATAATAACTTCTATGGCACTTTACAATTTTCTCATTATATTGCTTTTCAGTTCGAGGTGACAAATTCGTACTCCTGATCACCTGAATTGAGCGTACTATAGTTGGATCCATCTCTTAAACTGATGATGCTTAGATCGTTGTAATGAACATTAACATTATTATTGACGTTTGAAGTACTCGGATATGGCTGCTGTCTGAAAAAAAGAAACAGAATAATAATAATGTTGTGCATAATAATATAAAATAACAGCAAATTACCGGCCATATATATGTTAGATGTATTCAAAAATAACAGCAAATTACCGGCCATATATATGTTAGATGTATTCAAAATGCCGAAATTAGTGTTTGTTATTGAGATGATTGTTATCGTTTCGTGCTCGTCCAGCAGACTCTGTAAACTTTAAATTGAATAATGTATTGGTATCACCTGGGGCAATACGTGAAAGATTTCCAAGACTCGTTCGATATAGCTGCGCCGCGCGTCCCTATAAGCCTTAAAGTTTATGTGGATGGGGTTGTAATTGGGATTGCTTGCTACATATCTAAGTGTCTTTACATCCTCACAAGTCAGGGTTTCTGTGTCCACATGTGTTTACTAAACCCTGACAACCTTTTGGTAGATTTTGAACATTTCTCCGAGTATGTTACTAAGAATAATATGAAAGAAAATAAATATATATTGGGATGAAACAAATCGTAAACCAATGGTATCACAAGCTTTATAAAATAAACAGTCAAACGATCTGAAACACACTTAAATATGTACAACAACGCCACGTTTTCAGGATGTTTAGGTGGTGTCGCAATAGCAGTCATGTAGAAAATGTAGACTACATACATGATCTGAACATTGATTCAGGGCGCATGCGTCAATTGAGAACTGCATTACGATCCATCATCCAATTTAAAACGTTTCTGACATAAAAGCTAAATTTTTCTAATCATTGATTTTTAATGACAGCTCAAAATTAAACGACATGACAAACTGAGACCTGGAATACAAAAAACAATAAATATATATACTTTTACAAGAGGTGAGGATGACCATTTCGTTTAATTAACATTGTAAGGTATCTACTACTGTCACACACATCCGGATTTGGAATCTTGCTTTGACTTTCACCTCTTGTTGTTCTACCGGGTTACTTGCTGTTATTCTCGTTCATAATCTTTAGTGTTAATTCAATCATCAAAGATTATAATGACCCACTCTTAAGTTGTCCTTCATATCATTACCAAAAGTTGCCGACTTTAACCGAATTTACTTCAGTTACTGTAGGCAGTAAAATATCTTTAAGACTGCACATAAACATTACGCTTAACTTTGAGTCATGTTAATTATTTAAGCTATATCTATGCCTACTACTTATCACCTTATCAAATATAATTTGAGCTCGACTTAAATGGTTGGGAATATTTACAAAGCGGCCGCCAAACTTATTTTATTCCATAATAAGTAATATAACATTTCAAGCTACCACATGATTTTATCACCTAAACAAAGTTGACTAAGCGTGTTACTTGTACTATCAACCAGAGAATAATAAAGTAAAATCAAATTTTAGACTAATCCTTATATCAGTTAAGTATAAACTACCTGTAAGAAGATATGTCTGTTTTGTCATCTGTTGAGTACTTAAAAAATATATATCTACATAATGTATAAAATGGTTAACAGGATTCCGTTATTTCCTTTCTAATAAGTGTAAACATACCTTTTATACAGTATAACGATAATTATAACAATTGTAATAATGGCGAAAATTCCAACTCCTACTCCAATACCAATATAAACTTCAGAATTGTCCTCTGTAAGAATATATAATAATAGTCAAATACTAAAACATAATCAAAACTACGCATATTCAAATTTATAGAATTTATTATTGTGTAATTAGCTATAACATTTAGACTACAGCAAACGAATGGGCGTGTTGTGTATCCCCTTAACATGCGTTCAACGTAACAGAAACCGGTTCCAATACTCTCCGTCTATGTCATCCGTATTAGGAAGTAAGTAAGATATGTTGTTTGTTTGAATGGAGTAAAACATTGCTCTTAACAATTTTTCATCTGCATCGCGGCCTCTATTTTGTCTTGGGGAGTAAGGCTGAGTACCTGAAAAAACTGCCGACCATCGCAGAACATCTGGCAATCCTTGTCAAATAAGACTGGAGTAAAACTCACTAGCACTTATTCGGGCTTATACCCGCAATCTCTGTGTTGTTAAGCAAGTATTTAACGGTCTAAACCTTTCGACCACCAAGGTCTAAATTAGGTATATCAAAACTATATGTGCTTTTTCGTGTAATCCTTATATGAGTTAAGTGTAATCTACCTGTAAGGAGATATGTCTGTGTTGTCATCTGTTGAGTACTTGTGTGTGTTATCTGTTGAGTTGACTTTGTCTCCATATTACAAATCGTTGCTCCAATTGTGCTTGGTGGAGGATCACACATGAGTTTTAAAACTGAGTTTATTCCAGGGTTATAAGCTTAAATATATTAATTTCTTTTTGAAACATTAAATACAATACAATGTTTCATTATATAAAGCACCATGCTATATTCTTGCTTAAACTCAATCTTTTCTAACAACCATTGCATATTAGCAATGCTATGAACTTATAAAAAAAACAAAGAACAAAAGTACAAAAGTACTTTCTCTTTATAGATTTTTCCCGCATTTTATATGATCTGTGTTTTAAATCAGTCATTTTGGTCATACAAAATTTCCAGAATGATTGTATCAAGATGACATCCGTGTTTTAGTAAAGAAAAAGGCAAATTTATAGGCACCGTGTACACCAGCATTGTAATTAAGATAATGTGCCTCTGATTAAAAAAGCAAATCGAAGATATTTTTTGCACAAATCATAAATAATATTTTGACGGCTTAATATGTTAGTCAGATTATCGATACATTTTAATTTGCGCGATTTAAAATTCATATAAAAATTGACACTGGAAATATTTAAATCTGTACCGATGGCGGATGCTTCAAATTCTATACCAATAAAAATCATTATTGATTTGTTTGCGTCTACAAACATCCATGCAGGACAGAGTTTGACTATGTCGAATTTTTTTAACATATCACACTTATACGAATTTTCAACAGATGCATTATATGTTGCATTTGTTCAAATATTGATTTTTATCAATTGCAGCAGATGCAAACACTGGCAAACTATACACAAGACTTATTTTGATAATCTATTTCCCGCAGACTTATTCTGATTCTGCATTATGCATGTGCGTGTCTGATGTTATGGTAGTATTACTGGATGAATTATAAAGTGTGTTTTTATCTGTTTTACAGATGTTATTCTTGCTCAGTGTAGTTCTGTTATATACTGTTTTAATGAGTCAAAAAGCTAAAGTTAGTGATGATAACTTTAATAATATAATATAATATGCCACATAAAGTAAAGATGTTAAACATCTTTGTTTTTTGATTTTATTGTCGCCGTTATTCAGGTATATGATAACGTGGTGGGAGGTTAAAATGAAATTTTAGTTGCTGTTAATTAAAGTTTGAGTAGAGAGCATTGCCAGAAGTTGAATCCGAACACACATTTCTAATGCTGAAAATCACAACTGAAAATTACACATTGAAATAGCGTGGTCCTTACTCATAGGCGTACAATGCGAGGTTACATTGGGTGGTTTTATGCTTTCACTTTCACTTAATTCATTTAACCAATAAACCTCAGCAAGGCATGAAGCCCATTAAGGAATTCGTTCATTTTTTGCTTGTAACATGAATACTTGCAAACTTAAGAACAAAACGGACATTTATACAAAATAAAAGGAAACTGTTAAAGAATGATATACATTAAAAGTGCAATGTAATTCCATGAATATCAGAACTTATATTTCTGCCTATTTGAAACATTGCAATCAAAATACATACCTTTCGAAATTTGAATACAGTAACCGGTGGTAAAGTTTCCTCCAATAACTCTTGAAGTTAATGTTATAACACCTGTTTTAGAGAATGCAACTGAACGAAGGTCATGTCCACTTTTGCACTCAATTGGATTTGTTACTTGGTCATTACTGATATCTATTGCAAGTCCACATGGGTAGTATTCAGGAGTAATTGTATTCTCGTACTTTTTAATATACACTGTAGGGAGTAGGGTTGGATTGTCAAATGTAACATTACAGACACAGCCATCTTCCTGTATAATAACACGTAGTACCACACTATCAACGTTGTCATTTCCAACATCCAGGTATTCAACTGCATTACTAGCTTTACACATGTCACTCACTATAAAATAACAAACTTCAGAAAAATGGAACAGAGATGCAACCATAAACAAAATTTACAGATTATTTATAGATGAACTGTTCATGTTATAGACAGTTAATATAGAGAGGCGATATCTTCTTAATGAGGGTCCCGCCACTTAGTGGCAGACGACCTTTATCGATCAATCCGTCCGTCCGTCCGTCAGTAATCGTGTCCGTAATATACCTTTTTATATGTGGTTAGATAAGATGTGTCGCATACCATGACCTTTGACCTTGAACTTTGGACTAAAGGTCAGCGTGGCCCTCAAAGATTGAATACATCTCACTGATATCTAGTACTCCTCAGGGTCAAACTTAGGTTTTTCACATACAAAGACGAAAATCCAAACTGTCATCAGAATAATAAAACTGATTCAAATGATTACTAGTAATGTCATAATACATGTCGTTATACATTATACATTACTAACTTATTTTAGACAAAGTAAAATGATATCAAAATCGTAGTAAGTCACATCGGTTAAATCGCCGCTTCTCGAAAGACATAAATCATCACAATTATATATATGCTTGTTCCAGTTTTGAATCGCCATCGAATTATACAAAGACGCATTCACATACCTTTATTTTCAAATAGTGATTAAATTGTGAGAATAATCACAGTAGTCATACATCTGTACAGATAAGCTCCATTTGTGCTATAGTTTTTTGTAGCAGTCACAAATACAATTACAATTTTCTTAAAATGAAGACATATTTTAACACTATTTCATTTAAGTCATAATTTTGTCTATTTACAGCTGAAAACTACCTTAATATTTCAGTAAGGACAGCGAACCAAAATAAACTGCTACATATGATCAGCTCATCAAACATTCATATTATACATTTTCAAGCAGATTGCCTTCTTTAATTTTTAACGAAATCTATACACGTTTAGTTGCTCATGTATTGACGTCGACTGTCTTTTATTATATTTTCATTTAATTTTAATTTAATTTTTTGTCCATACTCAGCAGAATTGACATTGCCACCATATATAATACAAGCAAATAAGATATGTATTACGTCACCTTTTGAAGATGGTTCTATTACCGGACAAGGATCTGGAACGGTCGTGTTGACATCTAAAAGCAGAAATAAATACTTATAATCAACAAAATTTTAGTGCACCAAGTACATCAATGTCTAACGTCCTTCACTGGTGTTAAACGGCTGATAGTCACGGAAGTCACTATAAACTCAATTTGGTGGGGAGCGGAGGAACAAATAGATAAATAATATTTTTAATTTTAAATAATTTTTCCAATTGTACCTAATTTATCAAAATATATTCAGCAGAAAATGTGTTCACATGATGAGGCTATCTTTGACGCCTTAATTAATTATAAATATAATTGTATTAAAGGAGTAAATCATATTGTCAAAAACACAGAAATTGATAGTAACTTTCATCAATGTGTATCCTTTTAATCCACTGTCATTTCTTTACATGTTTTGAATAATCATACATAATGAAAGTTTTTCTTTTTAAAATAATAATTGGTTTTTTTTTATTTTGAGGTGAATATATGTGCTATGTGATATTAAATCCTCCACCAACAATATTTCACATCACACGATTGAAACACATTCTGTTGACAAGACTTTTAGCATCAAAGAAAGATGTTTGCTGAGAAGTTAGGCTTTTTCGTATAAAGGTCCGTACATTTTTATTATATCTATATAACACTTAAATTAGCTTAATATGCCTCAGAGAGTTTCAAATTCTGTTGAGGTAATTAAGAACTAAAAGACACATGGCTTAGCCATCATGTGTGCGGTTAAGTTAAACATGTTTATAAAAGTTTTTTAGTCCCCTATAATGATCCACATAACAGTTTTTTCGATTTTGTTTGGTGATGTACAACTAAATTCTAATTATGGGTAGATGATGCAATTAAAGCAGTATGTATGTCTTGCTTAGTAACCTCTTCGCTGTTTCTTTTTACAAACACATGTGGATATTGTAGATGAAAATGACGTAAATCTCATACTGTTGATTGCTTTAAAGTGCAGGATGAAGATCTTGCAATTAGTAGCGTTATTGTTCTACTAAAAATCGACAATAGCCTACCAAAAGCAAAATATCTACAGAACCAAAAGACGTCTTAGATATTTAGGAAACTGGGAAAGATTACATTAAAAAGGGTATCTTATACAAACAGTACTATTTATACTGAGAAGGGAAGTCAACTTGCTTTACCATCAGTTTATAGAGATATAGTTCTGACAGCTTGACATGATGATGGAGGACATCAAGGTAAGATAGAACATTGAATTTGGTAAAGTCGAGATTCTTTTGGTCATGTGTAGAGAAAGTTATAGAAACTAAGGTAACATCTTGTGTGAACTGCATATTACAAAATCCAAATTGCAAGACGTCAGCAGAATTGGTAAATATACAAACTTTTTATCCTCTTGAATTGATCGGTATGGATTATCTTTCCGTGGTACAATCAAAAAGTGGTTATGAGAACATTTTAGTTATTACCGATCACTTTACTCGTTGTGCAATAGCGATACCGACACGAAATCAGACTAGTAAAACCAGAAAATTTTTAGAGGAGTATTTTAGTCAGCATTACTGATTTCCCCCAAGGCAACTCAGTGATCAGGGTAGAAATTTTGAATTTATCGTAATACGTGAATTGTGAAATTTAGCTAACTTAAAGAAATCCAGAACAACCCCTTACCACCCGCAAGGTAATGTTCAGTGTCAGCAGTTTAATCAGACACTCCTGAGTATGTTACGAACTATAGACGAAGAAAAGTCAGACTCAAAGACCTATGTTGAGCCCCTTGTCCATTCATACAATGCTACCAGGCATGAGAGTACTGATTATACCGCTCACGTTCTCATGTTTGGCTGGCATTTTAGATTGGCTATCAACGAGTTTCTGGATTTTCATTAGTTCACCTGCAAAAAAACCATCAAACATACGTAAGTAATCTGGAAAAAAAATGAGGTTTGCATATAAAATTGCATCCAAAACAGTTAATAAGGCAAGAAGATGACACAAAGTGAGATACAACTTAAAGGTTAAACATTCAAATCTGAAGGAAAATGATCTAGCTTTGCTGAAACAGGCTGGATTTAAAGGTTTGCATAATCTCTATTAAAGGTTTGCATAATCTCTAAAACAGTTGAGAAAAGACACTTACATAGAATTCTAACCTGGTCCAAAATACCGGTATATGTCCTTAGACCAGAATATAGTCGTTCACAGAGGGTAACAGTACACAGAAACATGATCTTTCCGATATGTTCTCTACCAGTTGAAAAAGGTTTATTAATAAAGTTAACAATGAAAATGGTATAATTAAATGAAGAAAAATAAAATTCGGTATCAATTCTCAAAGTTTGTGTTTATCCGACAGCTAAATTAGCAGAATCTTGGACGAGTTAAATGCAGCGGGTTATTTACGAGAACGAGGCGAAATTAGTTTCACAGTGTGCGAGCTGAGGTTGTTGGGATGGGGAAATTAGCACTAACGTGTGCTACACTGTTCATGCCTATGTCAACTACATGTGTATTTTTTGCTGTAAAATATGTTTTACATTTATTCAGTGAATTTCCCAATTCGTTCATGGTAGAGTTGCACTTGCGGTCTATTGTAGAATGGAATGCATGATCTTTATGTAATGTATACATATATTGTGTGTATAAATTTTGTCATTTAATCTAGTTGTTGGTCACATACAACAGAAAATTTCAGGGACGACATTCAACGCGAAGCAAAAATAAGTCGCCGGGATTTATTGCTTTGATTCATACTGTAAAATTGGGCGTGTAAAATTATTTATGCGGAATATTTTCAGCTTCACTACTTCATGATTTATTTTTCAAATCATTCATTTATCACTCATTACATATTTGATAAATTTATGGACTTAACCGCGTTTACATATTTCATTATATAACTAACAGAAAACGCACATATCCCACACTATGCACCTAAAAGCATGCATTCCCGCCACTAACTGCTCGGTATATAATATTCAGACTGGCTTATCCCAGTGTTCACGTCATTTCTAATTTCGGCGCGAGGAGGGAACCATTAACTTTTTCCCTATACTTTCAGGTACAGTTGAGTTTATATGTCATATTTACTATAAAATCATTTCTTTTCATAACATTATTTTATTTTAGAATATGTGTATAATAAATGTATTTTCAATGTCATTTATATATATACTTTCAGTATGAAATAAACAGGTTGGTATTAATAATTTATAGCGTCATTTTGCCATGTGACAGAAAATGTTATTTAACTATTACTTGCGAGTAAATTACGACTCGACAACTTCCTGTTTTTTTTTCTTTTTGTGTGATTCGGACTTACCATAACGGCATTAATTATAAATTTGACTTTAGATACTATCATCTGAATAATAAGTTACTGTCAACGCTAAAATAGTAACGGTAATAGTTACAATCACTTTGAAAAATCATTTTCTAGTTATATCTATTATCTCAACTGAACAAGTATTAGATCGACGCAGTTAGTAACTATGAACAAAAGATGGTTTGAAGAGAAATGTTAATGAAAACATATATTACATATTTTGGTTACTATCTGCCGTTCAACACCACTGGTCCTTAAATAAAATGTATTTGTATAATGCAGTGCTTTTGCTGAAAAATCTACCTTCTTGGAACTGATCTGATCTGTTAAAATTGATAGGTTGACATATACTAAAACGGTGGTGGTATACTTACACACATGATAAAAATGACTGATTTTATTTCATAGTGAACCCTAATTTATGTTACTTTCAAAATACATGTATGTTTTTTTAAAGTACTAATTATATTATGACAACTTACAGTACGATGTGAATATTATCCACGTAAATATATAAGAAATGTCTACACTTCTAAACATTTCAACTCTATATGGTGTCAATACGGAAGTTAACTTATATCTACAAATTGGAGCATTTTAAAAAATAAAGACCTTAAACGCCTGAATGACTTTCATATAAGAAGTTTTAAATATAGCTCATTTAAATCAATGTTGGACTTCAAATCAATACTGAATGTATTTCCTCCCGTCATTTATTTGACTTTTCTTTGTGAATAAGTAAAAACTTACAAATATCTGTAATGTATATTTTTAAAACAATTATGTTTATCAATCTTTGAACTTTAAAAAATTATATCTCTCAACAGATAAATGTCCAACTGAATAACGCTTCAATTTTGCATTAAACCTGGATATGTGCTGCTATGCTCAATTTCTTGCCATTTTATAAATAAGCGATATCGATTTATAAAACGGCGAGATACTGAGCATAGCATATTATCACTTTGGCGTTTATAATGCATAGCAAAATAGAAAAACTTCTTGATTTGGTCTTCTGTCCAATTTGTATGGGAATAAAATCGTCTATGTCATAGCTAGTTTTTGTCGTCTTCATATACCGGTGCCAAACAAAATATACACTTATTACAAGTAAGACATTTCCAGTTCTTTTTCTTTAGAAAGATCTGTTGTTTTTGATGTCAGTGGTTTCGGACGTCAGGAAAAAATAAATATGATTCGTACAGAATAAGTAGTTTCATATATCGTCCCAAATTCCAATGAATGATCTCCATTCATTCTTGCAATTTCTTAATTAAAAGATGTGTTATATAGGTCAGAGCCTTAAATGTGACATTTACAATTTGACTTGTAGTTTTTTAATCGACTTAATTAGAATGAATTATTTGAGAAGTATTCTTATTGTTCTAATTGAAACTTATAAACAAGAGTATTACGTACACATTTTCGCTTATAAAAGCTTTTTGAGCAGGTCTAGATTCCTGTAGCGGATGTTGTGTACCACTCTCCAGCCCAGAGAACTTAACTGGATTTCAGATATAACCTCTGCCACACGTCACACCCCCCCCCCCCCGTTTACAGCGGGGCTACATTTGTCGGCCAGTGATGTTTGTAAACATGAGAAATATTTCAGCCTCTAACGTCATGAAATCATAAATTAAGGTTATAACAAAATACCGACCACCGAGGAAACTGTTAAAAAAGACAATCCACAAAATCAAGTCAGAGAAACCGACAAACTCCAGAACCACCAACCAAAAGCACAACGACTACAGCAGTGGTCCTGACTTGGTACAGGCATTTAAAAAGAAATGTTGGGTTAAACCAGGTTTATGGCATGCCAAACGTCATCCAAACGCCTGTTTACGCCTCTCAAAATTATGCAACTACAGTATTATACTACAACGCGTCTTGTTTGAGGTTTTTTTAAAGAGAAATGAAAACTGTTTATAGTTTATCATTATACTCAATTGCGGCGGTTTTTTCATTTTTGGGCGTTTTTCCATGTAATGTATTGACCACAATTAGAACGGAAATATATGCTAGGAGAAGGCAGTTATTGAATGTTTGAAACTCGTCGGACAATGCCATCTGCGGTTTAAGCGGAAAAGTCTCATGGTTTGTCTGAATACAATAAAACATAACAAAAGCAGACGAAACTTTGGTGCCAACGTAAGACCCTTGAAGAACAAAATACAGCTGACAAATGTAAATTCCTGTAGCAAAATTCGAGGACGATTTGTGACATGTAAACAATAGAGTATAAAATATGAACAGATTATTGTGGGAAAATTTTTCTATTGGATTTAAATAATAAAAATGCAAGCAAAAAAGTATTGTTATTAGAATTACTAAAATGTATAATTTTGAAAAAATATAATGAATAGAAAATAATAGATACACATTGTACAAATTCTTAGCTAGACGTAACGTAGCTTGTACACGGCAGTTTTCCAAGTTTTAGGTAGATAAGTAGATAATTATTAATAGAAAACTTTCTTGAACAGTAAAGGTAACAGAATTGAAACAGATGTATATGTGCATTCATAATGAATTCGAAGTCACACAACGATAAGTAGATGAAGCAAGAGTTTTTTATACAAATGTGATAGTGTGTATTTTTGTGGTTTTTATTTTATGAAAAATGTAATTGGTATAAATGTTTTAAATGAAAATTATTACTTGTATATAAAATGCTTTCTTGAAATAATAAAGTAAATAAATATTAACCTGACTTGTTTGGGTTGTTTGTATTGAGGTTGGTCCTCGGGCTATGATCTGGTGATCCTATTGATTTGATGAATTTAATATTGTATGCAGGTATTCTTAGCAGTACTCAGTTGTGTCTGTATTAGTCAAAGGTGTGTTTGAATGGAGATTTTCAATTGGTTGTATAGTTCTAATATTTCATCTGTGGTTGGTTAGTTAGTTTTCCCGCCTATAATCTATATATTTATTCTTTGTCTTTGTTCTTTGTCTTGAAAGGGAGAGAGAGAAATAATTGCGATTGTAAATATTGATACCATTATTTATGTAATTCACTGATGTACAACCTGATCCCATAGACAGGTAATTTTTATGTTTGTCTATGTGTTTTGTTTGTTAAATTCTTTCAATGTAATTTTATATTTGTGTAAAGTAAATTGTAACTTTATGATTTAATTAGCATAAAATAGAGTAACTGGTAAAACTATAAAGGTTTAATCTGAAATAAAGATTTACAATTTTATTAATTTAGTATGTATTGTACGTCTGATTAATATGTCTTGTGAATGTCTTGTTTATATGTTGTATAATTATATTTGTAGGGTTGTTTACTGTTATGTAATAAATACATCAATAATAAACATCAGAAACTTGAAGAGATTTGGATTATATTATGCCCACTGTTACAAAATGGCGCCCAACGTAAATGGTTTGGAGTGACGTCCATGTAGAAACCAGCTGGAGATTTGATTTTGAGGACAAAATCGTTTTTTGCTGGAGAGGGGAGAAGTGAAAAAGCTAGCTGAGAGTATACAGGTTTCACCTGGAAAGAATTGGATTCGGTTCTCACTATAGTGACCGTGACTTTATTTGCGCTATTTCTAGAACTGACAGTGATTTCACCTGGGAATAGTTTATGCGATTCGCATTAGCATTACAGTGACTGTGAATTAATCGATATTATATACGGATATTTATTGACACTTGGAGGACAGGGATCATCAGCGGACATAACGAGTGGCTCTTTGGAGTGCAGTGTATACACAGACTGTGTTTAGTACCTGGTAACATATTATTTAATTATTTTGTTTTCTTTCCTTATTAATTGTTAGAGTATGTTTTTTTACTCGCATAAAATTTTGTTCTACTGTTAACTGTCAAGTTGATCAAATTTGGTCGATATTGACACTAATATAGTTCATTAATGTTTTTGTAAAAGACTTCTGTACAATAATCAAACCTGTGTGTAATTATCGTGTGAGGATATATACTCAGGGGAAGTTTACATTCAGATCTGATAGTTGATTGATCCAGCTCCAACCTCAACATCAAATAATATTCCAAAAATTTCGATATTTTTTTGCGAACAAGGGAAAGGAGAAGCCACATATGATCTTTGGCGGTATGAAGTTGATACTTTTCGCAAATCAACTTTCGCACCTCACATAATTGATATGCAAATAAGGAAGTCGTTACGGGGAGAAGCTGCAAAAATTGCTATGCGCTTAGGCTCAGACGCCACATTAGATCAGTTGCTCGCCAAATTAGAAGGCAACTATGGATTATCTATACAACATGACAAATTAATGGAGGAATTTTATAGTTCGAAACAAAAGCCCAGCGAAGACGTCACCTGTTGGGCAAATCGTCTTGAAGATCTTTTATACAAAGCATGTTGCCGAAAATTAGTACGCCCTGAGGATATGAATGAAAAATTATGTTCTATGTTTTGGAGCGGATTAGATACAAAACTTAAGGAAACCTCAGGACATTTACATTTTATAATAAAATATTTTGAACAATTAAAAGCAGCTATGAGAGAACAAGAAGCTGATTTCAAAAGGAATTCAAAACCACAGCCTGCAAAAATGATTGCATCTACGGATGAGGATACACAACCAGAACTCACAGCTATGATACATCAATTAGCTACTGATGTGAAGGAACTGAAAGAACAACAGTCACAGTATAGAACCAGGCAATATCAGGATCAGAGTAAATTTAATAAAGGAAGAAAAGGTAATCAAAACAGACAACAAAGATCTTATCAAAATCAGAGTAACAAGGACGAACAACCATGGTATTCAAGTAGTAGCTCCAATAAAGATCAGAGATACAATACATCAAACAAAATGCCAACATGTTGGCGCTGTGGCCAATTAGGCCATTTGCAAATAGGATGTAGAGTTCGACTAGACAATAATCGTAGAGCAGGTTTAAACTCCAACAGGTCGGCATTGAGGGGCAAATAGTCGATCAAAGGACACACCGCCCCAGTGAGTATATGTACAATACTTCCTTAGTAGGATTTGCTAATGAAACCAACATTATTATTGGAAATATATATACACAGGCACTACTGGATACGGGTTCTACTGTATCAACAATTAGTACAAGTTTTTATAACAATCATTTATCACATGTACCATTGAAATCAATTCAAAATGTATTAAATATAGAATGTGCTGATGGCAATTGTTTACCTTATGAAGGAATGGTGGAACTAGACGTGAATATTTTAAGCGATAATGGCGAGACCAGCGAAGATACTACACTGAAGCAATGTCTGTTTCTAGTAATACCAGATAGTAATTACAATTCAGCCATTCCTGTACTGATAGGCACTAACATCTTAGCCTCATTTATCCAAAAGCTTGAAGATGAGTATGGCGACAAGTATCTTCAAAATGCACAACTTTATACTGCAGTATATATGGCTCTCAGATGTCTTACTCTGAGAGAAAAGAAATTGAGAAAACAAAACAACAAGTTAGCCACTATAAAGTATGCTGAGAAAAAACGTATACTTATTGAGCCAAATTCAGAAATTCGAATACAAGGATACTTGGATAAAGAATTACCCTACCACCCAACTTGTTGTTTGATACAGCCAACTAAAAATTCAGTTATTCCTGATGATATTGATATAACTCCAACTGTTGTTCCATACAATTATGGTAAAACAAAAATGGTCAATGTCTATGTGACTAATGTTTCCACCAGAATTGTAGCTGTAGCTCCAAATGCCATTATGTGTGAACTGCAGCCAGTAGCCATCGAAAGCATCAAACGATATGAAGAGGAACCAGTAACAGACATAGGGGATTTGTATACCGAAGATGGAATTACAATGTGTACTGAAGGCTTGTCACCGGAAGAGATAGAACAAGGGAAACAACTTATAGGTAAGTATTCTGATATTATGTCGAAGAATGATACTGATATAGGAACCACCACTATAGTAAAACATCGTATAGAATTAATAAATGAGACACCTTTTAAACAAAAGCATAGGCGCATACCACCTGCCATATATGACGAAGTACGGAATCATATTCAACAACTATTAGCAAGTGGAGTTATAAGGCAATGATATTCACCGTTTGCTTCGAACATAGTACTTTGCCGTAAGAAAAATGGAGAACTACGCATGTGTGTTGACTATCGTCAACTGAATGAAAGAACAATTAAAGATGTACATGCTAAGAATTGAAGAAATTTTAGAGGCTCTTGCAGGAAATTCATTTTTCACCGTTAACGACATGAAATCTGGTTACCATAACGTCGAAATTGCAGAAGAACACAAGGAAAGAACTGCTTTTACATTAGGTCCACTAGGGTTTTACGAGTATAACAGGATGCCTTTCGAATTAGCAAATAGTCCAGCTACATATCAAAGATTACAAAGATTAATGGAAACAATACTTATGGATTTGAATTTAAAGATTTGTTTTGTATATTTGGATGATGTAATTATATTTTCAAACACATATCAGGAACATTTAGACAAAATTGATAAGGTATTTACTGGACTAAAACAGGCTGGAATTAAAATTGGCACCAAAGAAATGTTGTTTTTTATGCGAAAAGTAAAATATGTTGGGCATATTGTATCACAGAATGGAATTGAACCAGATCCGGATACAATTTACAAAGTAAAAAAATGGCCAACTCCAACATCCCCGGAGGAAGTACGAAAATTTTTGGGTTTTGTAGGATATTACAGGCGTTTTATCCGTGACTTTTCGAAAATTGCAAGGCCGCTTTCATCCTTAATGCCAATACCAGTGAAGAAAAGGACCAATAAAGCATCAAAAGAGACGCGCTCAAAAACATCATTTACATGGACCCAGGAGCATGAAACTGCATTCAATACTTTAAAACAATGTTTAATTAGCCCAGATTTTAATAAACCATTTGAACTACATATTGATGAAACTTCTTGTGGTTTAGGTGCGGTACTATATCAAGATCAAGAACAGCAAAAGCGAGTTATAGCCTATGCAAGCAGAAGTTTAACTAAATCTGAAAAACACTATCCAGCTCACAGAATAGAATTTTTGGCACTCAAATGGGCTATCACAGAAAAATTCAGTGATTATTTAAAAACAAGCAAATTTCTAGTTCTAACTGATAATAATCATATGCATATGTCTTGACATCTGCAAACTAGATGCAACAACACAAAGGTGGATAGCTGCATTATCATCGTATCAGTTTGAAATTAAATATAGATCTGGAATTAATAATGCAGATGCTGATGCAATGTCCAGATTACCGGGTATAGAACAAACAAAATCATCTTTAAATATCATTCCATCTGAATCAATTCAAGCCATTTGTAATGATATTCCACGACCACCAGCAATAGAAACCATAACATACAAAGCAAACATTGTGGATTTTATAACTGCAGAACCTTCATTACAACAGTTGGATGTTTCACTATTACAAAAACAGGACAGGATATTAATTTTTTGGATACAACAACTCAAATCAGGAGAAAAACCATTGAAAACGAATGTACCACAAGGGCCAGAACATAAAGCCATTCTTAATAACTTTGATAAGCTGGTAATACACGACAACTGTTTATGTAGGTGTATTGCAGATACTGTAACTGGTGAGAATAAGAAACAACTTCTTGTACCACATTGTCAGAGAAAGTTTATATTGTATAAACTACACAACGAGATGGGTCATTAAGGCAGAGACCGTACCATGTCATTACTTCGAGATCAATTCTACTGGTACGGAATGACCAAATATGTAGATAACTGGATTTCAAATTGCAACAGATGTATACATAGAAAATCACCATCACAAAGAGTTCCTATGGTAAGTATAGAAACTTCACAACCACTTGAATTAGTTTGTATGGGCTTTTTAGGATTGGAAACATCTAAGGGAGGTCAACAATATATTTTAGTGATTACAGACCATTTCACTAAATATGCAGTAGCTATACCAACAAAAACACATCAGCACGTACTACTGCAGATGCATTCATGAAAAATTTTGTTGCGCATTATGGTTTTCCAAAAACAATCCATAGTGACCAAGGTGCAAATTTTGAAGGCAACCTCATGAAAGAACTATGTGAAATGGCTGGTATGAAAAAGTCTAAAACAACACCATAACATCCCCAAGGAAACGGCATATTTGAACGATTTAACCGTACGTTGTTAAATATGTTAGGAACATTAAATCTAAAACAGAAACTGAATTGGAAATCACATATGTCTGAAATGGTGCATGCTTACAATTGTACACGCCATGACACAACAGGCATGTCACCTTACTATTTAATGTTTGGCAGGGAACCACATATACCAGTTGACATTATATTTAATTTAGAAAGTACAGAAAAAATAGAATCAACAAAATATGTTCAATCATTAAAAGAACGTATGCAATCCGCATATGAACTAGCAACATCTTTATCTAGGAAACAACAAAAACAACAAAAAAAAATTATGATTTAAAATCAAGAAATGCAGTTTTGCAAATTGGCGACAGTGTACTAGTAAAAATTTTGGCTTGGGGTGGTAAGCATAAATTATCAGATAAATGGGAGGAGGATACTTATATTATAACAGGACAACCAAATCCAGATATTCCAGTAAGAAAGGAAAATAAATCAGGTCGAAAACGTGTTATGCACAGAAATTTATTGCTCCCAATTCAGTCAACAAATCAAGAGGAAATAACTCCTGATCAATTTTACACTGATGAAGAATCAGATTTAATTGCTGAAATTGCTGAAAACATTAACGATACTGGAAGGAAACAGAGTGAAACACCTGATCAACTATTTTCAGCCAGAACTGAAACTGATATTGACCAGGACACTTTTAGGAAACAGGACCCTGACAATCAGGATGAAACGGAATAAGAAGTTCCGGTTTAGAATGATGATGATAGTGGTAGTACTGAAGATGACATGAATTTACTATGTCTCAACAATCTAGCTGGATTGCCCGAGCAGAATACTTGAAAGAATTAGCGATGTCTAGAATTTTTCCTTCTGCAGTAGAAGAAATTGGGAAAGCAATTGTGAGAATAGTGACCGATAACTCATGTGATTTTATTTATATATCTGATATTACTTGATTTTATTTTTTTATTGTAAAATTTCTTCATATTAATTATTTGTAATATTCTTTCTGTAGTAAATGGTGTGGTCACCATTTCGCAAGCAGGGGGAGTGTGTGATAGTGTGTATTTTTGTGGTTTTTATTTTATGCAAAATGTAATTGTTATAAATGTTTTAAATGAAAATTATTACTTGTATATAAAATGCTTTCTTGAAATAATAAAGTAAATAAATATTAACCTGACTTGTTTGGGTTGTTTGTATTGAGGTTGGTCCTCGGGCTATGATCTGGTGATCCTATTGATTTGATGAATTTAATATTGTATACAGGTATTCTTAGAAGTACTCAGTTGTGTCTGTATTAGTCAAAGGTGTATTTAAATGGATATTTTCAATTGGTTGTATAGTTCTAAAATTTCATCTGTGGTTGGTTAGGTAGTTTTCCCGCCTATAATCTATATATTTATTCTTTGTTCTTTGTCTTGAAATGGAGAGAGAGAAATAATTGCGATTGCAAATATTGCTACCATTATTTATGTAATTCACTGATGTACAACCTGGTCCCATAGACAGGTAATTTTTTATGTTTGTCTATGTGTTTTGTTTGTTAAATTCTTTCAATGTAATTTTATATTTGTGTAAAGTAAATTGTAACTTTATGATTTAATTAGCATAAAGTAGAGTAACTGGTAAAACTATAAAGGTTTATTCTGAAATAAAGATTTACAATTTTATTAATTTAGTATGTATTGTACGTCTGATTAATATGTCTTGTGAATGTCTTGTTTATATGTTATATAATTATATTTGTAGGGTTGTTTACAGTTATGTAATAAATACATCAATAATAAACATCAGAAACTTGAAGAGATTTGGATTATATTATGCCCACTGTTACACAAATAACATTGGTTATACATAAAGCTGCATTTTCAATGTAATTCATCATTCAACAAACAAGATATCTTTATATAGAGCTACACCCGTAACTTAACGCTTAGATAATAATGTTTGTTTTTTGTTTGTTTGAATGGTGTTTTAACGCCACTTTCGGCAATTTTTCAGCTATATCGTGGCGTCCAGTTTTTATTGGGGGAGGAAGCCGGAGTACCCGGAAAAAACCCCCGACCTGCAGTTGGAAAACTGACAATCCTTGTCAATTAAGATTAGAGTCGAGTACACTTTAGATAATAATGATAATAACTTCTATGGCACTTTACAATTTTCTCATTATATTGCTTTTCAGTTCGAGGTGACAAATTCGTACTCCTGATCACCTGAATTGAGCGTGCTATAGTTGGATCCATCTCTTAAACTGATGATGCTTAGATCGTTGTAATGAACAATAACATTATTATTGACGTTTGAAGTACTCGGATATGGCTGATGTCTGAAAAAAAGAAACAGAATAATAATAATGTTGTGCATAATAATATAAAATAACAGCAAATTACCGGCCATATATATGTTAGATGTATTCAAAAATAACAGCAAATTACCGCCATATATATGTTAGATGTATTCAAAACGTTCATAATCTTTAGTGTTAATTCAATCATCAAAGATTATGATGACCCACTCTTAAGTTGTCCTTCATATCATTACCAAAAGTTGCCGACTTTAACCGAATTTACTCCAGTTACTGTAGGCAGTAAAATATCTTTAAGACTGCACATAAACATTACGCTTAACTATGAGTCATGTTTTATATTTAAGCTATATCTATGCCTACTACTTATCAAGTTATCAAATATAATTTGAGCTCGACTTAAATGGTTGGGAATATTTACAAAGTGGCCAGCCAAACTTATTTTATTCCATAATAAGTAATGTAACATTTCAGGCTACCACATGATTTTATCACCTAAACAAAGTTGACTAAACATGTTACTTGTACTATCAACCAGAGAATAAAAAAAGTGAAATAAAATTTAAGACTTATCCTTATATCCGTTAAGTTTAAACTACCTGTAAGAAGATATGTCTGTGTTGTCATCTGTTGAGTACTTAAAAATTATATATCTACATAATGTATCAAATGGTTAACAGGATTCCGTTATTTCCTTTCTTATACGTGTAAACATACCTTTTATACAGAATAACGATAATTATAACAATTGTAATAATGGCGAAAATTCCAACTCCTACTCCAATACCAATATGAACTCCAGAATTGTCCTCTGTAAGAATATATAATAATAGACAAATACTAAAACATAGACAAAACTACGCATATTCAAATTTATAGAATTTATTATTGTGTAATTAGCTATAACATTTAAGACTACAGCAAACGAATGGGAGTGTTGTGTGTCCCCTTAACATGCGTTCAAGGTAACAGAATCCGGTTCCAATACTCTCCGTCTATGTCATCCGTATAAGGAAGTAAGTAAGATACGTGTATGTTGTTTGTTTGAATGGAGTAAAACAATGCTCTTAACAATTTTTCATCTGCATCACGGCCTCTATTTTGTCTTGGGGATTAAGGCTGAGTACCTGAAAAAACTGCTGACCATCGCAGAACATCTGGCAATCCTTGTCAAATTAGACTAAAGTAAAACTCACTAGCACTTATTCGAGCTTATACCAGCAATCTCTGTGTTGTTAAGCAAGTATTTAACGGTCTTAACCTTTCGACCACTAAGGCCTAAATTAGGTATATCAAAACTATATGTGCTTGTTAGTGTAATCTTTATATGAGTTAATTTTAGGAGATATGTCCGTGTTGTCATCTGTTGAGTACTTGTGTGTGTTATCTGTTGAGGTGAGTTTGTCTCCATCTTACTATTCGTTGCTCCAATTGTGCTTGGTGGAGGATCACACATGAGTTTTAAAACTGAGTTTATTCCATGGTTATAAGCTTAAATATATTAATTTCTTTTTGAAACATTCAATACAATACAATTTTTCATTATATAAAGCACCATGCTATATTTATAGATTATTTAGGTTTTTTGAAACGAGATGCGTTTTCTCGTCCATATCTCATCGAAGGGCGACAGCCCTGAGATGAGATGACGAGAAAATGCATAGAGTTTCATAAAACGTTAATAATCTGTTTATTGCTGTTTTGTAACATTGTGACGTCACGGTGTTAACTTAACGACGTCTTGACAGCGAGCTGAGATGGCCCCATCTCACGCTAGTAGAGTGAGATGGAATAATACCGCAAACAAAGATCAAAGGAAAATACTGCAAAATAGCGATAATCTTTCTTAAACTCATTCTTTTCTAACAATTATCGCATATTAGCAATGCTATGAACTAATAAAAAAAACAAGGGACAAAAGTACAAAAGTACTTTCTCTTTATAGATTTTTCCTGCATTTAATATGATCTGTGTTTTAAATCAGTCATTTTGGTCATAAAAAATTTCCAGAATGATGGTATCAAGATGACATCTGTGTTTTAATAAAGAAAAAGGCAAATTAATAGGCACCGTATACACCAGCATTGTAATTGAGATAATTTGCCTCTGATTAAAAAAAGCAAATCGAAGATATTTTCTGCACAAATCATAAATTATGTTTTGACGGCTCAATATGCTAGTCAGATTACCTATACATTTTAATTTGCGCGATTTAATATTCATATAAAAATTGACACTGTATATATTTAAATCTGTACCGATGGCGGATGCTTCAAATTCCCTACCAATAAAGATCATTTTTGATTTGTTTGCGTCTTAAAACATCCATGCAGGACAGAGTTTGACTATGGCGAATTTTTTTTAACAAATCACACTTATTCTAATTTTCAACAGATGCAATATATGTTGCATTTGTTCAAATATAGATTTTTATCAATTGCAACAGATGCAAATACTGGCAAACTATACAGAAGACTTATTTTGATCATCTATTTCCCGCAGACTTATTCTGATTCTGCATTATGCATGTGTGTGTCTGATGTTTTGGTAGTATTACTGGATGAATTATAAAGTGTGTTACAGAGGTTATTCTTGTTCAGCGTAGTTCTGTTATATACTGTTTTAATGCGTCAAAGAAGCGAAAGTTAGTGAAGATAACTTTAATAATATAATATAATATGCCATATAAAGTAAAGATGTTAAACATCTTTGTTTCTTGATTAAGAAAGAAACAAAGAAAGCTACCAAACCAGTACACTTATTTAGTATCGGATCGACAAACAAGACGATACAGCATAAACCAAAAATAATATACAAGTCTAGAAGATAATGCAACGATACAAATGACTGTATTTCTTGTCAAAACTATAGACACAGACTGACCAACGAATGGCGTTAGTCATTGAGTAGATTCATTCTGCTTGTGCGGTGAGTTTCTGATGTTATAATATTAATAATAAATGGAAAAGCTCTTTATCCCATTGTTGATTTTAAATTCAGTGAATTAAATAGATAGGTGATAATTGGTTTAAACATACACTGGAACGGGCCTGATAAATTATTTATCAACTGCTTAAGTATATTTTCCGACTTTTTGTTTATATGTTATCTTTTGTCATATATTAAATCATAAATATACTTGAATAAAACTAATGTTCATACAAATTAATAAAATCTTGACAATTTTATTAGTAATTATTTTAGAATCTTGCCGGACAAATGCAAAATTGTATACACAAAACATTATTTCATCACTGGTTTTTGACTTATTTTATGCACAAAACAGCCTTTTACTACGGTTTTTGATTATTCACATCTACGGTAATCAATAGTGCGATGACAGGAAAACATAGTTACAACAATAAAACAATAATAAAAATGTTGTTACATTATTAATGTAAATAGAACACCAAACCAATTATTATTACATGACAATTGTACATTCTTTTAAAATGCCTGTACGAAGTCAGGACCATTGCTGTACTGACTATATTTTGTAGTTGTTTGTTCTCAGGTTTGCGTGTTTCTCGGATTGTCATTTTTGACAATTTCCTCGGTGTTCGGCATTTTGTTGTTACCTTCATTCGTCACTCAAGCATTTTTGTAGTGTAAAGTCATATTTTATCTTGAATTTGCACTTAACATGAATAATTCATATTCTTTTCGCAGAATTCTGTTTATTCGTGTTAACTTAGTATGCTCGGAAATATTTTCTCCTGTACTCGTCGTATTCAGGAAGGGATATTAAAGGATTATTTATAATTGTTTCAAATTTATTAATTGTTACCAGGGCTACTTCTGGTCAATGTGTCATGTTTATGAGACGGCTGATGAGGCCACGAGGTCGTTCAATAAATGACGATGACAATAGCTAGTCGGATGCCAATTTTCCAGAAGAACTTACGTTTGCGTAGAGTTAATTCTCAACTCAAATACGATAAATAATTTAATGATCTATAATCACTTTTCAATAGTGGATATGTCAGTTACAGAGTTCTGACTGAAAAAACATATTTTAACATTTAATTTATTAGAACTATTATGACCTATTATACTCGGTTAGAGTTGACAATGGTTTGACATGCTTACATATTTTCTTTAAAATTAACACTAGAATGTCTAATTGGATTAATGTTACATAAGTTGAAAATAACAGGTAAAAAGTGTCACTCGTTAATTACAAGTACAAAATGAAATATTTACAATAACGAATTAAAGATTATATAGAAAAATACTAAAAATAACCAAAACATGGACGAGTAAAATTTTGTCTATATTTTGCTTGGTAAAATAATTATCACGTCCTGTATATTGCTAAAATATTGCTTGCTGGGCTTAAAACAACACAAGTCCGATCGAGACCGTTTTACGGTAGTCAAGGACGTTAAAACCCCTATAAGTAAGTAAAACAACAATACATCAATCAACCTTTACTCATCATTAGCAACAAAAGTGAATACAATATCAAAATATGTTCAATTGCGGCGATTATGACTTAATTAGTATAGTATGCTACACAAATAAAGACATAAACATCTTTGTGACTGATTTTTCACTATTAGCATGATGCTGTCTATGTTCATAGCAGGTGGAATTAAGATGAGTAGAGCGCACTTTTTTTGACGTTGCACTCGAACTCACAACACAATCAAAGAAAATTACACCAATAGCGTGATCTTTACTCATTGCACGATGACTCCATTTTTACCTTGCAAGGCGAAGCTACATTTGGCGGTTTTAGCATTCATTTCTACTTAAATTCATTTAACCATTAAATGCAGTAATGGATTTCAACATCACCGCAACAATCCCATTAAGGTATTCACTGCTTGTAACATTAATACTTTCAAACTTCAGAATAAAACCCGCATGCACATTTCATATAAAATAAATGAAGCCCTTTAAAGAAGATTCACATCAAAATCATGAAGTGCAATGTAATTCAATAAATATGACCATGCATATTACTTTATTAGAACTTAGATTACTGGTTATTTAAAACAACATCAAACATACATACTTTTCGAAATTTGAATACAGTAACCGGTATTAAAGTTTCCTCCAATAACTCTTGAAGTTAGTGTTATAGCACCTGTTTTAGAGAATGCAACTGTACGAAGGTCATGTCCATTTCTGCACTCAATTGGATTTGGTGAATCAGCTGTATGGTTATTACTGATGTCTATTGCAAGTCCACATGGGTAGTGTTCAGGGGATACTGAACTGTCATACTTTTTAATATACACAGTGGATACGGATGGATTGTCAACTGTAACATTACAGACACAGCCATCTTCCTGTATCATAACACGTAGTACCACACTATCAATGTTATCATTTCCAGCATCCAGATCTTCTACTGCATTACTAGCTTTACACATGTCACTCACTAAAATTATCCAAAACTAACAAACTGATGAAATGTTTATAATAGGTAAAAGTGTTCAACTAACAGAGTGAAAGCAAATATTTAAGAAAGTGCTAGGCTATTTAGCGTAATTTTTTTGGAAACGTGTTCAAGTTATCCGTATTTCTTTGAAAATTACATTTTAAGTGAACGCATAATATTAAAAAAACATGATTTTTTATAAGTAGCTTTAGTAAAACAAAACTGCACTCGGAATAAGTCAAATTACGTTATTATTGATAAAATCTAAATATATAAATTAATATTGTCTTTTATGGCACCTCATTATTACATTTATGACGCTTTGACGATCGAAGCCCATTTGGGATTTATAATGAAAGTTTATATAAAAACAAATTATATGTTTCGTGAACATAAAATTAATAAAAATAAGAAAATATTGTTATATATTGAATAATAGCTAAAATTTATCTTTTTTAAATGTAAATCTTCTTGTGTTCCATAATTTACCCAATCAAAATGAGTTGTATTCTTAAACTCGGTAGTGTAAAGCTAAAAGATTGCAAAGCACCAAATCAGTCAATATCGAATCGGTTTGTTTGTTTGTTTGTTTGAATGGTGTTTTAACGCCACTTTCAGCAATTTTTAGCTGTATCATGGCGTCCAGTTTTTAATGGGGGAGGAAGCCGGAGTACCCGGATAGAACCCCCGACCTGCGGTAGGAAAACTGGCAATCCTTGTCAATTAAGATTGGAGTCGAGTACACCCTGCCTGCAGTGAGAATCGAACCCGCAATTTCAGTGTTAGCAGACCACGTAATCAATAGTAGACGAACTACCTTGACCAGTCGGCCACCGATGGCCCCAATATCGAATCGGTGGAAAACTGGAGTATTAGATTTAAGGAATATGTGGACGTTAATAAGTGAATTAAAATAAGAAAACTAGTTATTGACAGTAATGTCACTTTGATGCAAATAAAATGCATATTATTGGATTATGGACGATGGAAATGAAAATGAATATCAACGGATTTTGACGATATTTTGACTGAAGAATGCAAGATGATGTAGTTGGTGCAGGTACACGTTTGTTAACTTTTAGTGCGCTTGAGATCGAGTTTTTCGTTTGTTTCTTTTTGTGCATTGACACATGTTGATAGAGGACACAACAAAATCATACAGGATTTGTGACCTGTGACTGACATGATTTGAGCAGGAACACCCCCACCTTTTCCTTGCATTCTGTCGCTGATATTTTTTATTAGTTTTGCTTCTTAATTTACTTCCCTTCTGTGAAATATAATTTTATTTGCATCGTTAAAAACATGTTCGGGTAAGACATTGTTGCACTTTCTTGGTTTTTCAATCGAATCGGGACGAAGGCGGCCATGATGATTCGTTTTCCCAGGCGGACCCAAACGGGATAAAAAATATGCTTTATGTATACGGCTGTATCTCCAAGATTTCTACTTAGGGTCCAGCCGATTAGTGCCAGACGTCTTATAGTGATCAATCTGTCCGTCCGTAATTGTGTCTGAGATTAATAGGTTCTTCCACACGTTTTTGGGAAAGACCCGGTTGATCTTTCACGAGTGATATAAATTTTATGTCTTTTTGCGAGTGGAGCGCAGCGAAAAAAGCCAAAAGATAAAAATATTTCTATCACGAGTGAAAGATCACACGGGCTTTCCCAAAAGCGGATAGAAGTACCTTTTTTCTTCCGTAAACCAACAATTTTCACATCGCTTTATCCTATAGACTCTCCATTGTTTTAGACTCCATTGTCTCTGACATTCAATCGGAACGCCGGAAACAAAAACTTCAAACAAGAACTTTGTTATGCTTCCATAACAACGTTCTTGTTTGTGGCGTTTTGATTGGATGACGAAGCAAGTACAGATGTATTCGCGTGAGCTCACCTCTAAAGAGTCATCTGTACCAGAAATCGACCATTCACGGAAGAAATACCTTTCTATAAGCGGTTAGATTATATGAAGGCAATGTGTCGCATACGATTACCTTTGACCTTGAACTTCGGCCTAAAGATCAGCGGAGCACACAGAGATTCCATCAGACTGATATCAAGTTCTGCTCGGTTACAAATTTAGATTTTTCAAAAAGACGGAAATCCAAAGCGTCATCAGAATAATAAAAACTGATTTAAATGATTACAAGTAATATCATAATATATGCAGTTAAAATAAATAAATTATGTTAGACAAATTGAAATGATATCGAAATAGTAGCAAGTCACATCGTTCAATACATAAATCATCAATCATAAATTTGTTTTGTTTAAGTTTGGAATCGCCATCGAATTTATACAAAGACACATTTACTTACCCTTATTTTTAAATAGTGATAAAATTATGAAAATATGAGAGTAATTGAGGTATTCGTTCAGGTATGCTCCATATGTGCTTTAATGTTTTGTAGCAATAACAAATAAAATTAAAATAGTATGAACTTGAACACACTTTTTACGCCATTCCATTTTAGTCGTGATACTCTTGATACTGAAAACAAAAACTACCTCCATACTTACAGTAAGGACAGTGAATAGGACAACAAAGATGACTTGTTACGTATGATAACCTCATCAAACATTTATATAATGCTTTTACAAACAGAGAGCTTTCTTCAATTTTTAACGAAATCTACACGCGTTCATTTGCTCCGGTAATGATGTCGACTGTGTACTATTATATTTTTCATATAATTTAATTTCAATTTATTTCTCCATACTCAGCAGTGCAAAATTTACATTGCTATCATATGTTATACAAGCAAACAAGATGTGTATTACGTCACCTTTTAAAGATGGTTCTATTACTGGACAAGGATCTGGAACTGCAGTGTTGACATCTAAGAAAGCAGAACCAAATATTCACAATGTAGTGCAACAAGTACTTAAAACGTCGTTAGATAAAATATATACACTTAGCCATAAGTTAGGGACCACCAGGATTTTAGCGGAGGTGATTATTTAAAACCAATATTTTTATCAATATATAACCATCCATTGTTCATTTCACGTTTCGTTTAAAATGGTCGACTATTTTAAAGAAGTTTATTATTTTACTATTCAAAATGTATAGAAAAGACCAACAAGATGTCGTTTGTAAAAATATGCCATAAAACTGCAAAATCATAATTTAAAAAAAGTTTCAGTTTGCACTGCTGGTAATGTTACATACACAGAGTTGGCAGGTTAGGGGGTTATTAAGATGTAAGAAGAAATCATTTTTAAACATTTATTCACAAGAAAAGAGTCAGTATCGTGTGTATCCACCACGCTTCCGGTGCAATTCTTGAACTCGTCTCCTGATGCTCTGGACAAGTCTCTGAAGTGTACGTTGATGGAATTGCCGCCACTTCTGAATTAAAGTATCACGCAATTCTTGAATGTTCTGACATGGAGGGTCACGTTCATTCACTTTTCCGCCGAGATAAAACCAAACATGTTTTATCGAATTCATATCCGGAGACATGGCAGGCCATGGTAATGTCTCAATTGCCTCATTTGCAAGATAATCTTTGATGATGTGTGCTCTATGAGTTCTTGCGTTGTCGACAATGAACACGGGGCTGTTCCCAAGTTGATGCGCATCAAAATGGAGCACAATACGGGGTCCCGAATCTGATCTCTGTATTTTTAAAGCAGTTAGTCTAACTTAGTCATATGAGAAGCAGCCCCAAACTGTCATACCGCCACCACCAAAAGCTGTAGTTCCCAGAACATGTGCAGGATCAAAAGCTGTTGCGTTGACACAATACCGCATCCTACCATCAACTGGTTTTAGAAGAAAACGACTTTCATCAGACCAATGCAGCCGGGCATCCTTATGTCTTTGTGTAATTGCTGGTCGCTTTATTGGTCTCCTTGCTTGAAGTCTTCCGCAGTTTAGCCTTCTGTTGACAGTCCGTCTTCTGATTCTAACATGGACATTTCACCGACTACGCAACCTGTTTGCAGTGATAAAAGGTTGTTGTCTAGCATGTCCTCTCTCTCTCTATCTCTCTCTCTCTCTCTCTATCTCTCTCTCTCTCTCTCTATCTCTCTCTCTCTCTCTCTCTCTCTCTCTCTCTCTCTCTCTCTCTGTTGTCTTCTTCATTCACCCTGAACTTGTCCTTTCCCCCAACAATACCAGTTTCATTATATCGTCTCCTTAGTCTACTGATGACAGAATGGCTAACATTGAACTTATTTAAAACCTGCCGTTGTGTTATTCCAGCCCTTATCATAAAAACTTCTTGCCATCTCTCTGCATCTGCTAGTTTTCGACGTACCATGTTGAAATGATTTCAAAACAGGATAAATTTTACCTGTTACGCACGTGCGCATGATGAAATGAAAAAATGCGCCAAACTTGGGTTTTCAAAAGCTGAGGGTAGTGTTTTTTAAATCTCTATTGTAATTGTATCGTGAATCAAGCGATTAAAAATTTTTAACAATATATACTACAAACCTAGCTTTTGTTGATAACATATGTACAATGAAGCAGCAACAATTATTTTTTTATTTCTTTGAAGCAAAATCTGAAGGTCTCTAACTTTTGGCTAAGTGTATATTTGAATTGCAGTGCTTTCAATGAAAAATATACATTGTTCGAACTGATCGAATCCATTAGAATTGATAGTGGCATATTCTAAAGCAGAAATGGCATACTTACAACACGGAATAAAAATGACTGGTTCTATTTGATAGTGAACCTTAATTTTAAGTTACTTTTAACATAAAATTATCTTAATTTTTTAAAGCAAATACTAATCATGTGACAACTTACAGTACGATGTGAATATTATCCAAGTAAATATATAAGAAATGTCTAAACGTCTAAACATTTCAACCTCGTAGGTGTCAATACGGAAGTTTATTTATGTCTACCAATTGGAATATTTTAAATTCATAAAGAATCTAAACGCATGAATGACTTTCAAACAAGAATTTTTAAATATAGTGCACTTGAATTACTTTTGCACTTCAAATTAATACGGAATGAATTTTTTTCTCCCGGCTTTTATAGGACTTTTCTATGTGAATAAATAAAAAATTACACATTATTTTCTAAAATGTATATTTTAAGAGAACAGTAAAGACTACTCAACAAATTGGTAACATAAGTCATATAAATTAAAGAGAATCTTAATTTCAAGAACTTGCTGGCATACTTTTACTCCTGTTTAAGAGTTAAACCAATTGTTGGTAAAATACTTTATAGGCTACTAGAGAAATTGATCACAAGAGCGTCAAACTACAAAACTAAACAACAACTAAACTAAACGTATCGTTTACACCCTTCACAGAGTTCTGCTAACTTATAAAAGAGATGACTCGAATGAAGAATGATACAGGTATGAACTTTTAAATTTCCACATTTGTATCTAAGAATCGAGATATATCATGTCAGTCTATATTTAATTCCTACCAGAAGACATTAAATATTGCTTATGAAATATACGCATAGATTCAAGCATTTGTTAACCTAGGGCATTTTAGAAACGCATTATGCAAAAAGAACAGATTTCAAAAGAAAAAACAGACCGCTAGACAATCGGTAACAGTGTATGCTTTTATGTGGAAAAAACAAAATGATAGTTGAATGTACTTTATTTTTACTGATAGTTGCTTGAACATTAAAATTTAAATTATTTAATACAAAACATGAATAATATACACGCTTTATGACATATGTGGTAAAGTTTTCCCCAAAACTCTTGAAGTTAGTGTTAAGTTCCTGTCGGTGAGAATGCAACTGAACGAAGGTCATGTTCACTTCTGCACTGGATTGCATTTGATTGGTCATTACTGATATCTATTGCACATCTAAGTCCACAGGGGTAGTATTCAGGAGCAACTGTGTTTTTTATACCTTTCTGTATAAACACTGCAGTGATTAGCGTTGACATACACAACCATACCTTTGTATCATAGCACTTGTTGCGTCATTTCTAATAACTGAATCTTCAACTGCAGTAGCAGCTTTACACTTGTCACTCACAAAATTATTTGTTTGTCGTTTCCTAAACACATTTCGTCTCCAACGTCTATAACACTTGACGTCGTTAAACTACAGTATAAAAAAGATTAGAATACATGTTATTATAGACGTTTACTATTGAGAATATGAGTCAATACTCGTGTGACATCATATTCCATGCGGAAGTGTCGTTAAAATTCTAATATAATATAATTTGTATCAAAGTTTGTTTATACCTTCTTAATTCACCCGAACTTGCAAATTAATACACACTACACTCTTTATACAATGGCCGAAATCGTCAGCAAGTATTCACATTAAAATCGCTGATTAATAAATTACTGTAAAAGTACTGTCATATCACATAAGTATTATTCCTGGATTGGTCGTTGCACGTCTTTACAAAACCCATAAACCAGGGCGCTAAGTCATATACCTAGGTGTTGCTGACAGTTAATTGCACATTTATTTAGTACGCAAGATGCGTTTATATTAGAAATAGTAATTGGTTGCTTCATATACAGGATTACAAAGTCTTGGACATAGGCTTCAACTATGCTTTTTTTACTCATTTGCAGAAAAAGAAACATTGGATATTCATTGAAATCACACAAAACTAACATTTTTCAACACCGGAATACAACAAAAACCTGGGTTTTTGTTTGAAAACTGTAAAAGTGTAAAAAGGGGTCATTTTATCACATTTTATAATGAAGAAAATGTTACTTTAGCGTCTGTTATTGCATTGACAAACTACCTAAATATGATAAAATCTACCATTTCAGACTAAAGCGTGAACACTTTCGTTGTACACGTTCATATTATTAAAATTTTGCCACATTGAGAACCCTTGTTCATCCTTCGTCTCATGGCGTACTTGGGGTATTTCAGGTGCGTCTCCAATTTAATTTAAGTAAATTTGTCGCAATTTGTTTGTATCTGATCGCCATGTAAACATTATATAAATTAGTTTGGAGGAAACGCGAGAACAATATTTTCATTGCTTTATTGTACAGCCAATTTAATGACTTAATGGTAAGCTATTAAATAACACGATTTATAAAAACAATATGTTAATTATTTAGTATTTTTTGCAACGAGCAACTTGTAAAGTACAGAAAACAGGTTTTGTTTCGCTAAAGGTGAATACGCTAATAAACTACCACTGCCACGTATTTGTGTAGCTTAATTTTGTCTTTGTTGCAAATTGTACAACTTAATTTTTTACCAGATATTTAAATTGTACATTTTGTAAAAAATTTATTCACCTTATTTATTTTATTCAAATTCATTATACCACTGCAAACACAAATATTTATGTTCGACATATGGAAATACGATATTTACATTAATCAATAAGTTTTGTCTTAAGGGACAACAAATCGATGAAACTGAAACTCTGTAATTCGTTTTATTTATCTTTATTAACACGCAAGTAACTTGATCTTTTTCGGACCCTATATCAATACTTCACGGTACTTCCATGGTCGGCTTTCTCATTGACTTTGTCAATGCGAACAGAGTACTTCAGTAAACTTTTGAATAAATTTTGCACTTGCAACACTGTATCTGGTTAAAATTTCATGTTTACATATACAGAGAAAAATATAGTGTCAATTGCTCTGGCATATTAAAATAACCAACTAAATAAATATCTGTTACGAAAACTTTTGTTTTGTTTTCATTGAATTGTTTAACGTAGCATGTATATGGCTATTCGGTAAAATGTTATGTAAGCTATTACATAAAAGTGTTTTATTATTATCTTGTCCATAACATTTTTATAATGCAATTTTAAAAGATCATTTTTAGCGCGTCCATAAAATGTTTTACAATACAATTTTTAGAAGACAAAATATAAATAATGTAAAAAAATCTGAAATTAATATGGAAGGCAATCCTATTAAAAAAACAATGTAAAACAATCAATAACGAAGACTGATATGAACCATGTAAATGATTTATCCCTGAAAAGATTAAAAAGCGTAATCTATATATTGCAACCACCGTGGAAAGATGTCTAGCGATAAAACTTACATACTCGGATCACTTTGTATAATCTACAATCGCTATGCATAAATTAAGTTTAATGTTATTTTAATATTAAATGAATCAAATCAAAATTGATGTTGCGTAACACTCAATTTTTAGAATTAAAATTTGGTTTTGTAAAATAAATACTTACCATCATAAATTTAGATATTTTCCCTATTCGCAGCTTGTGAACCGGAAACACAAACAAATACCCTTTGAGACAACCCCCATTCCCACCTGGCGCATGTGCAACCATAATCTCCATCATTTTTCTGTGAACCGAGCAGACAGTTCCCAGAGGGGGGATGAAGGGGAGGTGGGAGGGACCTTTAATTTATGATGGTAAGTATTTATTTTACAAAACCAAATTTTAATTCTAAAAATTGAGTTTTTATTACAATAAATACGTTACCATCATAAATTTAGATATTAACTGAATTTAACGTAATGCTGAATACCCCTGAAAATTGGGGAACCATGTGCATTACCTGCTGGTACTGGTCCGAAGCAAAAGGTTGTCACAAAACAGGGTATAGAGCGTAAGAAGTGGTTAAAACGTACTAACTGACCGTCATTAACCAACCTACAAAACCTCAAATATGGAAGATTAGCAATATACCAGGAGGAGGTTAACGCTCTAAGTTCAATGAACCTTAACTAGAAGCTTGAGAAAGTTTGAGAAGCAGACTTAAAAAACTATGAAAGTTTTAACAAATCCAAGTAGAAAACCTTAGCAGAAATAAACCCGAATTCCCTTCTTAAATGGGATAAACACGGGTAAAAGCTAGGTTTTCTCAAGCTAGAAAACCTAGACAAATACTTCAGCTAGATTCTAATTGGAAAAAACTCTTATCACCTACATACAATTTTACCTCTGAGGTAAGGTCAGAAAGGTGACAGTGTCATAGACTTTTCCTGCAAGTTGAATCTTGGCTAGGAAAAGGAGTCTGTTATTGTAATTCTCGACTTGTATGATGTAATTCACATACAAGATTCAGAGAAACAAAAAATGCAAATGAAAATGACTACTACAAACAAAAGTTAAGGCCATTAAAATAATCCAAATCCCAAGGAGGTACACATGTACCAGTAGTCCTTGTTTGGAACATTACACGAAACAGTTTATAACAGCGGCAAAAAAAAACTGTTTCTTTAAAGAACCCGACCTCAAACCAAGTCAATACATCAGCAATTGCTGAAATTCAACTCTTAATAGAGGAGGGTACAAAAAGATTTTTCATGAACAATATACATGAAAAATCATATATCTGTAAGAAAAGGGTTGATAAATAAACAAATAGTTTGGATTCAACCCAAGAACAACAGATAATCCATTTTAGAGTCTTAGAAGGACTCCTGTGGACTGTCCAATACTCTTGCAAAAAAGATCTTTCCCTACAAAGGAGAAAAAGTTCAAACGTTGATTCTTATAATAAGTCACTACAGTGGTACTGTACATGACTATAAGAAACAGTGAACCTGAATAAACTAGGTGTGCAGAAGAACCACCAAAGTCTGAAAGTCTTGCAAAAACTGAGCAAAACTGATACAGCAATACAGGTTTGAAACAGTCCACAACCCAGGGAGAAAAGATAATCCGATAAACCTGATTCAGGACCAAAAGGTCCAGAATAGGTCTCATCTTCTCATTGTTTTGAGAACCAAAACTGAAGGGAATAAAAAACCTGCAGAGATTGGTGGAACTTAGTACTACAACACACCTTTTTGATGCCAAATCCCAATATTATCCTAAAACAGTTGATTCTAGAAAGAATCTTCTGTCTTGGAAGAAAACAGAGGAACTAAAGACAGAAAAAAAATAGTTCCTGTGCCCTCCATAGTACTGATAGAAACAAATAGTCTTCCTAACTAGTTTCCACTAAGGGAGAAAGTGGGACAACCTGCCCCCCCCTAAAACCCAGGAAGAGGAGTGGTAAACCAGACCTATTCCAATGGGATAGTACTGAAGGAGGGGCACATAATTTCCAAGGTATCTCACACTTCACAACTAAGGGCTTAATGCCAGTAGATGAAGATCGAGAAAAACTAGGAACAGTTAACCTTTCTATACCAAAAAGGAGGTACTGAACCCCAGGGATTGGCAGAAGAGGAAAGTGAAACACCAAGATGTGGACATATTCCTCTTAATATAAAATAGATTGCAGATTAAAAACTTCAGCAATGGGTGAACCTCGAAAACTTCTGTATGAAGATTGTCCAAAGGAACTCAAACAGAAGAAGTAGGAATCACTATCTCTTTCCCAAAAAGAGAATGAGATATTGAAAACCGAGGATAGGCAAAGAAGGAACATGACTCACTGAAAAGTGGACAAGTTTCTCCTACTATCCAAAGAACAGACTGAACATACAACGTCCCCATTGCATATTCCTTGTTTAGTCCTTAACGAAGTTTACCAAACTGAAGAAGAAGCAGGATTAGCTGACCTCTTTCCACAAAAGGAATGAGGTACTGAACCCTGAGAAAAGACAGAGGAGGAACATGACTCACTGAGAAGTGGACAGATTTCTCCTACCATCTAAAGAAACAATAAAAGGCTTCACCACTGGGTGGACCTTGTTTCCTTCTATTTGAAGTTTACCAAGGGGACCCAAAGAGAAGAACTAGGATTAGTTGACCTCTTTCCACATTAGGAACGAGGTACTGAAACCTTTAGAAATGGCAGAGGAGGAACATGACTCACTAAGAAGTGGACAATTTTCTTCTCCTATCCAAAGAAACAAAATAAGACTTCACCATTGGGTGGACCTTGTTTCCTTCTATTTGAAGTTTACCAAGGGAACCCAAACAGAAGAAGTAGGGTTAGCTGACCTCTTTCCAATAAGAACGAGGTACCGAACCCTGAGAAATGGCAGAGGAGGAACATGACTCACTTGAAAGTGGAAAATTTTCTCCTACCATCCAAAGAAACACAAGACTTCATCATTGGGTGGACCTTGTTTCCTTCTATTTGAAGTTTACCAAGGAAACCCAAAAAGAAGAACTAGGATTAGCTGACCTATTTCCACAATAGGAACTAGGTACTGAACCCCGAGGAATGCTAGAGGAGGAACATGACTCACTTAGAAGTGGAAAATTTTCTCCTACCATCCCAAGAAACAACAAAGACTTCATTGGGTGGACCTTGTTTCCTTCTATTTGAAGTTTACCAAGGAAACCCAAAAAGTAGAACTAGGATTAGCTGACCTCTTTCCACAATAGGAACTAGGTACTGAACCCTGAGGAATGCTAGAGGAGGAACATGACTCACTTAGAAGTGGACAATTTTCTCCTACCATCCCAAGAAACAACACAAGACTTCATTGGGTGGACCTTGTTTCCTTCTATTTGAAGTTTACCAAGGAAACCCAAAAAGTAGAACTAGGATTAGCTGACCTCTTTCCACAATAGGAACTAGGTACTGAACCCTGAGGAATGCTAGAGGAGGAACATGACTCACTTAGAAGTGGACAATTTTCTCCTACCATCCCAAGAAACAACACAAGACTTCATTGGGTGGACCTTGTTTCCTTCTATTTGAAGTTTACCAAGGAAACCCAAAAAGTAGAACTAGGATTAGCTGACCTCTTTCCACAATAGGAACTAGGTACTGAACCCTGAGGAATGCTAGAGGAGGAACATGACTCACTTAGAAGTGGACAATTTTCTCCTACCATCCCAAGAAACAACACAAGACTTCATTGGGTGGACCTTGTTTCCTTCTATTTGAAGTTTACCAAGGAAACCCAAAAAGTAGAACTAGGATTAGCTGACCTCTTTCCACAATAGGAACTAGGTACTGAACCCTAGTCATAACAAGAACTCCTACAAGCCTAGAGACGGAGGATTATCAAAATTCTCAAATCTCTTGATAAATAGAAGGGTGCCAAACAACAGACACTGTAAGGCCCCTAGACTACCATCAACTTGCAATAAGGAGCACAGAGGACAAACGTCAAAGCCAATTATATGACAGAGTCCATTAAGATCAATGATCAACAGAAAAAATCTCTTCCCTAGAAATATGCAAGACATCCAAGACTGAGTATTTACAAAATCTCGGAGAATGAAAAGTAAGCAAGGGTTCCTAACAAAAATATAAGCGAGGCCCTTAGCTTACCATTAACTTGCAGAAAATGTGACCAGAAAACTCAAAGAATTACTCGCCTTTGTCCTTCAGTCAATTACTACTAGCTGCCATACAATGTTCAGCCATATGTAGAAACTGAGGACAACAGTCATGAGATTTTCCTGACTGAAAGCAAGACTTTGAGAAGGAATCAAATGATTTCAAACCTTATAAAGCCAAATAAGCTTTATCCTTCCCAAAAAGAAAACCATGGATATTGATATCCTCTGGTTAAATACTTACCTGGGAAGGACTAGAGATGAAACCAACCATTAGGAAGAGAAAGATCAAAATACCTACCAATATATTATTTCATATAATTATTAAATTGATTAATAAATTTATAACAAATAATTATATTATCAATACTTATAATTATTTTATTATAACATACCACTATTAAATTTAAAAACAAAATAAATTCAAATAATGGCCCTGAAACAAAGTAGGTTACCCTGGCAAAAGAATTATTCCTCATGCCAATGGGAAAAAATTTATACCACACAGACCTTACCACAGTGTCAACCATTGACATTGTACGTGTAAACTGTTTGCCTCCGACAGCACATGGTAGGCTAAGTGGAAATGTAAAATTACTTACATGAAATCAGTCCGGTAACTTTACCCGACCAAAGAAAACAATAAATGTTTTATGTAGTGATTGAGAAGTGTAATACTTACATGAACTTCAGTCTGGTAACTTTACCAGACAGAAGAAAACAAAAATATTTTCTAACGGAAATGGAAGTTCTTTACGTAAATAAAGAACCGCAACCGGAAACAAACACGTTTTACCGGCAACAAACATACTAATGTCTGTTGGTTCGAAGACGTTTCGTTTTAACTATGCAACATTTATCCCAAAACTCTTCCTATGTAATAATAGAAAGCTAAAGGGATAACCGTCCGCCGTGTAGATTGATAGAGTAAGTGTACTGTATAGACGAAAGTCGAGACTTTGACTTTGTTCATGTGCAACCTGAACAAAGTAACAAAATGAAACAAAAGTAATAATATTACAGTTTTCACTCCAATAATAAACACAATTTCTTAAAAAATAAGTTTCCTATGTAACAGGCTTTGGACCGTCAACAAAATAATTCACGTGCTGCTTGGTTCAAAGAACCGGAAAAAATGATGGAGATTATGGTTGCACATGCGCCAGGTGGGAATGGGGGTTGTCTCAAAGGGTATTTGTTTGTGTTTCCGGTTCACAAGCTGCGAATAGGGAAAATATCTAAATTTATGATGGTAACGTATTTATTGTAATAAAAGTAATAGATTCAGACGGCAAATCTATTCACTTCAGTCACTCACAGTCGTTCCGGGTTATAATTTATTTAAAATATCATGTGATCTACAGTGAAAATGGAGAATGTCTGGACATAGTCACATCATATTGTAAGTGTTATTTTGTCATCTTAACATCAAGAAAATTATTTTTGTTGATAGCAGATTGTCATTTATTCGCAGATGAACATGCAAATAATTAATTTGTTGCGAAATAAATAACAATAAGAAACATAAGCAAAGGTATTTATAATGTCACAATTCCCATTCAACCAGCGATCATGTTCCCATTGTTAAAATAAGAAGAAAAACAAAAACAAAACAACAACACCATGAGCAAAAAGCTACTTTAATAGGCGACCTTGTCTAAATTTATGATAAGTATATTTAAATTTAAAGTCGATCGTGCGAAGGAGGGGCAATAATGGTCTTCCCCACCCGAGTTGTGTGAAAAATGAAAATCAATGTCAGTTTTCGCTTGATTTAAAGAATATTTATATTGACACCTGGTACACACACAGAGATAAATTAAAAAATGAAGATGGTAAATTGAGAACTTATATTAAGATTACAACAAATTTTGAATATAAAAAATATCTTGATCTAGTAACTGAACTAAAACTCAAAAGGTGCATTACTAAATTTAAAATTAGCTGTCATAAATTAAAAATAGAATTGGGTAGATATACTTAACCCAAAATACCTACTGACGAACGGGTTTGTGATCACTGTAATAACTCAGAAGTTGATGATGAATCCCATTTTTTTTTAACAACTGTACAAACTAGACTAGAAAAACCCTCTTTGATATAATAAAAGAATCAAATAGGAATTTTTACCAGTTTCTCCATTCCACAAATTACTTTGGACATTTAACTGTGAAAATATAACCATTCTAAACTCCCTTTGTAAATTCCTCTTGGACTCTAAGTTAACATACAACTTAAGATGGTTATAATTTATTTAAAATATCATGTGATCTACAGTGAAAATGAAGAATGTCTTGCCATAGTCACATCATATTGTAAGTGTTATTTTGTCATCTTAACATCAAGAAAATTATTTTTGTTGATAGCAGATTGTCATTTATTCGCAGATGAACATGCAAATAATTAATTTGTTGCGAAATAAATAACAATAAGAAACATAAGCAAAGGTATTTATAATGTCACAATTCCCATTCAACCTGCGATCATGTTCCCATTGTTAAAATAAGAAGAAAAACAAAAACAAAACAACAACACCATGAGCAAAAAGCTACTTTAATAGGCGACCTTGTCTAAATTTATGATAAGTATATTTAAATTAAGTCAATCGTGCGAAGGAGGGGCAATAATGGTCTTCCCCACCCGAGTTGTGTGAAAAATGAAAATCAATGTCAGTTTTCGCTTGATTTAAAGAATATTTATATTGACACCTGGTACACACACAGAGATAAATTAAAAAATGATGATGGTAAATTGAGAACTTATATTAAGATTACAACAAATTTTGAATATAAAAAATATCTTGATCTAGTAACTGAACTAAAACTCAAAAGGTGCATTACTAAATTTAAAATTAGCTGTCATAAATTAAAAATAGAATTGGGTATATATACTTAACCCAAAACACCTACTGACGAACGGGTTTGTGATCACTGTAATAACTCAGAAGTTGATGATGAATCCCATTTTTTTTTAACAACTGTACAAACTACACTAGAAAAACCCTCTTTGATGTAATAAAAGAATCAAATAGGAATTTTTACCAGTTTCTCCATTCCACAAATTACTTTGGACATTTAACTGTGAAAATATAACCATTCTAAACTCCCTTTGTAAATTCCTCTTGGACTCTAAGTTAACATACAACTTAAGATAACTAATCCTATTTGTTTGACTGATCAAAATCTTATAAGTACTAATATACTTGATAAATAAATTATATTATCAATTGTAATAATTTTTATTTATAACTCGTACAATGTATATGCTTCTGAATCATTATTGTTTGTATTGTCATTGCCCCTTGAGGGTCCTTAATTGGTCAATAAACTTGTAATTTTGCATTCTTGGTAGATCCGCACTTAAACAGAAAACATAAATGTCTAGGGAGGGATGAAAAGTGAAAGCGATAAACTACCAAAAATGTATACATTAATATTTATAAGAAATTTCAAAGGGTGGTAAGAGGGTGGGTTTTTCTTAAACTTTGATAACAAGATTGAAAATTAAGTAAAATCGAAACAAGAACCTTGCACTTTGATTGTAATTTGCAGAATGATCCTTACAAACACACAAGTTATTACTTAATATTAATTACCAGTAAATTAACTGACCAATCAGCATCCAAATACCTGACTTCTTATGCAATGAACAAGGTGGCTGACCAGTCTACACAGTATTACATAAAACAAAGATAATTACTTTAAAGATTACATAATACAAACTTGCATCGCAGACACATTACATATTGATAACATAATTTTAAACACCTGCTTCATCATATAATACAACGAAAACTAATCATGCATTACATCATAGATTTGTATTAAAAATTTTAGGAACTTGGTAGAAAAACTTGTTTTCTTAGCAATAAATTCTTTTTTGTCAGCCAAAGTTCCTAAACCGGAATTAAAGGGGAGGCCGAGCTAGTTTTGCTGGTAGTAATAAAAACTCAAGTTGAGCAGAGTGTAATTTATTCACAGATGGCGAAATAAATGACAATAAGAAACATAAGAAAAGGTGGGATATGCCGCCGAATCCCTGCAAAGGATGCCCTACCCAAGGACTCCCCATAAAATATATGAAAGGGTAGAAAAACCTGAAAGTATATATCAACTATTTTTTGTTAAAAAAAACCCACAGAAGTGGAAGTACACCATTTAAACCTTAAACATATATATGTGAAAGTGACTAGTTGAGATGCAAAATTATAGCTTACAGAAATGGTAGAGCCATGTTGACCTCCACCAAATATTTACAAAAGACGTGAAAATGTAGAGCAAGCCATGTTGATCTCTACTGAAATATGAAAAATAGAGGAAGCCATTTTGCATTTTAGAATAATTGAAGAAATTTTGAAAAGTTGCCTAATAGCAAACAGCATACAACATAAACAAAAAACTCACAGTGGTGGGTTGAAAATAAGTAAAAATATAACAGTTGTGTAAAAAGGACTTGTTCAGATGTAAAATAATAACAAAAACAGATAGTAGAGCAAGCCATGTTGACCTCAACTAAACATTTACAAAAGAATGAAAGTGTAGATCAAGCCATGTTGACCTCTACAGAAATGTAAAAATTAGCACTGGCCAGTTTGGCTACCATGAATATGTAAACGGCTATTTTGATTTAAAACAAAGGAGCTTGAGAACAAACATACATTTGCAGTAAATTCGTAGGAAAAAACTTTCATCAAAGGGCCCTTAACTCTGCCCTTGTTACTGTCTTAGGAGGATTATTATCTTTTCTGTAAAAAGTGTACTGTAAAATAAATCCATAAGTAACCAATCGTGGCTTTGTTAAATGGACCTCTGTGTTGATGAGGGTACTTATTCTCTAGCTGCAGTAGAAACACTTGTATTTGTTTGCTATTTAAACATGTTTAAGATTTGCATGGCCCGAGTACCAAATGGAATGCAAATGGTTTTGTAGATAAACTGACTTAAAATTATTAAATACATTTTCATACTACTTAATATATAAATATATATATATAGTCTAAAGAAGGTAGCAGCCAGTAAACTTGTTAAGTATCGGATCGACAAACATGACGATACAGCATAAACAAAAAATAATATAAAAGTCTAAAGGATTATGCAACGATACAAATGACGATGTTTCTTGTCAAAAATATAGATACAGACTGACCAACGAATGGCCTTTGTCATTAAGTGTCAATATAAGTAAATAACGTAAACAAGTCATTACATATTGATCTTACACTTTCTCAATCCAACTGAACATGCTTTCATTAAGAAAAGCGATACTGTCACTCTCGCAAATCGAAAGAGCAAGCGATTATTTTTTTTACGAAATATTTACGTAAAATGGATATGTCAGTTAGTTTGGAAAAGGCGGACCCTCGGTAATTGGACTCAAATCTTAAGAATTTTATGCAGCAGCAAGGACTGAGGATGGGACATTCAAATAATCAATGCAAACATTTCGTCATGGATTATGTCGATATTTTACCGATTTAAATAAAATAAATGAAATAAATATTATGAAAGACAGTCACTTTCGGGAATAACAAAATCTTATATATTCCATTTCATGACTCAATAAATTATGCAATAAAACAATTACTGCACTCGAACTCGATCAATATGAGGTTTTATGGAGCAGGGTAGAAAAATATTGAACTCTCGCCTCGTTCAATATTATTCTACCCTGCTCCATAAAACCTCATATTGATCTCGTTCAAATGCAGTAATTGTATAATATTGACACTCCATGCCATTCGTTGGTCAGACTGTTTCTATATTTTTGACAAGAAACATCGTCATTCGTATCGTTGCATAAGTTTCTAGACTTGTTTGTGTATATATAATTGTGTATATAAATAAATATTTACTGAGAGCCCAACACTGTTAGAATTAGATTTTTAACACTGTCAAATCTTTTGCTTACCCTCATCGGGAATCGAACTCACAACGTTGTGACACTATGGCACCAAATCGCCTGCACTATGTCCAGCAGTCTAGACCCCTCGGCCAAATCCGCTACATAAAATATAGCTTCATTAACCGGGGTGAATCGTAGACATAGACATGTTACTTGGTATATTACCAGTATATGTGTACTAAACAGTCTGAATAGAGTTGTCTTGTGATAACTCCCAGGTTGCAATTTTAAGTTTAGAAACTGGTCTTCCACACTTTCAATAGCTGATGGAGAGAAACCGTTGTAGGATTGGTTGAGGTTCATTTGAGATGGAATAATATATTTATTTATATTGACACTCAATGACTAAGGCCATTCGTTGGTCAGTCTGTGTCTATATTTTTGACAAGAAACATCGTCATTTGTATCGTTGCATAATCTTCTAGACTTGTTTGTGTATATATATATATAGTCAAAAGTCATAGTGGTAGTGGATTTTCTTATCTGTAATACCGTTAATAAATATATTCAATAAAAGACGAACTATGATTGAACAATTAAGTACACATATCTCTATATTTGTCGCTTTCTAAAAGATAGTTAATTTTAATACTTTTTACTTTTTATTGTTCTCTAAACCATTGCGTTTCTTTGCCTCTGATATAACTAAGGTGTACAATATCAGTTTAAAAACGTCATTTTTAAGATTAAATCGCTCTCGTTAAAGCAGGTGGCAATTCACCAATTGTAATACTGATAACGTGTTTTCATAAAAATTTAGGGCATTTTTAGTGGAAAGCGACAACACCTGAAACGAAATGGAACGGCTTAAGAAGACCATGCAAAACGAAACCTATGTTGTGTTACAAAGCTCACACTAAACATAAATGTATGGAAGGGGACGGGTTGTTTGCAGTTTATGTCTTTCACAAGATGTTAAAAGGCAGCGCGTTAGGGAAAGTGCCCTTAATAAAATCACGTAATACCATAAATCACGTGATACATTTAACCTTCTTCAAAACGGCGTAAAATGACGAAAAATGATTTTATATTGCTTTAATTTCCAGTCATTGTATGTCGTGCAAATATAATATAAACGATATAATCCTGTTCGTTAACAATGTCATTTTTGATGTTGATAATAATACCCTGTCTAAGTCAAAGAATCATTGGAATATGATTTTTCTTCTCATCATGGGTTCTCATCTAGCAATCTGTAGGCAAACCCAGCAGAAATTCAGGCCATTGCCATTGGACCTAAAATTCACTCGCAAAATTCAATTTTCAATCTAAATGGTAAGAGGATTAAATGGGAGGTGAGGGTGCTTGATATCACTATAGACAGTAGATGTTATGCACTTCTAACAGTATTGAGTATTTAGCATTTTCTTCTACACTGATATAATTAACAATTTTGAAAAGATATATTAGACATGTGGCGATAGGTACAATCTCAATGTTTTAAGATATCCAAAGTCGTTTCAAGAGCTCATGTTACCTTGTTATTCTGCCGTAAATGGCCGACTTCTGGTTTAGATGACCCAGTACAGGTGAGCTCACGCACACATATCTGCACTCGCTGAGTCATCCAATCAAAACGCCAGAAACAAGGCTGTTGCTATGGAAACATAACAACGGTCTAATTTAACGTTCTTGTTTCCGGGGTTCTGATTGGATGTCAGAGACAATTAATGGTGTCTGAAACAATGTAGAGTGTATAGAATATAGCGATGTTAATTTGTTGATTTACGCAAGAAATAGTTACTTTCATGCGCTTTTGGGAAAGCCCTGTGATCTTTCTCTCGTGATTGGACATACAATTCCTACATTCGTAGAAGATAAACAGGTCTTTCCCAAAAACGTATGCACTGAGAACATATTAGTCTTAAACAACTGAGAGTCTTTAGATTATCGCGATGTAAAAGTTGTTGGTAAACAGAAAAATTAGGTACTTCCTGCGATTGTGGATAGAAAACAATAGCAAAGAAAACCGACCGAACAATAAGAGCCGAAAGTCAATCGACAATTACAAATCCGGATGTAGACAAACATATACAGCGCAACACAAAACCCCAAAACACAAAACAGAGAGTAATCCGAACCCAATAAAAACCATGGGTGCACTCAGATACTCCGTACGAGTAAGCAGTGCCTGCCTATAATTAGGCACCGGTCGAGTCAAATCCCGGAAAAGAAAACACTACCTATGACGCAGCGAAATATCCGATCGTGTTTGAACATGTGAAAGATTTAATTTCCATAAAAATTAAGTCATGGTGACGACCATGGAACTTCTGGAGCGATTACGTAAATCAACGTAGTTAAAAAAAACCCCTTGTTTGAGTATTTTAGTAGTCAACAGCGGTGATCGGTCTAGAAAATCGGAGTTCCGATCGCAGGATCTAGAATAACGTATATGTTGTGACATGAACATACCATACGCTGGAGCTGCTTGAACAAACATGCAGGACAAATATGTTATCAATCAGAAAATTTAACATTTGATAGATTCGGTCTTTAGGATATTTATTATTTGATTTTGAGTCATTTATGAAAAAGTATGCTCTATCATGACCAGGTGTTTAGTTAATCTTAGCTACAATAATGTAGCTCCTTTTAATAAAAAAACGGAGCTACACTATTGTAGCTAAGTTAATCTCGTCTCTTCTCGTTTTTCTTGCAAAAGCAGCGTTTATTATGATGTTTAAGCCTGGTTTTAAAGTTCCCATGAGGGAGGGATGGCCGTATAGAGTATTGAAAAATCAAATGTTTTAATGTTGTTGCATTGGAAAAGAGATCCGGAACTCAAGTTGTCTATCAAGTCTCTTGAATATTTAAATATACACATTTTATTTATGCCACTACTGGAGTAGAAAGTATCACTGTATTTTTAAAGTCCAGTCTTTATTGTTGTTAAAATATTGGAAGAAGTTTCGATAGTGTTTTAGTGGTATACTTGGACTATCCTGCTATGAAACCTGTTTGTATGGACTTTCAGGAGGTAGTGGTATTCAATACAAGAAAAGGAGATCACAATCTTCGACTTAGGTTGCGATATTTGTGATTTTCGACTTTCATTTTGAGACCAAAAGATGCCAACGCCGATTTGTGATTTTAGATTTGTAGATAGTATTATATTACAAATGAAACGTGATAAGTCTGGTTCTGGTCTATCATCTTTTGGATATTTGTATATTCAGAAGGCATACTGAATATTACGTCGGGAAACACCAACCCATGTCATAGTACTCTGGTAGTTCTATAACATAAAACCTCCCATTTCACGTTTATATTTATCATTTTCATCTGACTTTTACAATTTTTTTATTATTTGAAATGTGAGGTTTTATCTGTCAGTTGATTTTTCTCGGAGCAACATTTTTTCAGAAGTTCTGCATATTTTTACATTTGAAATATAATGAAACTAGCATTAACACAAAGACTATACCTGTTTTCAATGAATTAAACTATGTTCAATTAAGTAATCCATGTAAGAAATATCAAGACGAAATTTTTCTGCGAGCTGACATTTTGAATTTAACAGTTTATCAACATTATGGTTAAAGTTATATTTAATGGCGGAGCGAATACAATTTGTAACACATGGAAAATTCGTTTCGTCAAAAACGGATCCATAAGATAGATTTAATTGGGGTCAGCCTTTGAATGTAATGGGAGTTAAGGGACACCTCTAATAAAGCTTCAAACAGGACTTTAAAAATCCATAATATACTAAGGTAAGACAATTTTTAGAAAATTTAGATATTTTTCTTTAAGGTTAGCGCAGTTTGCATGGTTGTACAAACTTTTTTCATATCAAACTTAAACATTCCGCACGATTTTCTTGCGGAATTTGCGCACGGGAAAATGCGTTTAAAGATGAAACCTCGAATTTTAATAAAAGATAAAATATCAATATCCGATAAAAAAAATGTTGAAAATAAAAATGAAATGAGAGGTTTTATTAATGGAACTAAGTACCCTCTGGCACTTTAATTTACACTTTCACTTTCACTTTCGCTTTCGATATACGTATTTAAATACGTTTCGCTCCCCACAGTGAGTAACGATCATAAACCTCTGCTGTGTATTAATTTTCGTTCGAAATGTTCAATAAGAAACTATTTCCGTTGTACTTGTCTGGATTTTTGGTACGGCATTTAATCGCCACGTTCCTCCTTTTAAATTTTTCTGTATGAAAATACGTAAACTGTTATAAAATCCTTAAAATTTTTATGACACATCACAGTTTCGATTTATTAGAATCGTAAGACGATGTAGCAATGTTGTGACAAGTTTAGATTTCGACGGAGCTACAAAGAGGTTTCATTTACTATTATTTTACCTATAAAGTCGTGAAACAACTTTTGCCGCCGTGACTGAGCGTGCAAAGCGAAAGTAGCAAAATGCATGGCAAAGGAATTGCACAAGTCACAGGATTTGTTTTAGATAATAAAATTCCTGCTTAAGTTAGGTACCCTGTAAGGTGTTCCTTAAATCTGATACATAGAGGATTTGTATTCCTTAAGGTTAACCTTTACTAAATAGCCTATCAGTTGATTTCATAATCAATATTTAGTGCTTAAGAGAACCAAAGTAGTTCTACTTTCACTTTGCATTAAAATTGTAATTCTGAATGAACCTGTCTAAAATTAAGTTTACATGATGCACAAATATTTTAGCAGTGAAATGAGTCCAAATTTACAGATTTTTATCAATTATTACATTTTAAAAGCTCTGTAGAGCTTGTGTTTGTTGTTACATTTGTACGCAACTTCACAGACTGACACCATCCAGGAACCTATAAATCAACTATAGTTATGCTAGTCCCAGATCCATCTGACAACTGAAACAAGCTTTATATGTGACATCATTTTGTAATTCATTATTTATTTATTTATTTTATCAAACTTTATCCTGAAGTTTTACTGTAAACACAAAGAAGAGGAAGAAGGTGTCATCATAAATTTATAAATCCGCCATTATGGATTGATAAAAATGTAAAGTCTGCAATAACCAAGAAACGTAAATCATGAAAACAGTATATGTATTCAAAAAGTAACTTATCATATGCCAAGTAGGGCGTTTCTCTAGTACACCTAGGTCTGATAGAAATTGTACAAACTGTTCTTCTGAGGAAGTTGCGGATGAAACACATTTTGTATGTGTTTGTTCAAAATTTGGAACAAAAAGAAATATTTTATTTAATCATGTGGCCAAAAAGTATCCAAGTCTCAGTGTCAAACAAATCCAAATTGATATTTTTACTTCGTAATAAGGACACTGACATTCTAGAAGCCACTGTCAGATTTAAAACTAGATAAAGATATTTTAAACTAATAATTTACACTGGTGTATGATACACTATATCATTGTAGAAGGTTTTGGTACCTCATTTATTGATTACTTTTAATGTTTATTGTCTATCGCTCGGGATAAAATAATACGACATAAATGGTCACCCCGTGGTAAAACAATGATAAACCACAGCCTCTGTGAATTATTTATTAAATAATGCATGAGATAATTTAAGCATGCACATGTAACATATTGGGTATCTTGAGATTTTTACTCTTGTTTTTAATAGTATTAAGAGAATATAATTAGAAAGTTGACAAATTGTTTATATAATTCATTTAATAATGTTTGATCTGACACACAAATTAATTTTAGGATATGAAACCAGTGATTTCATGTCATTTATTTCCTGTTAAATCAATGTATTTCCATTTTTGAACAATGCAGATATGGTCCTCCAGGAAGCAGTATAATAAATATATTGTGGATCAAATGATCAAATGCTATATTGATTATTTGATTTGATTACCAGAAGAACTCACCTTATCAGCATAGATCCAACAAAAATTTAATGAAATACCACCTGATTCACTTATAAGGGGATGTAATAGTGTCATAAGAAACTATCCGTAAATTCTTGCTGTCTTTTTAATTGCGGTAAATGACAAATACTGTAACAAACACTAGGGGCTGCAAATACAGGTTTTTAGAATTCTGGTGCACCTTTAAGGACTTTAATGTGCTTTCTGGACACATTGTTTGGACCATTTTCAATCTTCATGCATAAATTCACTTATGATCAGGTCCAAAAATATCCTTGTCTATATTATTCATTTTTACTTCTCCGGTGTATATAAGTATGTTGAATTATTAATGTGTTATGGAATTTTCCTACTTTTAAAAGCTAACATATATGTGGGACAACTAACCTGTTTATGCTAAGATACAGCTATAAATATTTTGCTGTCTACAAGCATTTATTTTATATTTTGTAGGATTTGTTTGGAGTAAGTATGGTGATACCCCTGTTGTCTACACATGTTAAAGAACTTGGTGCTTCATCTACACTTGTCGGGATTATAGGTATTTTTAAGATGTTTAGCTGACCTCACCTTCTCTGTCATTTGAGCTATTGACGTCACTTTGTTACTCATCCTTCGCTGCAAAACTTTAACTATTCATATCGCTATTTATTAAACAACATGTACTTCACCAATCAAACAAACCTTAAATTAAACATTCATGGAATAATCCTCTACAAAGTTTATGTTTATTAGTTCTAATTTGAATTCCAAGATGGAAGCCACCACAGGATCAGTTGAACATAAAAATCAATAGAACAAATGTTTTAAAAGCTTTTTCTCTGAGATTGTTGTGAAGTATAATCCAAACCTATCAGCAAAACTCATAGGATGGTTTTCAACAAAGTTGTTTTTGAAGCCAATCAGAAAATTCAAAGGTTGATTGAGAAATGTTTGTGCCTTCTAATATACTGCAAAGCTGATTGAAGCCATACTGCATGTGAATTTGTTGTATTAATGTTTACAATTATAATGTTTTTGTTCTGATCTGGAATCCAAGGTGTAAGCGATTCCAGGACATAGTTTTCTGGGGTTTAGTAAAGACCCACTGATAACAAATTTGTTTCAAACTTGCCATATAGTTAGTTGTGTATGGAAGTAAAGTTGTTTATAGAAGTAATTATAATTCAATTAAAAAATAGTGGTTTCAGAGCTTATTTCTGAAAATTGGTTCAGCACAGAAATATCAAATTTTATAATTGAGTTACATAGAAAAGAATAAAACACTCTAAAATTATCGATTTACAAAATTTTGTCCAATGATATTTTCTTAATTTTTCTTATAATGTCAATCAGTCATATACATTTTAGAATTGGAAAGAAAATAGGAGTCCCTGTGTTACATTTGAGTGTATTGGAAAATAACTAGTCAAAAAGAACTGAAAATTGTGATTTTCTTCAGAATTATCTCCCTTTTTCAAAAAATTAATTTTTTTCATTTTTACCTATACCAAACTTGTTTGAGCTAAAACGTTGTATTTTATATAACTATTAGTAAATTAATGTTATAATATATGTTTGTCTTTTATTAGTATTTATATCTTGAAATTTAAGAGTAAATAACAAAACTTATAAATATTAATTTTACAATTAATATGATGTTTGATGGTGTCCTGTACTCCATTAACATACAAAGTTACAAACCATTAAGCCAATGGAAACTTATGTTATAAGGTTGGTCCTCTATAAGGTTTATGTTATCAGGGCCCACCACTTAGTCTTAGTAGTGATGTGTCTGTTAGTGCATCTGTCCTGGGGGCCTCGGTGGCCGAGTGGTCAAGGTAGTTCGTCTACTATTGATCACGTGGTCTGTCAACACCGAGATTGCGGGTTCGATTCTCACTGCAGGCAGGGTGTACTCGACTCCAATCTTAATTGACAAGGATTGCCAGTTTTCCTACCGCAGGTCGGGGGTTTTCTCCGGGTACTCCGGCTTCCTCCCCCAATAAAAACTGGACGCCATGATATAGCTGAAAAATTGCTGAAAGTGGCGTTAAAGCACCATTCAAACAAACAAGCATCTGTCCCTCCTTCCATCTCTCCAAAATTGTGTCCAGCCCATAACTTTTTTGTCTTTTGAGGTAGGTGTTTGATATTTGGTATGTGGTTGTACAACATAATACATTCAAAACAACTTGGTTTATTCATTTGTTTGCCTTGAAAGTAAAATTTTTATTTTGATAACTGGAAGCCATGATATAGCTGACAATTTGCTGAAAGTGGTGTTAAACACCATTCAAACAAACAAAAGATATAAATCATACTTTGTTTAACATTAACATATCAGTGATTGTTATTGTAGGATCACTATATGGAGGAATTCAGTTGTTTTCTAGTCCCATCATTGTAAGTCTACTATCATCATTAACTTCACTTAAAAACACACTTACTGATTGGCTCAGAAAAATATCATGTGACATTATATAATTATCGCTATTTTTTTTATCTTTGTGTGCGATAGTATTCCATCTCACTCTACTAGCGTGAGATGGGCCCATCTCAGCTCGCTGTTAAGACGTCGTTAAGTAAACACTGTGAGGTCTCAATGTTACAAAACAGCGCATTTTCTCGTCATCTGAGGGCTGTCGCCCTTCAATGCGATATGGACTAGAAATGCATCTTGTTTGAAAAAACGTAAATAATCAATAAGTAACATATGGATGATAGATCAGATTGTTACACTGAGAAACCTTTTGTCACCTTGAAATAATTTGATCAGCAACAGGTTGCCAATAATTTTGTTATCCACGACAACTCATGTGATCAACAACCAGAAGCCGTCTGTACAAATAATGCCCGGCAATGAACTTTGTGAAAAAACAAGAGTTATGAGAAATAACACCATTAATGAAGCCTGTTAGCTATATGGTGACTTGCTCTGTTTAATTCAACAATTATGGCCTTTTTAATCTGTGAACATCCTGACTTTTCAACTTGCCTTTGTTGTCTTCCCTCGGGCTTATACCCTCAAAATACAATCCATGCAAGTTGAGAATTCTGGATGTCCACATCAATAAGGCCGTAATTATATATTATCACAATAATTTTTACATCTGATAAGTGGTATGTAGATGGCCATTTATGCCCATCATTGTTTGACAGGCATTTCTTTGAACAAGGTTTTCTGTCTAATGTAGGGGTTTCATTACAAATTCATAACAGTGCATTTTAAGTGGTTAATTTAACTTGTATCAAAATATTGTAAACATTTATTATGACCTATTGAGTGAGTAATGGATGTCAGAAAATATTCAGTGTAAAACGGTCATTGATCAAATGAGAAGTTTAATACTTAGTCATTGATTTTAGGGCAAGTGGAGCGATGTTTATGGAAGACGATACTGCCTTCTATGGTGTATGGTGCTGACATCTATTGGGTACTTGATACCAGGATTAGATTCAACAATACTGATAATCATTGTGGCTAGAGTACTGAATGGTGAGACAACTTATTCTGGACTTCTTTGTTCTGAAAATTGTTGTAAGCATTTGGGTTCGAGCACAAACAGACTAACTTGAAATTATACAGGAGTTTTCATTTTTGCATAGTGAGAAAATGCAAATTTCTTACAAATTCCAGAATTTCTCAAAATATTTTCAGATGTAGTGATATGATCTATATTGAACTTATTTTCATTTAACAATGTACTTCCAATCACCTTTTGTTTTGAGGTCTACTTATTGCTAGTAATAATATATTTGTATCATGTTAAGTAGGTTATAAAAGATTGTATATTCTAAAACTACGAACTGCAGTGTACACGTGGACACTCTTAAACTCTAAAAGAAGCAGAATAACCTGACATTTTATATCTACGCACCACAGTTACACTAGGTTTTAAAATTTTAGTATGAAAAACTCGGGCATATTGAGTTTCTGTGTGCATTTGTGTAGATTTTGACCGTGAAATAATAATAATTTTATCAGACAGACAAACGAAATAGTCTTAGTACAGTAAATATAATATTAATACATGTAGTAGATTTTTTCAAACAAAGAAATTAAACATACACATGTATGTTAGTATGTCAAGAAGGAGATTGATGGGTAGGTATCCTTACATAACAAGCAAAAGATTTAAGTATTTGTGAAATGCCATATTTTATAGAACAATTAACTATTATTGCAAAACATCTTTTACTTACATGTATATACCTGGCAAAATTTCTGATTGAATATACTCAAGAAAAGACTAACAAACGGACAAATATGAAGTCAGCTTAATCTGATTTTTCAGGATTGTTCAAACATAGCCAAAACTTAACAAAGTCCCTACTGGCTGATATTACAAATAAAGACCAGCAGTCAGCAGTTCTAGGACACTTCAATGCAGCATCCAGTTTTGGATTTATTGTGGGCCCTTTGATTGGTGGACATATTGCAGAGACATCTGATGGATTTTCTAAAGTTTCCTACCTCGGAGGTCTAATATTTTTTACAAACAGTGGTAAGTACACATGTTAAAGCAATATTATTGCTAATACCATAAATACTGATTAGTATTGGTAAAGATTATACTGAAGTTCATGTGTAGGGTACACTACCAGTAGCCTTAATTGAGAACAGGTTTGACTTCATCAGGGGCATAGCTGCATAAGGCCCAACTGGGCACGCACCTACACTTAATTTTGTATTCTATATGCACAGATATAAGCAATTATTTTGATTCTTTTTGTGAATTTCTACTTAAAAGTCACCTTATTAATAAGACTGCCAAAGCTTCGACCCAGGCAGGTCATGTTGTGTCTTGAAACAAAAAATCTGTTTTGTTCTGCTATGTTCATTGATAGCTAGTACTGATAACTCTCACAAAAGAAAACATTTTTGACAATGGATAAAATTGTTTTCAAGGGCAATAAAAGGAATAGAGCGTCCAAATTACTGGATTACAGAGATGTTTTGATTGATATTGAGGAAACATTAAAATTTATGCCCATTTAAGATACTGGTCCCCATAACAACTAAAAACAGGAAAAATACAGAAAATTACCCTTTTCCTTTACCTAGTGCAGAAAAGTCAGTGCATTTGCTAAACATTACTTACATTTAAATATAATTTGGATTGCATGTTAACCTTACCATGTATATATTACAAAGTTTTGTTGTCTCATTTCATTTCTAAAGGTACAAGATAATTTGCAACTAAGGTTCGATGATACATCTACTTAGTACATTGAAATCACTTGAAAGCTTTAGGTAACAGTGTTTCGAAGTACTATTTTTTTTGTTTTGAAACTTATGATTTCATGCCATTTAAAAGGCCCTAAAAGACCTTGAAAGATCAGTGAAAAGTCCTTGAAATTGAGAAAAAAATATTTGTGGAACCCTGTAAATAGCATTACGAAAGCAAAACATCTATGAGCTTCTGAGGGTTTTGCACTTTGCATCCCCCTGCCCTGTTATGGAGCTTAAGCTGCCAGTGGACCCCTCCCTGAATTCAAAATTAATGACCCTGTTCATCAACAAATTGCAATAAATGCACTATATTATGATTTTTAATTGCACCTTAAGAATTTGGCTGTTAAATGTCTATTCATGGTTTCTTGATTTGATTGATACCAGTTATGGCTAAAAGTAAATTTTAATCAACTTTATGAAGAGATGAAAATGTTTACCATTTTTTTTATAGAGTTTTCAAATAATAGTTCACTTTTATTAAACTCCTATAGCATGTTTCCTTTAGGTTAATGGAATTAAATATCCAGGATTTAAAGGAATAACAACTGAAATGTATACATATTTGATTCATCACTAAAACTGGAAGGTTAACAAAGTCTGCATGTTGAACATTACTAGATGTTTAGTTAATTGTTCTTATTCTGTTTCCTTTAGTGTTAATATACTTCTGTGTTGATGAGTCGAAGAAAGAAAGTCACCAGGAAGAACTATATAGAAATGAATCAAGTACATCATTTAAGAAGATAACATCAGAAGAACTAGATTTTAACCCTAAATTATTAGTTCAAACATTCCATTCCATCGACTGGAAAAATCTTTGGGATTTATTTTTCATAAAGTTTTGTATGGGATTTTCTGTGATATTATTTAGAAGTAATTTTTCTTTAGTAATGAAAGATACATTTGAAGTATCACCAGTAACCCTGGGGTATCTGATTTCATACAGTGGATGTGTTTCAGCATTGTGTGGTTTCTTCGTAGGATACATAGCAAACTTGTATAAAAATGATGCTCTGTTAATGTTACATATGAGTATCTTCCAAGTATTAACATTGTTCATGTTGTCATTTATACAGTCTTTTTGGTTGTATGTGTTGTTTTTAACACCTTTAAGTTTTATAACCACTGTCTCCAGAGTGGCAGCAACAAGTCTGACCATACAGAGAGGTCAGAAGAAAGAGATTGGTACACTGATGGGCTTTAGTCAGAGTGTGATGTCTGTAGCTAGAATGTTGGCACCTTTTGTGTCAGGTGTAGCTTTAGATTTCAGTTCTGCTGGACCTAGTTTTATAGGCTCTGTTGTATCACTAATAGCAGTAATCATAATGATAATACGTCCACAGGGCAACGCAGACAAAATAGAAAAGAAGGAATAGGGTAGGCAGAGATTTGTCTTTTTACATGTATTTTCAAACTTTGTAAAAGTCACTTTAATGTTTTTCATCAATGGCTTCCAATATGTTGCATATCTTCAAATTTAGCGGTTTTTAGTTTTATTCTCTTATCAGTCAACAAACATCCACTGGCTTTTTTTTGTTTGTTTGAATGGTGTTTTAACGCCACTTTCAGCAATTTTTCAGCTATTTCATGGCGTCCAGTTTTTATTGGGGGAGGAAGCCGGAGTACCCGGAGAGAACCCCCGACCTGCGGTAGGAAAACATCCACTGGCACCATTTCTTCTAATTTAGGACATGTTATGACTTAAATGTGTTGTACTAGTCAGTCAACCAAACTTGATGAGGATTTTGTTGTCTTATTTAAAAGTTGTAGCTAGGACACTCACTGTGCATTCAAGATCGCCACTTTTATTTTTAGATTGTGATTACCTGGACTATATCAGATATCACATAAGTACAGATCTAATGTGTTGCTACAGTTGTACTGTTATACCAAAGATTTCTGAAGTAAAAGTTCTCATTAAATGTAACATACTGGTGTTGGGTTGCTACAGTATTCTTTTATTGTCTTGTTGACATTTACAGTATTATCTCATCAAAGGTGAATCATATTTATTACACGATAAAACTCAGATCCACACTATTGTCATAATAATCCTTTAGGATTTACGATGTTACCTGCCAATGCACAGGCAGATTTTGCTGACATATATTTATTCTGCAATTTACATCAATGTTATGTAAAATAACTCGTGTAAATTTCACCTGAATTGATCTTATACATTTGAATATCACAACATTTTTCACGTGACTTTAAATGACTTTTTTCAGTATTTCAAGTTTTTTGACAAAAATATATTCAATAATAAATTCAAGCAAATGAAATTTGTCTAGTTTAGATAGAGGGCAAAAATGAAAATATAAGCATTATTGGAATCTAGTCGTAGGATTAAATGTTATTAGTAAGAGCAATTAAAACAGATTTTTTACCAATTTGCTAAATCATTGATTTGTTGTATGTAGCCAACTGTTCCTGAAAAGCTACAGTATTAATTAGTCAGTTCAGTATGAGTACGTTTCTTGCTTTTTATTATTCTAATGTTTTTAAGGGTTTCACTGTGTTCCAAGTTCATACTTGACATTATTTTTAGAAATGCAATCAAAATGACAAGAATTTTGGAAACAGCATTACACTGAATTATAGAATTCTATTTTGCATCCTAACCATTTATATATTACTGTCTCTAATAGTCCTTAATCATGGCTATTTCTGTTGACTAGTCTGCTTATTAAGAATGTTTTACTTTCAGTTTTGTGATATTGTTATTGTTATAAAAAATATTTAATATTGTTACTTTACCTAAATATATTATTTACTTTTTAAAATTATTGTGTGGCCAAGTATTTAAGGTAGTTCATCAACTATTGATCACGTGGTCTGTCAATAATGAGGTTGCGGGTTTGAGTCTCACTGTGGGTATAGAGTGCTGGACTTCAATCTTAATTGACAAGGATTGCCAGATTTCCTATCGAAGTTCAGGGTGTTTTCTCCAGGTACTCCCTCTTCCTCCCTAATAAAGCTTGACACCTTGATATAGCTGAAAAATTGCTGAAATCGGCATTAAACACCATTCAAACAAACAAAAAGTCTCGTAGCTATTGTCATTGATTGCATCTGGCGTCAGTTTTGTCGTGTTCTGTAAACTTTTACATTTCAATCTTCTTCTGTGAAATCACTTGTCTATTTGAAACCAAACGTGTTCACTATATTCCCATTGGATGTTCCTTTACAAAGTATATTTTTTTAAAATTCTGATTGGAAAAGCAGGACTTAACATAGGCCCTATGGGACAGTGTTTAAAATGCTGCTTCCCCTAACCAATTAAAATTAAACATATCAGCAATATTGTTTGTATGGTACTGAGATCTATAAAGTTTGTCTCTTTAATCCAAAGTTTAAAATGGCTGACTTTGCAGGATTATGTTTAACACAAGACTCTATGATAAAAATATATAAAATGGTTTCTTCTCATAAAAAGAAACAAAGCAATACTAATCAGCTTTAGTCGACTTGTGTTCCTTTAATCAGTTGGTGGTTTTTATGCCGTCCGAGGTTCAAAACGTCCACTACAGCAGCGCGTAGTTTAACAATAAAATCTTATGTGGAACATATTTAAAACGACTTTCTGAAGCTAGTGAATCAATTGAAACACAACTTTTTAACAATATTCATTAAGTTTAGAAGTTTTTTTTTATTCTGATCGGAAATCCTAAATGTCTGGCCACCCCAAGACTTTAATAAAAGAGTCAAAACGCCCCATTGTTAAAATTCCCCCATTTTCCAAAACTCCTATGTCTAACAAAAACGTCCCCAAAAATAAAATAACAGTTAAATACCTAAGTTATATTAATACTTTTATTGCTGATAACTATATACACTTACAAAAAATATACAGTTCATATTATCATATGTAAGTATTATATAATGTTTTAATTGTCCTTGGGAGAATACACACATATAGCATAATACAAAATATATACATTCATGACCGTAGGAAAATATTCAGATATATCATAATACAAAATATATACATTCATGACAGTAGGAAAATATTCGGTCACATTTAGCACATGTAGAATCCATGATTTTAGAAATAAAAATGAAAACGGAATGTGTTACTGTATATAAGTTTTTGATCATAGTTATATATTTTAATTGGAATACTTTGATTTAACCTATCAAAAAATTTTTTTTAGAGATTTTCCCAACCTCCCAAGATTTAATTACATTTCATTTTTTATTCTACTCTGTACTGTCTTTATTTGAATACAAGTAAGGCTTGAGTAAAACACAATCATAATCAAAGCAATGACCTACCTGATTAAATAACCCGTTCTTTTGTTAATGAGCAATCGGTGTTCTTCATAAGGAAACTTGGAACAGTAATATGAACAATGCCCATTTGGGTCACATAATACAAGCTTTAACAAACTATTGTGATTTTGCCAAAGTAAAATAACAATTATACCAAACGATTTTCAACTCGAAACAGAGAAATTCAGTTATAAACGTGATGTGTCGACTTTTATTCTAGCTTTAAAAGTTTTGTAAGAATAAATTCGAACATATTTCTTTGAAGCATTTTTCATTCATTATTTAAAGATACAGCAAAAGATCGTCTGGATAAAATATTACGGACAAGCAGTCAATCTACGGTCGTAACTACATGAATTTTGTGGCCGCCGTCACGGATCGTGCGTATCCGTTATACCAATGCTGACGGACATTCTTGAACAACTTAATACTCTCCTATTTTCGCACATAAGATAATACATCTAGCGACAATAGTGAAAGCACAATGCTAATTCTTGTGGAATGTCTTATCTCACCAGTTTGTTCAGACGGGTTCGTGTCGCTTTTTTGTTTGTTGTGTGTTCCGATTGCATGTTCTTCAGGTGAGATTATCGTTAACCATAACTTATAATTTTGTACATTGCATTTTACTTTATAAGGACAGGTAAGGTCTGTAAGACGACAGGAGAATAGAATATCGAACACAGCTAAATAAAGGTCTGTTTTGACTTTTGAAGTCTTTGAATACTATTCAGCGGTTTGTACTATCTAGAGGAAATACATCAGTATGTGTTATCATTATAATTTAAACTAGAGTAAAAAAAAACTGAGCAATGCTCACCATTGATACCCCCGCTTCATGATTTCTTCAAAAATGCACGTGTTCGTACTTATGAACATGAAACTTACTCTTCTAGTGTAGGAAGAGTTGCAGATAAAACATTGGAACCCCCATCACCCCCCACCTCAAAGAATAGCAATGTTAATTGTTTTCTGTGGGAAAACCCAGATATCATTCCGATCAAAATGTTAAATATCAGGTGCACAATGGCGCTATGTGATAATGATTCTGTTTAAGTTTCATCAAATTCCATTCAGTGGTGTAGGAGGAGTTGCACATAAGAGATGGGTATCCCCTTATGTCAATGACAAAGGCCATGTTTTTCTATGGAAAACCCCAATATCAATCTGATCCAAATGTTAAATATCTCCTGCACAATGGCACTATGTGACAAGGATTCTGTGTAAGTTTCATCAAATTCCATTCAGTGGTGTAGGAGTTGCAAATAAGAGAAAGTGTAGCGGACTGACGGACGGACGGAAACCCCTATCACTATATACCTCCCGTTTTTCAAGCGGGGGTATAAAAATAGACGTTTGCAATTATTTACATTTTTCGATGAATGCTGGTTGCATATACGTCAAGCTGGCGACGTCTGAACATCAGTTATTTGTTCAGTTTTCTGAACAGTCGTTTCGTACCTGCCATATCGTACTATACAAAAAACTATTTCGTACCATATGTTATTTGTCTATGGTGAATTTTATGTACTTGCATCCTACAATTCGCACGATACAAATTTTGAACCATATAGAATTTTTTATGCCAATTCATGTACCATCCAGTAAGTATCGTATGAAATTTTAGCTGTATATATAATGGTCCGTTGGTTTATTTCGAGATTATTTTGGATTTTGTATGTGGGTATTTGACATTTTTTCTATAGGTAGGGTTGCATCCAATTTCATTTTTATAGAATAATAGACATGAATGCAATTTTACCTTTTATTTGTAATGAGGGATGAAAAAAGAGTACCTTTCTCCGTTTTCCCTCCTCATAAATAAACACGCATATCAATACTATTGAAATATCAAATTCAAGCAAGTGAAATTTGTCTAGTTTAGATAGAGGACAAAAGATGAAAACATTAGCATTATTGGAATCTAGTCTTATGATGAACTGTTAGTCAGCAATTAAAACAATTTGTTAAATCATTGAATTTTTGTTTATAGGACTGGTACAAAATATCGTTATAGCGTCATTACAATGTCTCACTTTGACAAACTGTCTCAACACAACAAGCTTCCAAATATTGACGACAGTCAGTGAGCGTACCTGACACGGTTATAAACGGTCAACAGATATGGAATGCAACATGGATGTAATGGTTCTATCACTTAGCCGGCTTGTGTGTTTTTTTGATCAACCAGTAGACTTTCAAGTGTATGTATTTATTTCAATAAAATTTTACCAACTAATTCCTTTAAGTTAAAAGTCCGTCTGAGCAGTTAAACACGGCGCATAGATTTTTATTAGAGGAGGAAGCCGGAGTACCATGAGAAAATCGTCGACTTTCGGAAGAAAAACCGGCAAACCTTGTCAATTAAGATTGGAGTCGATGTACACCATGACTGCAGTGCGATTCGAACCCGCAATCCCAGTGTTGATGGGCCACGTGATCAATAGTAGACAACCTACCTTAGCCACACGGCCGCAGAGGCCCCTTAAAAATTTGTTAAATCAATAAGAAAACGGAAAATAATGTTCAAATAAAACTAAAATCAGACATACATAGAAATTACCAATTGCAAAGCAAGTTCCCCGTTAAGAACGAGATTAACAATTCTTCATTGATGTTATAGCAATAAATTACACATCCTAAATGTATTGTGACAAACTAATTTGTACCTAACTAAAACAAATAAAATGTACACGCTTGTCGACATCTACAACTCTGGAACAATAGGAAATGAGGTTGTGTGTATCTTGGTTAGTCAGCTCACATAACAATTGTTATACGTTGTGTTCCTTGTTGGCTCACGAGTTTCTAGTGAGACAAATGGAACTCGTTCAAGTCGCGACGGAAGGTATCGACTTACTCTGTCTTTCTCGCTTTTAATCTTCTTGCATACTCTGCACTTCTGATTGCCCATGGTCTTTGATTATTTGAAAATTCGTCTTCTGGAAAATCACGATGACAACCAAGACATTCCATATAGCCTTTAGGGAAGCCTTTTAGACCCTTCATTGGTATGATGTCTATTGGAAGATAAGGATTGCGATCATATTCGTTGTATGATCTTTTATCTAAGGTCCGCTTTGTTTCACAGTAGAGTTCTGATGCTATTCGCAACCGATTTAATCCTTCATCATCCGTCTTCAACACTTCAAATAACTTAAAAAGACCTTTCGCGTCATAAGCTGCATACGTAAGGAGTTCTTGTGTTAAAGGCCGTTTGGCCCATATGATTTTTTCGCTCTTAATTCTATAGGCAACCTTTTGTTTTGCACGGACTGCATCTAAATCCTTCGCATAGTGATACATACAAGACATTAAACTTTCCAACCTAATAATCTCGTTTTCACGAGCACTGCGTTTCAAAGTAGAAATTGGATTTGCTTGTACCACCTTGCTTATTATTTCTAGCAATTGTATATCGTGTACACCTGCTAACTTAACACCAAACAAGTGCCACAATGCATCAGAATCTTCACGACGTCAAACATAAGTTTGTCGATTTGCCGGTTTTCGAGTATTGCTTTAAGTCCTTTGTAGAATTCCAATCTACCTAAAACAAGAATGTCAAATAGATACACGTTTTCTTCTGTGGCAAGTGCTAAAAGTGTGATTGATCCAGACCTTGACAAATTAACGCCTTCCATATCAACTGCGATGACTGGTCGTTGTTTAACGTAATTATTGATTTCAAGTAAACTTGAGTCAAGGTCATTTTCGACCGAAACGTATTTGTACAGAGATGGTTCTGATTTTTCACATTTAACCGTTTCTAAAGGTGTCTGATCAATTTTTACATTTTCCAGTTTTTCTCTTGAAGACTCCTGATCGTGTCTGTTTTCTCCTGTTTCTTCATGATTTCGTAATGTACTGGTCTCTTCTAAAACTTCCATGTTTAATTGTTCCTTCCTAAAAATGTGTAATTGAATATGTAAAGAATACTAAATAATTTTGAGTCATCAAGGATTGTATTCAATGGGTTAAATATAACTTAATGAGATAAACTAGCAAAATTATATTAAATGCTCAAAACAGGATAACAAACTAAAACTAGAAAAACTGCAAGTAATGCTCTTTTATTGTCTCTCAAGCTTCCCACCCTAAATAAAATTTCGAACAAAATGTAAAATATAAGGTGCGTAATGGAAATATGAGACAAAGGATATGCGCATTTGAATTCAATTCCATGCTGTTATGTAGGATTAGTTGCGGATAAGAGATGGGTAACACCGATTGTAACGGACAGAGGGACAGACATCCCAGCACAACCCCCTCCAAAGGGAAAATTATAATAAATTTTAATATTACCAGATTACTTTCCCAAAAAACTTTCAAATTAAAATAGTTATAACAGTAATTGGAACGCTACCAATGTTAGGTTCATGACATTCTCTTTATTTAATATTTTACCTAGTTACCAATATAACAGTAGTAACTGGTTAACTAATAAACGTACATGTATTTAAAATAAGTATATTTGTAAAATATAAAAAAAAATAATAAATAAAAATTTTATAACAATATTATTATATATTTAAGTAATCAATAGAAAGATGTACTTACTCAAAAGCAGTTCGTAACGATCCTAAACTGTGAGAAAGTATAATACGTAGATGAATAGTAAATGTTTGACTAAAATAACTTAAATTTAAATGGTGTTTGGCAGATTATCAATACTTGTTTACTTTTTCAATGGGTGCATAGCAGTTATTGTAAAAGTGTCATTTAATATGGTTTTCAAAATAAAGATCTATTCTTTGGCATTACACCGAAGGGCGTGCCAACTTTTAGCGTCAAGAAAATATTACGCAGTTAATTAAAAAAAGAATTTATCATTGATACAAAAATTGATTGCGTCGTCCAATGCGAATAACGGTATAATGTAAGGTATTTATTACTTCAAAGCGTTAAATTAATTTCGTGAACTAAAAACTTAATATAATAACTCCAGCTAAATGTACAGCAATGCCTAGAAGTTGTGTTTTGAAAGATGCCAATCTACCTTAAGTGTGCATCAAGTTTTGACAAGATTTATTGTTCGGTTAAAGACGACAAATATTATTTTATAGTCAAAATACAATTACCTGTCAGATATTTTCTACCTATTGGTCAATCAATTCTTCATTCAGATAACAGCTGTTCAGAAAACTGCTTCTATTTATTCTATTTAAAGCTCATATGTCAGTAATAACTGGACAGCTAATCTTGCACGACTCACGTAAATTTAAAACATCTAACCTGATGATTGTCATTGGGTACAGTGTTAGATAACAAAGTTAAAGGTTTTTATTCACATGAGTCGTACATGAGTAGCTGTAATAATAGTTCGTAATTAAAGTCATCATTAGATTACTCATTAACGTGTCTCTAGTCCGCATCCTTTAATATATTACAGTTCATTTATTGATTTACGACCTCGCCAGGTAGTCACTTTAGAACAGTCCGATTTAATTCTAGTTAACCATTCTATAATCACTCTTTAATGCAATGTTAATTTGTTAATTCAGTATCGTAATCCATATCGAAAGTCTGTAGTATTACATTCCTCAAATGTAACAGGAAATAAAACTTATTTCTCCGGAAAATTGTCCACACTACAGATACGTAAAAGTTAACAAGTGTCTATGAGTCCTTCTCACACTGTTTAATTGTCTGCTGTGCTGCTCTCAACTACTAAAGCATGCGCATTCGTATTTACATCAACGTCGGGTTTCTATCATTATATACAATGACGTTGTAAGAAAATAGCAAAGAAAACCGACCGAACAATATTAGCTCAAAGCCAAGGGACAGTTACAAATTATGATATAGACAAACAGAACACAAAAATCAAAAACATAAAACACAGAAAAAGAGTAACCCGAAAAACATGAGCGCACTCAGATGCTCCGGACGAGTGAGGTAAGCAGTGCCTGTCTCTAATTAGACACCCGTCGAGTTACTCATCGTCATGTCTAGGGAAAAGTCAAATCCAGGAATAGGAAACACTACCTATGACTCAGCAAACATGTCAAATAGTATTTAAGACACTGATTTTCCATAACAATCAATTAAGTCACCTCTGGAGAGGTAACATCAACCTAGGTCCAACAAACCAATGTTTGAGTAGTTTAGCAGTGAACAGCAGTGATCGATCTAGAAAATAGGAATACCGATCGTAGGATCTAGAATAACGTATAAGTTGTGAAATGTACACACCATATGCTGGAGCTGATGGAATGTTGCTGTCAATGAACGGGAAGTTGACAATTGGAAAGTTGAAGTCATCACATTTGTCGTAGAGTCTAGTTTGTAGTTTTCCTGAGTATATTTCTATAGGTAGGTCTAAGTATGAGGCTGACCTAAGTGTATTGGTGGTGTCCTTAATTTCAAGCTCGATAGGGTAAATTGAATGTAAATAGTCACCAAATTTAGCATTGTTGAGGGATAAAACATCATCAATATAGCGGAATGTTAAATTAAAGGTCTGGGCCTGTGTCTTTTCTTTCTTCTTTAGTAAACTTTCTAGGAACTCAGCCTCATAAGAGTACAAAAACAGGTCGGAGAGGTGAGGAGCACAATTAGCACCCATTGGAATACCAACAGTCTGTTGAAAAACATGGTCTCCACACATCATGACGAATGTGTTGTCAATCAGAAAATCTAACATGTGACAGATTTTGGTTTTCAGTATATTTAGTATTAGATTTAAAGCCATTGATGGCAAAGTTAGTCATGACTAATTACCAGGTATTTATATTGTCTCTATCCGTTTTTCTTGAAAATGCAGCGTTGTATTAGATCTTTAAGCATGGTTTAAGCTGCGTATGAGGGATGGCCGTATAGAGTGTCGAAAAATCATTTGTTTTAATGCTGTTACAATAGAAAAGAAATCCAGACCTCAAGATGTCTATCGGGTCTTTTGAATATTTTAATATCCACATTTCATTTATTTCACTCCTGGAGTAGAAAGTGTCACTGTTGCTAAAAGGTCCCCCTTTTACTGTTGTGGTCAGGATACTGTTTTTGGTAGTACACTCAGACGATCCTTCTATAAAACGCTGTTTGTATGGATTTTTGTGAAGTTTTGGAATCCAATACAGTAAGGAGAGACCACAATCTTAGACTTTGATTTTGAGATCAAGGGATGCCAATACCGATTTGTGATTTCAATAATTCCTCTTTTGAAAGCGCAGTGAATGTGTATGTAGGATTGCCAAGTGAACCGTCAATGCCTAACTTATTAATTAAACACTCTAGTTAATGTTTTTTGCAGATAAAAATAATGTTCTTAGGGGCTTTATCTGCTGACACAACAACGTATTTGTCATAAATGTCGGACAAAGTTTTAAGAGCATCAAGATTTCTTGCTTAGTACTCATAGACCTTCTTAAACGACTTATTCTTATTTTAATTACCTCAAGGCCTTTACCCACACGGACAATGTATCAACCTCCTGGTCCTCTTGCTTCGCCCATTTTCTGGCATAGTCTCTATTGGATCCATCAATAATTTAAAGTTATAATTCCAGATGGATTTAAGTTCACAGTACTTTGGTCTTTTGGACAACACACTGCGGAGTTTTTCATTTTCAACAACATTACGATCTCCAGTTATCACGTGCCCTGAAGGACTATATATGAATAAGGAATATCAGCAAGAACATTCGGGGGGGGGGGGGGGGGGTTTGGCCTTGAAGACATTGATCAAAAGATTATGCAATACACGTTTGTAATTGAAAATTTTTGGTGCAAGGGGGGTAGTTTAGGTATCATAAGATATGATATGAATTGATTTGTTTTTGAAGTATGGTGGCATTTTGGAAGTAACAGACATGTGATGCAAGATATTACCAAGATTGATAGCATGTTGTATAGTGACAAAGACCATGACTACGTTGTCGCCTGTATTCAGGACTGGAAAGGTTACCTATACTGTCGATTTTGTCATTGCACCCATACGGTATTCCAGTGCCTAATTTTCTGATCCATTATTCTTCTTTTTGTCTAAGTAAAGGTGTAATTAATTCAGGATAGAATTATGGTAGATTGTTTCAAGAATGCGGACCTTCATAGACTGAATAGAGTGGTCTGGCATTATTTACATCTGCGTAAACATGACTGTACTGTTTTACCATTATCAATACCAGTAACATTCTTGTCGTGATCGTATAGTGTTTATTGATTCTTGCTCTTCGGCGCCGTTGTGAGATTTCGAACTGGGTATAAGCTACCGTTCGTGTCTGTAACTAGTGGTACAGAGGCTTTATCATCTAAGTAGAGTGTTTCATCACCCTCGATATTTAGAGACACCACTTGAGCCACATGTCATACTTAGGTGTGACTACCTTAACCTTCTGTTATCTCCCCTGTTGGCTACACATCTATGTTGGAACCGTTTAAAATACTTGCAAACAAGAATTAATGACAAAGAATCTTGGGTAGGAAGTATATAAAAATATTTAAATTCCTAAAACTAGATTATATTTTAAACAATCATTCACATTTCAAAGCTAATTATATTATCAAAAGAACTAAAAATGTTATATCTCAGAAAAATTTATTTCTATTTGGAAAGAGAACATTTACAATGATGAAAGAACATCAAAAGGAGGAAATAAACTTAGAACCTATAGACTTTTTAAATCTAAATTTTTAAATGAAAATATCGTTTTATTGGAAATAAATCAAAAAGTCAATTATTAACAAAATTAAGAATAAGTGATCATGACCTTAACATTGAAAAGGGTAGACATATAGGATTAGAAGTTAAGGACTGTGTATGTAAAGTTTGTAATTTAAATCTACTTTGTAGAAGTTGAATTACACTTTTTTACCCAATGTAACACTTATGAAAATGAACGTACAGACTTTTTTGTTTCCATTTCCGAAAAATATAAGAATTTTGAAAGTCTCTCAAACAAAAATAAATTTATTTGGCTCATGTCAGCAAAAGATGAAGATTTAATAAAACTATTGTTTAAAATGACAAGTTTTAATAATATCAGAAAACAAATATTAAATATTTTTTTAACCAAGGAGTATTATAATTATCATTATTATTATTATTATTATCTTTCCCCCTTTAGTTTTAATACCCAATTTACATTTACACAACTGCTTTTATTATTATTTGCATTACTATTATGATTATTATAATTTTACCAATCACACAAATGTTTAAAGTTTTACTTATTTCCCTTAACCTTATTGCATTGTACATATTTATATTTTTCTCTAATGATGATTACATGCTCAATATTGGGTTGCAGTGATTTGTTAATAAAATATCTTGTATCTTGTATCTTGTATTAAAATGCCTAAACTTAAAGCAATTTCAAAATAAATAACTGAATATAACCAATTAGACATTTCTTCGTCGGGTTAAATTTGTTGCAAGTCCTCGAGTCTAGAGATCAGATTGTTCATTGGAATATCCTTTTAATAAGTTCTTTATGCAACTGGATAATTTATTTCCTAAATACACATGTAATTGTTCATCATATAATTGCACAGCGCCTTTAATATTTTAGACTTTTAGCGAGTAAATGCAAGTTTTAATTTTCTTCTCTTTGTTGTCAGAAAGCCTATCGACATATTACTATATAGCTATCGCCTGAATAAGAGTCTGAAGTCGGTGACATTTCACAGTCGGATTCTTCTCGTTTTTACTAGCCAATTTCTTTTTTAATTCAAACAAGCGAATATCATCTTCATCAAAGGAGGATTTTCTTTCCTTCCGATGACTTTTATAAAATTTTGCTAAGGGTTCTTCATCATTTTCACTTTCGCTACTTTCCGGGGAATAACATAATTACTTTTTATCATAGATCTACCTGTTTTATCTTTGGGAATAACCCATTCTTTAAGGTTAGCTGACCTTAAATGTTCTGCGTGTACTTTAGTAGTGGACCCGTCGAACTGATTCTGCATAATAACATTTACGGGGGATCTTTGTTCAATTATGGGATAGTAAGATTTCCATAAAAAAAATACCATTTTCCTTTTCGAATATCGAAAAGTACAAAAAAAAAAAAGAAAAGGAAAACAACTTAAGCAGGTACGCTCGTTCTTCTTGTCTGTAGTTGGAATGGGATTGCAAGTTTTTGTCTAATCCATAATCTAACTTGTTATTTGTCATTCTGATGCAGTTCTTGATGTAACGTCAATTATGATTGGATAACGTGAATAATTTCAAGGCATCAATTCCACGATTGATGCCGTCAGATTTTAACGCAAGCGCAGACGTTATTTCCAGCAAGTAAAAAATTCCAATTTCAATTAGTAAATTTAGTTTTGTATTGCCGTAGCATTAGAATGGAGATAACTGTATTGTATTTGAAGATTTGCCGGCATCAATTGGTGATTTGATGGTCGGAAATATCCGTTTACTGACTCCGCTTACGCGTCGCCAATAAACTCAATTGACGACCATCAAATCACCAATAGATGCCGGCAAATTTTCAAATATTGTCATTATATGTTATTTAGAATTGTGCAAAAGTTACGAAACAACAAAGTATCTACCATAATGATTTATAACTTTAAACATAGTTAGTCGGTAGTAAACCAAATTGTGACCCTTAATTCTCATCTTACAATATTATTCAAAAATTGATTCGTACTTGTTCAACTGTAGCATTTGCGTTCAGGATTTTGAAGATGCAAAGGCATATATTATTAATTACATTGTTGTCAAAACTGCTAACGAACAAAACATGAGAACTAACTATTCAGATTGCTATAACATTATGACAGGAAAACTGAGATTGTCCCCACGTAAAATTATCGCCATTCAGAATTATCTCTAAAATCTACACAGAAGGTAAACTGTCCGATCAGCGCGCGTCGTTTTGCATTTATTTACATGATTATTACTGAGTAGAAGACATCAGCTAGAACGACATCAATACTCGTCATCATTATAGTACAACGTTTGAAATGCATTAAATTGTTCCTATTACGAAACACTGGCGGCATTTGAACATCGCCTACATTTATTTGATTCTGTTGCGTCGGGTGTAGTAATTTGTTTCATAGCCTTGGTATCCTTGGCGACATTTTATAATCAACCACTGGGTCAATGCATCTGCTGGTTGACTGTTAGTCTTCGAGGGTATCACCTGCTCAGTATTTACACTTCGGTATCATTGATTCTTTCAAAGCAGGTTCCAGTCTAAACTAATTGTATGTGGACTTCATTACTAGTATTGTAATTTAAATGTTCAATCTACATGAAAGTAACAACTCGTATTGGACAATTTAGCAAACATTCTTTTCATATCTTAGATAGCGCCAGGACCTATGGGACTGTTTAATGCTTCCTTTCTACTGTTTCGCAATTCTAATAGGCTAGAAAGTGCAAGTGAAACTTAACAATGACACTTTGTTGAATTCAATTAATATCCAAATAAAGAGACATTGTCATTAAAAATGGATTTTGGATGTTTTAGTTAAAGCTAAACAAATTTATTAATTTTTTTATGTCTGCATATCTAAGTTATATGCCCATCAATTTTGGTCTAATGGTAGCTTAGTGTTTGTTTGTTTTTGTTTGTTTGATTGGTGTTTTAACGCCACTTTCAGCAATTTTTCAGCTATTTCATGGCGTCCAGTTTTTATTGGGGGAGGAAGCCGGAGTACCCGGAGAGAACCCCCGACCTGCGGTAGGAAAACTGGCAATCCTTGTCAATTAAGATTGGAGTCGAGTACACCGTGTCTGCAGTGAGAATCGAACCCGCAATCTCAGTGTTGACAGACCACGTGATCAATAGTAAACGAACTACCTTGACCACTCGGCCACCGAGGCCCCGCTTAGTGTTTGGTACTTGTCAGTCACCTGACCTTAAACCTAAGTAATGATTTAATAACTATATTCAAGTTTTCATATCTTAAATCCAAAAAATGGACACAGAATTCTTAAATCCTTTTAGATTAAGTCGAGGATAATGCCAGACAAAGGGGAAAACTTGAAGATGACGTTGACTCTCGTGCTTAATCTGTCCTCTGAGACACTCATGTCGTAGAGCAATTACCTTCATTACAATCGTGTTGTTATACACGGCCCCTAACAATATTGTATTTGTATGCAAAACGCATTGCATTAACTGCTTACATGTAAAAAGGAATAGGTTGGCAAACCAACATATACTCCTTCGACAATTACAAAAAGAAAATCTTTTAAAATCAAAGATGCATATTTTATTCCTTTTCGGCCATGGATGAGGAACTGGATCTTCCATTACTCTACTGGATTCCTGACACAAGTTTCCTTATGAACAACATTATATGCTGGGTTTGCTAATTGCTCCACTAAAACCCTTTTCCAAACTTTTAACATCTATTTTGTCGGCAGTTAAAAGGAGGCTTCAGAGATACTGTGAAACAAGCTACTACAGAGGTGGCGTGAAACAGATGTGGATATTAAAATTTCTAAATATCTGTTACAGAACATGCAGTCTTATTAACTCTCTTCATCCAAGTTTAGCACGTTTGCCTTTTCTACTGTTTATATTACTATTCCACATAATAAACTTTAAAGAAAAATGGAAAAAAATGTTCATGTTGCTTCACATAAAAGAATGGCAAACCCAGCTATAAATATCTGGTTTTGGTCAGGACAAATTATACTTCGTAAATGACTACTCCCATTCTTACAAAAATTCCTCTGCTACTGAATTCATCAATGGGTACCAACGGCTTGTTGACTACACGTATTAGGCTGATTTTATACAGAGTTTCTTAAAAACAAGAACAAATGGTTAGCCTCTTCTTCAGATTCCGCTATACGGATAACATGCTTTCACCGACTAATTTAAAATTCGGTGAATGTTGATTGCATTTATCTAGTTGAACATGCAATTAAGGACACTAGAAATTGACAATAATAAAGGGTTGAGAACAAAGGTTTACGACAAACGTGATGATTTTAATTTTCCTATTATGAATTTTCCAAACCAATCTATTCTGTCTATGAAGGTCCGCATCCTTGAAAAATTCTACCATAATTCTATCTTGAATTAATTACACCTCTACTTAGACAAAAAGAAGAACAATGGATCAGAAAATTAGGCATTGCAATACCACATGGGTGCAATGACAAAATCGACAGTATAGGTAACCTTTCCAGTCCTGAATGCAGGAATGCGAGTGACAACTTTCCAGGGAGTATACATTCCCAATTTATCAGGTACTCAAAATCCTGTATGTCCTATTCTGATTTCCCCGAGTGTGTCTGCTGACAAAAAGCTACTTAACCATGCGTTCATGTTGGCAAGATTAAAATTATCACTTAGAAAATTTACGGTCGTCATCATGACTTGTTTGACTGTTAAGGAATATCTGCGTCAACAAATGTACAATAATTTTTGTTCTTCGTAACCACAATTCCTTCTTCTTACTGGAATATGACAACCACCTTATTTGACTACTTGAAGGATTTTCACCCCAGACTGAAACGTTTAATGCGTGAAGCAGGAGTTGCTCAATCTTCCAGAGCACCTGGACTTACCCCGTTTGTTAGTTTGGTTCGTGTTACTTAAATATTTTGTTTTTGTATTGTCAGTTTGTTTTGTGGTTGTCTCCACTTTTATTTAATCGTGGTTTTCTCTATTATTGACTTGTTTTCTATTTAATATTACTACTCATCTTCCATTTTTTTTGTTCTTAAATGCTTTAGTTATACTAAAATACCTTGTGTTTTTGTGTGCTACATATTACCTGGAATACAAGTTACATTACAGAAATATGTACTTAAGGCTTATGCTTAGTTTTGCTTTTTGGTCAAACATGATTAATGTAGGACTCTAGTGCTCTTCTTATCATTTTCATTTGCTTTGACATTTACAGTGTGCTGTACTGTCATATCTATGAATATGCTCTCATGCTTGTTTGCTGTTTTTATAATGTTTATATTTTGACTGGACGAAGACATCATTTTTTTAATCGTCGTTTAGCAATAAATCTTAAAGTTTTATTTTTATAATTTGGTGGATTGTAGAGTTTACATGCTTTAACATTAATGGAAAATAAATCACATGTCATCTAGAAAAGATGACAGAGAGCTTTTGGCGAATGATAAAATACTGATACTATAATCTTTGTTTGATCAAGGATTTAACTGGTAAATGACCACTAAAGACCAGTAGCTAATAAAGAACTTGTTTTTTTAAATAAAGTCTTCTCTCTTTAAAATGTACTCTGTGCTTTCTTTCTAAGGACCAGCCACTGTATGGATTATATATGCTACAATGAATAACAACAAATACTTTTTTATAACAATTTACTCCTTTGTATAAAAATAGAAACATCAATTATGACATGATATCCCATCATGCAATGTTGATATCCAGTTTATAACAACCAATTTTGTTTGAAATGAAAAGTAAATTTGCTCATGAAAATTATATTATTAAGTCAACATGAAAGAAAAATTGTTTCTATCGTATAAACTACACGTACAACCTGTTAAGGAACATGTTCAACTGTGAAACATTTCTGTCAGCTGAGTTGAGGACACTACCAAACTTCTTTACTGCCTTACAATTTTGTCCCATCTTTTAAAATTCAAAATAAGGTTTGATACCTAACTTGTAATAATAGCAAACAAAAATGGAATAACTGTACTAGCTATAGTTAATCACACATTATGATTTAGTACCATTATCTTTGGTGTGCGAAATTGAACAGATAGAAATAAACACAAAGAGGACTACCACACAAATGGAATTAAAGGAGAACATCAGAACTGAACTAAGACTGCTGATTAAAAATACAAAATTAATTAAAATAAAATGTAATTTGGAGCGATAAATTGACCCCCCCCCCCTCCCAATAAAGGAAACACTGATTTCAAGCACAGGAAATCCATCAGTAAACAAAGCTTTAAACATGTGAATGTGTAAGCTGCCAGGAAAAATGTACTTTAAGTAATATTTCAAGAATATGCACAGGTTCTAGTGTATAACCTCTCATGAAATTTGGAATGTTCCTTATAATTTAATTTTAACCGTAATACTGGACTTTTTTAACAGTACATCAGTGATGATTTCAATGAACTATTTGAATTTCAAGTCAGTAAGAATAGGTCATGTAATCAAAGTTATTTTGTATAGTGTGGGTTGCTCCATATGAATAAGCCATCAGATTTCAGCTCACAAAGCTGACCAAATTGTTGCTGTATATATAATAAATATGAAAATAATGTGTAAACTTATAAAATATCAGCAAACCATACTCATGTAGGCTAATTAAATAAAAAAACTCCCCCGAAAGGACATTTTGTATTTTTTTATGAAGCAGTTCTAGTTTTGAACTCAAAATATATTAAAATTGTTTACATCTCCGGACAGACAGAAACCTCAGTTTAAACTCAAACATATAAAATAAAAAAAGAAAAAATATAAATGCCTGATATTATATACCATTTATAATAAATAAACAAACATAACAAACAAATAAATACTACAGGTAGAAAAATACTATTGGTTTTTTTCTAGACATGATTTAAAAATATCTTGAATTATCCTATAAGATTGTCAGACAGAGGGATTATCTGGGATATTTTAAATGTAGTCTAGTAAAAACACCAGATGTATTTTAATAAACGATTTTTTCAAATGAGCATTTAAAAAACAACTGTTTCACCAAAACGTTTTCAGTAGTGGTTCTTTACTTAGCAGAATGATTTAATTTGACTAACAGCAAAGCATAAGCCATGTGTAAATAAACTTGATACATAGTTTATTGCACAACTTTGGACCTGAATGAAAAATTGAAATAATTTACTGATTTGCTAGTTATTAGATATTTCTTTTCATCACTATTTCGTTAAAGTTTGATGATGCCATATGAGGAAAAGCAATCTGACTCTAAAAGCCGTTTAAGGATAGTTATTAGCAGTTTATAAGGATGTTGTTAGGTAAACAATCACAATGTTACAAACAGCGATAAACAGATTACTGTTTGTTTTATTTCCTTGATCTCATTATCCATGTCGATACTAGGCACTGGATGGATAATTTCGATTGTGGAATAAAACAAAAATTAATCTACATAAACTATGATTCATCATCAAAAGAAAAAGTAGAAAGTTAGTGATAAAGCAGGATCACAGTGAAAATATCTATGATAACTGTGTAATCAACTGTCTTTCATTGGTTAATTCTGTTGTCTATTCTTATGTCCTAATGACCATAATGCTTTCTATGTTGACTTTAAAGATACTTCAAACATAATACATCTTCTGTGAAAATCAATTAAAAAGAGGTTTAGGTCCAAGAGTTTTGTTTTCCTTTACTGCACAGATAAAATACATGAATAAAAAGTATTAATAAATTTTAACACACACAAACTTCAGCCATCAAGGCGGTTACAATAAATAAAAAGTTATATGCAATGAAGTTATTGCTTTGAGTTGTTTGTTCTAATATTGGACAGGGGATAAATCAGTTTCTGTGGTTGATTACCTGACTAAAAATGCCACCTCTGGCTACCATATAAAATGTACTGGAACAGAAATAAATAAAAGTCAAGGCTCAGCCATGTATGACATTGCGTTAACTAACAATAAGTAATCAATGCAATGCTAGGGCCATCTCAACAGATGGCACTTTAAAATTGAGTAATCACTGTCCTCCTCACACCCATTTGATATTCTGTATTTTAGTTTAAGTTTTTGGACATGAAGCTTTTACCTCCCACTTCTGGGAAGTTAAAGTGCTGTTCTGGGTGAACGGTCCTTATATCTCAAACAATAAATAACTACAGTAATAAACAGCATAATAGCTGAATGAAAAGAGTATTTACATGTATGACGATACATGTTAAAAAAAAAGATCAAAACTATGATCAAAACAAAAACACAAAACATAAATAGTGTCTATTGCACAGTATAATACCCAGATTTCATTGTTACATTGTCCAAAAAAATTATCTTTCTAATTCTGAGAACTAAAACAATTCTCTGTTCATAGTACATTTATTTCACTTCTTATATAGTTTGCTTAAAAACTTGTCCACATTAAGCTTGGTCAGGTCTACAGGAGTCTTGCACTGAAAATAAAACATACATAACATTTTTACATAAGCTATAATTTTTAAATCAAACAGTTTTATTTCCCAAGTTGAAAAGAGATTACAAATCATGTATTTATATATTTTAAATGGCTGTTTTAACTGTTTTAAAGCAAGAGACTCAATTAACATTTTCCTACAATTTGCTCATCTAACAGTTCTAGTCTGAAGTAATTGCTAACTTAAAATACAGTTATTTAACACATTCATCACCTATTTAGTAATAAATTCAAATAAAACAGATCTTCAAAGGTAACCATTTTTAGGTTTCCATGACAATTTAATTATACTGGTAACATAAACATGATAAACATTCAAACAGTCAATCTGTTTATTTGATGGTGTTAATCTCTACTTTCTGCAATTTTCCACCTATATTGTGGCATTCAGTTTATATTTGGGGAGGAAGAAAGAGTACAAGGAGAAAACACCCAACTTTCGATAGGAAAACTGGCAATTTTTGTAAATTAAGATTAGAGTGGCATGCACCCTGCCCCCAGGGAGACTCCAATCTGCAAATTCAGTGTTGACAGACAACATCATGATCAAGAGTATACAACTAACTACCTTAACCACTTGGCCACCAAGGCCCCAACATTTAATCTGAATTACCTTTTTAGCCTTTGGTCTGGACTCTGTACCCTGTAAATATATTGTTATTATTAATTATAACCTCTAACCCAGTAAACTCACTGAAATGTTTTCAGCATCACATTTATTAATTCATACAGTTATTAATTAACATTTCAACATTGTTTAACTGAAAAAAATGTTGGTGTGAAAGAATCATACAGGTATAGCTAGACAGAGGCAATTTTTGTGGTGAAATCATACAACTGGGCGAGGACAATTTTATTTAAAATTCTATGTGGGCAATAAGGTTGTTACGAACAGCTGATCAGTGTTGTGTTCAACGAAATATAAACACATACAATGTACATGTACTTAGTACACACAACTGATTTTTCTCTGCAAAGCACACAGGATAAAGTAGGTACATGTATATGCTTTGCAAGGATTGGTTGACTAGCGAGTCAGTATAATGAGTCATATATTATCAGTTGAAATGTTTACTTGCTGACACCATAATTGTGTGCCCTTGGATCACACTTTTGAGAACAAGTTTAGCTTGTTACTTTCATACAAAAATAATTTATTAATTATTTTCTTTTTGTAAGATATCGTGCAACACTACAAAACTGTCAACCATATTATCACACTGTATAAAGGAAATATTCAGTGCATCATTACAATTGTACCTGCACAGTTTCAGTATAACAGGAACTAGTACATACCAGTATGTCATCTTCCTCTCTGGGCCTCTTGTTTCCAGTTTTGAACTTTCCACTAAAATCCTCCTGCTTACTATCAGTCAGGTTTCTCTTCGCCTTCTCTATCAACTGAGGAGGTTTATCCTTGGCTGTTTTAACCCTTGGACTGCGTCTCGGACTGGTACCCTCAAGGACATATTTCTTGGGAGTTTTTTGTGTTTTCGTAATTTGTTCAGATTTTTTGTTGTCCTCGTCTTGTCCTTTTGTGGACACAAAATACAGTCCATCACCACATTTCATGGAAGCAGTGACTCTCTTTTTTGGGGGTGTCATACTGTACTTATCCTTCAGTTGACTGTGAATTTCATCCTGAGATGACACCGAGGCCAGATTTACAGACTGTAATGTTTGTTCATTTGACTTCCTCAGACTTAACACCTCTCCTTCCTGTATTGTAACATGAGAATTGTCAACTAGTGTCACATCATTACTGTCACATGAATTCAATGTATGTTTCCAGGGGTTTTCCCACTCACCCTCAACATCGATCTCCTCACTATCTGTAGAGAATGGTGACCTTGTATTGTTCTCAAACAGCTGTGATTTAACATTTTTATTTTTAGGAGTAACACAATCGACTTTCTGCTGTTGCCTCTTTTTCGCAGAACTAATGATTTGTTCCAATTCTGATGAGCATGTGTCAGTTGAACTTTCCCTAGTAAGATGGATATCATACAGAGCAGGCATAGGAACAACTGATTCTGGTGTGGGTATGTCCTGTGTATTTGTAACACTGTCTTGGTTTGACAAGTTTTTTCTAGAATTGGTGGACCTCATCCAGGTCATATCCGTATTTAATTCTTGACCTAAGTGATTATTTGCCTGAGATAAAATACCCAACTGACCGATGAATTTCTGACAGGATGGCGAAACAATAAATCTCTGGCAGCTAGAGTCAACTATCGTGTTACAGACCTGTGACTGTGTTGGTCTTATACTGACTGGTGGTACTCGAATCCTATTCTGAATTTTCACAGGGACTATTTCTTTGGTCAGTTCTTGTATAATTGTACCTGTGTGAGCTTCTTTGGTCTGAATTTGTTCTGGAGTAATGAGCTGTGTAATTTGAGCTTCCTGAGGATTTGAGTTTGGTCTCCTGAAACTCATGACCTTGCCATTGTTCAAATGAATATTCCCTGCCGCATCAGGTATAAAATCATCTGCAATATTAGCTGTAACAGGGGAACACATTCTACTAATAGACTTATTTGTCAGATTCTGTCGTGTAATGCCATTTGAACATGTAGAAGAATTACTGTCACTGTCACTTAACGGATGATAAACAGACTTGTGTACAGTTAGTACCTGAGTATGAACTTTACTATCTAACACACTGGGAAGGCCAATTGTTTCTCCAGTAGCCAATGGCTTTGATTGTATCTTTGGTATAATAACAGTTTCAACAATATTTATAGGTGTTGTTGTCCTCGAAGAAGACTGATGTTCTGCCAGTTCAGTTTCACTCATAGAATCTGTGTTAAGAACATCTAGGACCGTTTTCTTTACTATTCTTCTTGAGGTAACTCTATTGTTTACCTTACCTCTAGTATTTGGTTTAATTAATTTGATCTGTTGCATTGGTTTCTGTTGTGTTGGTGTAAGTTTTGAGCTAGAATCATTAACATCAAAGTTTAAATTTCTGACGTGAAGTTTCTGATAACCAAATAAATCGACCAATGGTGTGGCAGTGTATATCACAGTTCCTGAAGAGTTCTGGTTATTGCTGTTTTCACTCATGACTGTATTCGACACAACATTCATGGAATTTGTCGGTTTTCGAGGCGATTCTAAAAAGTCAATGCTCTCAGAATAAAGAGTGTCATTTAAATTAGGCTTTGCTATATGAGGCTGTAAGGAATGTCCCTTGTCTGTCCCAACATCTATACCAATGTTATGTTGACTCTGTTTTGGCTGTAGTGCTGGCAGTATATTATGATAAGTACTACCATCCAATAATGGCATGGAGAGAAGTGGTGTTGTTTTCTGAACTGTGTTGTTTGACTGACTGGTACTGGATACACTACACTGAGGTTGTTCATGGGATAAAATTCTGGATTCAACATTCTCCTTCCCAGCTAAATTAGACACAGAATTGTCACTTTTTGATGATTCCTGTCTATTTTCTGTTAATGAAATATATGTCATACCTTTAGATTTTGGGGACATCACACATAAAAAAGTACCAGACTGAGGCTGCGATGTTGAAACTGCAAAAGTACCAGACTGAGGCTGTGATGTTGAAACTGTAAAAGAACCAGACTGAGACTGTGATGATGAAACTGCTAAAGTACCAGACTGAGACTGCGATACCATAACTCCTTTGTTTGTTGAAGTTAGTTCAGTGGCTGCTACACTGTTGGAATTTGGTGAGGTTTTACTATTGGATGAAGATGTTAACTCACCAATACTTTGTAATGGTGAGCTGTTTGTAGATGAAACAAAATTTCCTTCAGTATGTGATTGGATTTCCTCTGATGATAAGACTGTTCTACTGTTTGGCGAATCCTTTTTAAGTTTTTCTGGTGAAGCAATCTTGATTAATGCAGATAAACCTAAAATAAAATAGTTTGTAACACAAGTTTTATTGAGAGGTGTAAGTAATGCAAACTCATAATAATACAGACCTGTCTGTACAATAAAATGTTGTTACTTACACAATAGTGCATTATACTGATGAAAACTAAGAAATTCTAACTACCCAAATGGCCATGGAATCGACAAGGAATATTGATATGCACTTGCCTTTGGCTTAGTCCATATCAGTTTTCATGGTCAATACTATGGCCCACAGACTGTTGAATTAAGTGTAATTGCCATCAGTTTCATTTACTATTGCATTGAGGAAAATTTAAACATTTTCTGGTGTTGACCAGTCACATTTTCTGGCACTGACTGATAGCTAGCAGTCAATACATGTACTAGGAAATCAAACTTTGTGTACGATGTATTATGCACGAATTTATTACTAATATGCAATTAAGTATAAATATTACATTTTACCATTCAGATGCACTTAACTTAAATACTGTGGTTTCATTTATTTTCGTGGGTATCAATTTTAGTGGTTGGAGGAAAAAAGACATTTCGTGGAATTCTTAAATTCGTGGTTTGCGGATTTATAAAAAAAATCAAAAATTTAAAAATGAATCAATTGCTTACAAATTTTCGGTATTCATACAGTGTTATTCTGTAATACTTTATTTTCAAGATATACTATTAATCGCTCTCGGGATGTGACAATTGTAATGCTGATCACGGGATTTCATAGAAATTTACGGTACTTTTATTGGTAAGCGGCGACATTAAAACGAAATGGGATGGTTTAAGAAAGACGATGCAAAACGAAACCTTTTTTTTTTTTTTTGTGGCATGGTGCAAAGCCCACATCAAACATTAATTTATGAAACAGGTTGCGTTTTATGTCGTCTGGAAACACAATTTGACAGTTTGTTGTTTTCAAAGGAACATGAAGTAAATAAAGATTAAACAGATTTTTTTGTAGCCGTAAATATAATTAACATAATTAAAAAAAAAACATGGCATCTTATTAAAACCTAAGTAAACAGTTCATTGTAAATTTGTCGTACATTCCCTGGGGCAATGATTAAGTTAGTTTGTTTGACAATAAAATTGATGATATAATTAGTGGCTTTTAAAGATGAAAGTCAGTATAAAAGTTATTAAAAATAGATTGCTTTATTGCTTTATTTCAATTAAGACAGTTACTTTAATATTTGCTTATAAATAAACATTTTACAACGAAATGGCAAAACAGGAAGTACGTTCATTACTGACGGGATTACGCAATTAAAAATAACAACGATGTTTTTTTTATCAATTTTATTTCTGTTTAGTGTCATAAACATATAAAGGTTAAAAGTGCAAAATTGTCATAACTATTGAAAACATATCACTACAACGATGGATCTTGAACATCAGTCGTTATTATCCATGTAAACAATTGTACCATAGCAGTTTCTCATGTCAGCTTGCAGTCATTATAGATTTGTTGAGATCATTATTCGTTGAATTGTTAATTTCGTGGTTTGTCCCCACCCACGAAAACGACGAAAATTGGTACCCAACGAATTAAAATGAAACCACAGTATTTGAGTTCAATACAACAGTTAAGGCTGTATAGAAATATATTTTATTACGATCTTAGCTAAGGTCTAATCAGCTTCAGTTAGAATGACATGTCTTGGATGGCTAAGTATGTAAACATTTTATAACATGTTTCGTTGGTAGTTTCTGTGAAAAATGTATGTGGTGAATTAATGTAACATGAATCACACAACAGCCAGAGCAAGTCTATCAAAGATTTCATAGAATGGTGATTTTAAGTGCTAACATAATGAAGTGTCTGCCAAACAATGTAGTCATTACATAAACAATGAATGTTTAATTCTAAAATTGAGGCTTACTCTCTTTTTAAACTATGGTAATGTTATTACACAAAATACATAATCGAATGTGCAAAAAAAACCCAAAATAACATAGCCATTGCTGAGTACACAACTTAGGTCAAACAAAACAGCAACACAAATCCTTAAGGTCATCACATGATATCAGGTGTGAGCATATCCTGTTCTAACAGTGAAACCTAACCAAAGTTACTCATGGTCAAAATCTGAGTAAAGTTTGAATATGCATTTATTTTAACCAATAAAACGATGTATTTGCAATTAATTTTTCCGATATAGAAAAGATAATCATACTTCTTTAACATTAAAACAATACTGTACCTGAAGACCATTTAGAACTTGAGGACTTTGGTGTAGATTTTGTGCCTTTGTTGTCTGTCCTGGGCTGAAGTGGATTACATCTTAATAAAGGCTTCGGTGTTGTTTTCTTCTCAGGAGATTTACTACTTGTCTTTGTTTTTTTTCTTAAAGTGCCATTTTCTGAATCCTTATTGAAAACTGTTCCATTTGTTTTTGTAGAAACTGATTTTCTATTTTTAGAATTTGGTGACAGTGATCCCTTGGCTGAAGCAGTCTTGCCATTTTTAGACTTTGGTGATGATGAGTGCTTGGACTTACCAGACTTTGCATTGTCAGGAGATGATTTGGGTGTGTGGTGTAACTGTTCTTCAACATTCACAGTAGAATCTGGTATTGATTGTTGAGTTTTCTCTGTTACTGTTGAAATCTCTGTAGATGCCTTCTGTGATTCTTTAGGACTGCACTTTCTCCTTGACTTGTTACCATTTTCTGTTTTAGAACGTTTGGATTTGGGTGTTTGTTTAATACATGAGACAGATTCTGTTGACTTCTGTTTGCTTGTTTTCATTGAAATCTCCTTCTTCTTTGATGATTTTGTTTCCGTTTTATTTTGGTCATTCAGTTCTTCCTGCAGATATTCAACAAAAAAAGAATAAATGATTTAATTCTTTTATGATTTGCTGTTATAAAATCTGCTGTGTGTTAATGTGAGAGAAAGTGTAATAAAAGAATATATTACTGTTTACTCTGCCCGTCAGATCAAGGTTTCAATCTGTACTTTCTCTATGATCTGTCAAATTTATATATTACTTGCATGCAACAGGTGTTGTAATTAATTTTTGAAGACTGGTCGCACAACACCTTTATCTTTAATTCAAATTCTTAAATTGTCCATGCAAATATAAAACAACAGGAAGTACACCTATGATGGGGACCACTCTAACAACCATCTGCTTTATCTAGACAAATTCCACATTAACAGTACCTCATATTGTTTACTAACCTGACTGTGTGACAAATCTGACACACTCTGTTCAAATGAAGAATACAGATTTTTCACTTCAGGAGGCAATCCATTGAATGTCTTAGAGTTGTCCTCCAATTGTACTGTCAGTGGACTGATTCGATCCCCAACAGGTGTGCTACTGTTATCAGTCACCCCTTTTACAAACAACATGTAGGATGCAGTTTTTAAACTTGATCCATCCATAACTGATGGGGTCACATTTGATGGTGTTCCAATTACGTCCTGTGCATGTAAATGACTTGTCGATACGACTGAATTAATATTTTCTTGTACCAATGTTAATGAAGATGTTGTAAAACATTGTGATGAATCAGACTGACTTGATCCTCCAGGTGTTTGAGATGAGATAGATCCAGACTGAGAAGCAAATGATGGCTGATCCACAGGTATTGCCAAGTTAGATGCAGATGAAATTGTCATGGTGGGCAAGGTATTGGATGATTTTGAAGTGTTCACATCAGAATTTAAAGTGTGTGTCAATATCATTGAAAAGTCTGTTGGTGTATTCAGACTTCTTGTCTGTGTTGAAGAAAATGTGTTTAAAACAGCATCAATGGAATTTTCACTAACATACTTATTCTCAATTGACTTTTCGTAAACATGTCCGACAGACATTGTAGGAAATGACAATAATGAATTAGTATCAACTGTGTTAATTGGCTGAAAACTAGTGGTGGGTTCAAAGTTTTGAGGTAAAGGATTAACGAGAGAGATATTTGTTGAGGTGACCACAGTCCTATTATGGCTAGCATTGAAAAGATTTGGAGAAACATCTTTCCTAGTCTTCTCCACCACAGGACCAATGTCTAAAAATAAGAGCAAAACAAAATAAATGTTGTCTTCCCTTAAAACTCAATACATCAATAACGGTTATTTGTTAAAAAATTTGCCTGCACAAACATTTGATATTTAAAAAATGATATATTATGTCATTTTAAACCCATCTTTCCAAACATACAGGATCTTGACAGCTACTTTGGCTTCCTCTCACAATAAAAACGGGATAAAGAGCCATAGAATATTGAAATAACAGAACCATAATCAATTAAAAACAAAATTTAACTGCTAGTTTTTCTATCAATACATTGTAAGGGCTCCTTAACTAAAACATTGAAAACAGGGAAGATAATCTGAAATTATTTCCTTTGTTAAGTTTCTATATGCACCATTACTCAATAAAAATAGAACATAGGGTTTCACCTACAAAGCAGTGATACCATGGCAAATCAAATTTACAGTGCTGATGTTCTCATATTGTGTCCCTATTATCATCATAATGTAACAAAAACACCAATAATTCAACCTTAATATTGCATAACTAAACAAAACTTTCAGCTATCTCATGGCAACCATGTTCTATTGAGAGAAGTAGCCAAAGTATTTAATGAAGACCTGACCTCAGGGAAAAGATCAAATTCTGATAAAATAAAAAAAAATGTTAAAAACATGGCCCCGAAAAAAAATAGTTATCAAAAACTGTTCAGGATACTTATTATTTGTAACAAAGGGCAACACAAAACATTTTCCATTTTTCTTCTCTTAACATAGGAAAAAACCTGTTGAGATACTTCTGACTGCCCATTCAATGAGTAATATAATGCAAAAATTCCAAATTTGATAAATATAATTTATATTCACCAAAACAGGGAAAACAAACAATCAACCCAAAACTCTTACTACCATAATTGTGAGATACAAAACAAGCTGTCAACCAGACCAAAATGCATAGCACAGAAAATCTTTTTTATTAGATAGGGCAGAAAGAGAAATTATAATGACAGACTACCAAATGAAATATACAGAATCTGGCAAATGTTTGAACAGCCCAGCAACTATATGACAAATACAAAACATTCTTTTGCCTTTTTGTGAAAACTGCGGACACCAGGATACTCAATATCGACCTCATTTTTTCTCCCCCAAGGACAATATTGGTATCTATTAAAAAAAAACATGTCAAATATTTAAACAAAATGGTATACAGTTAAGCTAGAACTAGAACATGAAATACCCATAAAAATTTGGTGGTTGTGTAGAAAGTAAAATATAACTTTGCTGGGTGGTGGCCACTTTTTCAAATGGTACAATAAATACAACAGTCACCGAGTCCTGCTCAAATTTCAAATGGTACAATGCTAATGACCTTTAAATCCTCTATAAGTATTAAACCCATGTTCTGTCATGAGTTTACATTACCTTGATTAAACAGCTGAAACAGTGATTCAAATACAGTATCACCCTTTGTCATATCTATGATGTCATTTATCTGATTTTCTGTCATCTGAGTTTCCTGGAAAACAACAGATGGATTATTACTTAGGACTGAAATGACCAAACTGGGGGGATTTGTGACAATTTAATTAATAATAAAGTTGGTGGGTAAAGGGGGATTAATTAAGCCTATCCATTTAAACATTGTATCCACTTATGGTATAATAGATATCTTGAGCTTGCTGGAATTTAGAACAGAATTAACTAAGCAGCATCCATGCCAAGTTAAGTTCAAAGTGGCACAGTGGTATCATACAAATTAATTGATTAAAGTTTTGGAATATTCTTCATCAAAATAGTTTTTCCTGAAAAATTAGCTATCTAAAGAATTTTCAGAAAAATGTTGGCCATCATAGCAGGAGGTCTGACTAATATACTTTTGAAATGCAACCTTCTAACCATCATCAGTAAAAAGTTTTGTTCTAATGGTACGGTGATGTCAGGACAAAATTTAAATGTGCAAAACATAACGATGAACAATTGTGGACTATGAGCTAATGCCCACTTGTGATACCCCTGCTTTCCCAAAAATTTTGCGTGTATGGCAGCAACTTATAAAAATCTAAGTATTTGGTAAATGGGAAGTAGATGACAAAGGAGCAAAAAATCTCTATACACCATATTGTACTATAAGATAAAGCAAAATATCATGCTTCTGCATCCTAGAGTTGCTTAGAAAACTGTGACCAAAATTTGGTTACGGATGGACGGATGAACATGTGAACATAGAAGGAAAAAACAAGGTAAAACAGTATAGTATACGCCCACTTCTTGAAGCAGGGGTACAATGACGCAAAATGCTTATAATGATACAAAATAATAAGCAGCAGCCATATTCTCAAACAAGTGTGGACACAGAAAAACGTCTCGCCTGAATTCCGCATCAGTAACGAAAATAAATTTCGTCATAAGCATTACGTTAATAGCATTAATTATGAGCAGCGGCCTGTATACCAAATATTGTCAGCATACTATGCATAGTTACAGAGGAACTGTCCTAATACAAAAACTTTAACGTAGTCGCTGGACCGTGAAATTGAGGTCAAAGTCAGGTGGAACCTACCAGACAGTCATGTACTATTAATCAGCAACCTATATACCAAATATTGTCATCCTACCATGCGTAGTTACAGAGGAACTATCGTAACCCAAAAACTTTAACGCAGTCGCTGGACCGTGAAATTGAGGTCAAGATCAGGTGACACCTACCAGACAGTCATGTACTAGTCATCAGCAACCTATACACCAAATATTGTCATCCTACCATGCGTAGTTACAGAGGAACTGTCGTAACCCCAAAACTTTAACGTAGTCGCTGGACCGTGAAATTGAGGTCAAGGTCAGGTGACACCTACCAGACAGTCATGTACTAGTCATCAGCTACCTATACACCTAATATTGCATCCTACCATGCATAGTTACAGAGGAACTGTCGTAACCCCAAAACTTTAACGTAGTCGCTGGACCGTGAAATTGAGGTCAAGGTCAGGTGACACCTACCAGACAGTCATGTACTAGTCATCAGCAACCTATACACCAAATATTGTCATCCTACCATGCGTAGTTACAGAGGAACTGTCGTAACCCCAAAACTTTAACGTAGTCGCTGGACCGTGAAATTGAGGTCAAGGTCAGGTGACAGGTGACTGACTAGCAAGTTCTCATCATAAGCTACCTCTGGACCAAATTTGATGGACCTAGGGCTTGGGCTTACAAAGATATGAAGCAAGATGTCAAGTGTTTACGCCGCCGCCGCCGCCGCCGGATTCCCATACATATGTCTCGCCTCCAGCGACTTTCGTCGCAGGCGAGACAAAAATCGTAAATTTACACTTACGTGTAGATAAGATAGTCGTAACTCTACGTTTACGTCTAGGATTGATCGTATTCTCAAAAGTAATCACAGTTTTGCACGTAGCAATTCTTAAATCTTACGTTTTGCACGTAGCGTTATCACGCATGCTCAGTTACACTTTGTAAATAAACGTATTGAAAGGGAAATAATTACCTCAAAGTACTTAAATTATTAGTTTTTTAATTGCATAGTCTCACAAAACAGTTGACTGGTGGAAGGAAATACGGATTTATATTTGGCTAAAGTGATATTAAAAACAATAATAAATAAATAAATAAATAAATGATATTAGTTGGTGTGTTGCATAATTTTGAATATGTGTTTTAAAAAGTAATCTGTCAATTTACCATAACGTGGAAAAAGACTTTTTTAAAGTTGCGTTTCTTTAGTGTAGAAATTAACGAGTAGTTTCGTGTTATAATAAGCAATAAATAACCTAATCCCATTTTAACATAATTAAAACAGCATGATGTAAAATCGCAAATCATATAGGAAACATTTAATTTCCGGAACGTTTTTTCATAAATTCGGTTGTTTCTTTCTTTTAAAATTTATAAATTTTTGTAAGAGTTATTCCCCATGAGTAACACAATTTTCAAAATATTTTCAAATTTTGAATGTTTTTGTTTCTTCGTTCTATGTCACGTGCAACAAAATCAATGATGCTAAGTAGTGAATGGCTTGAAAAACGATTTCTCTTTGCAAAATTATGAGGGACGCTAGGACTTACGAGCGCTCAGGAGCAGATGTAAGTTTACAATCAATTTTACACGTAACTTACAACTACGAATCTTTGAGAATATTAAAACGCACGAAAACTTACGCTACATTTAAAATTACGTTGACGATTTTTTGAGAATATGGCTGCAGGAGATTACATGGACACTAATATTTAAAAAATCGATTAAAGACAGAAATGGACAAATTTCGTTAAACAGGAAGTATGTGAGCAAAATACCTGAAATTGAATCCCACGTTATGGGGGCCATGCTGATGCTGCATACCAAATTTCAAGAGAATGTGATTTGATTAGTAGTTGCTGAGAAAACTGTTACTAAAATTTTTTCCCCACCTGCATGCTGCCCCCCAGACATTCACCATACTATAACACAGATTTTCACTCGGTGAAATCCGGCCAAATATATGACAGTACACTCAATTTCGGCGATGAACATGTCTTGAAAATGCATCGTTTTAATGGACAAAATTTTTTCTGAAACACCTGTGTATCATTTTTGATAAATCATTTGTTTAGAGAAATTCAAGTGTGGACGAAATTGAGTATATGACCATACTGACTGATTGTTGTTTAATGCACAGGCAGCAATTATTTTCAGGGTGTTACAAATTACTAATATATGTAAACTGAAGGTCTGCATTTAATAACAACAAGTGTGGACTGACAGAATGCTCACTATTGATACCCTGCATAAAATCGCTATACACAATATGGTACTAGAGGATAAAGCAAAATCCAAAATATCAGGCTTCTGCATCCTAGTTGCTAAGAAAACTGCAACAGAGATATTGTTATGGACAGACGGACGGATGAATGAATGAACTAACAACCAACTGGTCAATGGTAAAACAGTATACCCCTTTCTTCCAATTAATAAATCCATGTATAAACATATAACGTGACATACTGATATAACACAAATATGGATATTAATTATATAAATCTTACATGGGGATCAAGGATGTCTTCCAGACTGATTGATGGTTTCTGTGTCTCATCAGACTTGTGACTGGTATCCTGTATTCCGCTTATTTCAGACAGGTTCTGTGATTTACTGAGGTCGGAACAGTTGATAGTTTTGTTGATATTTTCTGCAAGTTTCTCGTGTAATGCTGGATTATTTAGAAGTTGTTCTATGAATTGCTGTATATAAAAATGTTTGTAAAGAAAATTTTAAAAATAAAACATACTGTTCATGTTAATATTATTGTATTGACAAATTAGTGTCAAGATAGTCAGTTTGCCTAATTTTTAAGGGTTCGGAGCATTTTGAAAGAGTTACAGCTCTGCTGACAACACTGATTAAGTCTACAGATATTCTCAATAACTGATCACGGCTAACTGACATTAATGAAATGTGTCAGTAAATTCTGTCAATGGATTAGATTAAGAAGTATTAACAAAAATGATTTGACACAGCAAATCCTTTTCATTCTTTCTTAATTTAGACCAAAAAAAATATTACAGTCAGACAAGTAATTTTTAAAATTATTTGTCCAAATCATCAACCTAATTTTAATTTGTTCTGGCTGTCAAAACCTTCTAAGAATTGAGGTTGCCCAGAGTTTTGAGGTTGCCCAGAGTTTTAGACATTATTTCCATATATGGGATATACGTCACTATAATGGATTATATAATGTTCTAATCCAATTACCAGAAATTATGAAGTTGAACACAGCATTTGATCACAATGGTCAACGATACCACAGTGGGTATGGTTGTAACACATTGACTAAAGTTTATAAATGCACTTATCACTGGTAAAAATAGGTGACAATCGACACTCTTTTAAAGGCAACAAACCATGGACATTTGACTTTATGAAAACTAAACAGAATGTACAAGTATGTGTGAATAACCATTGTGATGTGTATGCACTATGTCATAATGTACCAGTACATGTAGAGGAGGACAGCACTTTTAATGATTGATAAATAGCTCTGAAATTTATTTATACTGTATACCAGGTCAAGTCTGGTAAAGTTTCTAGTTGATGAAAGAACAGTACAGTTACAGTTAAAAACATGGAAAGAGAAAACACATAAATAATTTAAATATACATACCGTTGGGAATGAATTTTCATGTAATGATCCTTCATTACTGTTACTGCTGTCATTCATATTGCTCTGAGTCGCACTAGATTTACGCTCTTTTATCTTGTCTGCTTGTGACTTTCTTTTAGGTGGTCTGAAATCAAATCATTGCATAAGGGAATATACCTCTATACTTGAGAAAAGAAAGAAATGAAAACAAATGATGTATGGTTACAAAATGACAATGGCAGGTTTACTTCCATCTTCATGCTGTAAATATAGCTTTATGTGCATTAACCAAAATTTAATTATCTATACATGTATGTACACTCATCTTATATAAAGTTAAAATTATTTTTATATATTATTGAATGCATATACATGCATACATCTTCACTAATTCTATGTTGAAGTGTAAGTTTTAAAGTTGTCCAAACCTTTTCCTTCTGGGAGACTTTCCTTGCCCATGAAAGCCATACTCTCTTACATTCTTTCCAGGAGTTTTTAACAATGGTAAATCAGTCAATGGAGCAATCTTTGTTGGTGTTAGCGGTGTCACATCAACACATCTGTCAACTGAAGACTGACCACTACAAACATCAGAACATTCATGTACAACAGAGTTTGTAGGCAGTGACTGATCTATTTCCTCTTTGTCTGTCGTAGTGACACAGTCCATCTTTGAAGTTTGTGACTCATTTATTAAAGCTGACACTGTGACTGTGGTGGTCACACACTCCATATTTGTGGATGATGAAGTCAACACAGTGCCTGCATGGTTGGCACATATAACGTTTGGAGGTAATAACTCATTACTAGCAGACAACTCTGTACCTTCAGTAGTGATACTTTCTGTGTCTATAGCTGGCATTTTAATCTGAACACTTGACTCTGTGACGCTACGGGTAACTGGTCCAATATTTGTAGAACACGACTGATTTAAAACAGCTGAATTTATGACAATGGTTGTTAAACTAGTCTTATCAGTCACTGTGCTGTTGACACATTCTATATCTGAGTGAATGCCCTCATCTGATGCTAAAAGATTATACAAGTACAAATACTATAATATGTTGTGTTCATGAGTTTTTTTGTTATAATTTTAAACTGGATTTTTTTTACTACGTCAAGGTAACTTTTGATTTACTTGTCTAAGCAATTTAATTTATTTTTGTTTGTAAATAATACACGAAGCACCACTTAATAAAGCTCAGTAAAAACTTTGTGTATACATGCATGTATGACAAAAAAAATGATTTTTGAGTGTATATTGATTAATGTTGTAATCAGTAATATAATCTGTTAACATACTTCACTAGATCTTTTTTCCGTACAGCATTTGACAAATTATTTTCATAATGAGCCAACAAGCACTTGCTCTACACCCACACACTTTTTACAAGGTACATGTATACATACTGTACAGAAAATTGTGTTGTTTTACCCAGACTTTTCAAAAATATTTAAGGTGGGTGGCTCAAATGACTGAACAAGGAAGGTCTGTACAAGTATTAAACCAAATAGTGCTTACTAGTGTTAATGTACAATTATGTATCAATCTTCTTCATTAAAAGATTCTATAAAAATGAGATATTACTTAAGTTTTGGTAGTTACAGAAAGTTTCAGCTCCATGATTCTGTTCACTGTCAGAATTATGATATTACCTTTAGTATCATTTCTTTGTTGTTCTGTTTCCATGCTGTTTGGTGTAGACAACTGTACTTCCATCTGTATGTTGTCATAGACTGTATCATTCTCTCGACATCTTACTTCTGTCTCTGTCAAATTCTCCTTACTTATTCTATCACAGACTGTCAAATTCTCCTTAGTTCTATCACAGACTGTCAATTTAGCACCTTCCCCTGAACAATCCTTGACATCGTCGTTCCTTAATGGAGTAGCCAAGGGAGATAACTGAGAATCACAGTCCATCATGTTGCCCTGGAAACCAGCTCCATCATTATCATCATCATTATCAGAACACTCTGCACAATTACTTTCAATTTTTTCTAAAAGTTTTGATTCATTTGGAGTTTCATTAAGGAATTTGTCTGTTTGTATGTTCTCACTTTCATTATTGCTTGACATTTCAGTAGTGCACATTGAATCATCTATTTTTAATGAAATTTTTTGTGAAGATTGAAAACTTTCTGTTGAATGTTTAACCTGTGCTGGAGGTTTAGAAGTCAACTTTGTAGATGAACTATTTACTACAACACTTTGAGGCTGACTTTTCATTTTGGATGCTCCAGAATGTCTATGACCCGTAAAACCAGTACTGGTAGATCCAATATTATCTGGACTGACCAGCACACTGACTGGAATTCTATTACTTGTTGGTTCTTTGTTTTGTTCAACTTTCTGTGGACTTTTCACAACATTGTCTGATATATGACTAGGAGCACTTGGTCTGGTACTGACATTCACTTTTTCATTAACTTCATAGTTTTTTCTAACATTTCCTCGTCTAGTCCTTGAGTTTTGACTAACACCTTCAATTCTTAAGTTTTTATATGCAGTCTGTCTTTTCAAGATGGCCATCAGTGACTCTATTTGACTCCAAATGGTATTGAGTCCGACTTTTTGTTTGTTGATATCTACAAAGGAAAATTATAAAAAACACCAAAAAACGTGTGTATACAATACAGAGCTGTATAAAAGTACAGTGAATTACCAAACTATCGCAAGTCAGTTTGTTAAATGTCAATAGAATAGGAAGGTATAAAACAGACATGAAGAATTGCTGGCTTTCATATATAAGTACCTTCATCTGTTATTATCATGATTATCATGAAAGACACCTTTGACAATACATGTAATTCTGAATCAATTTAGCACAGTAGGATAGCAAAGGCCCCAATTTGACAGATAAAGGTCAATTTAATGCCGTAAAGTTACCCATATGTAAACCAAAAATTTCTTAACAGCGCCACCTATAAAAATTGTTTAGGTCAGGAGAAATTGGCAAGGTTAAGTTTTTCTTAAATTAAATCGTTATATTAAATGTAACAATTTATACGAAATACAGGAATCGATCAAGGGTATATTATGATGCATGACTGTATGTATGCAACACAGATATAATCAACTGATTGCGTAAGATCTATGATACAAAATCGTAATTTTTTTACGTAAACATGGCGCGGGCCATTTGTTTACAAATTTATTCAAACTAAAGAGGAAGAGGTGAACCAACACTGTGTAGGTTGATCTTTAGTTGATGCTCCTAGGAAGTGGATACCTGTAGGTATGCAGGGTCGTCGTAGTACAAGTAAAACTATTAAGGAATTGACAACAACACTTCGTAGGATGCAAAGTCGATGTTTATTTTGTTCGACTAGTTTCGGCAGTTGCCTGCCGTCTTCAGGACAATTATTACATAAAAATAACAGGCTTATATGCTTTTTCAGGTTGACAAAAGTGACGTAACAATGAACAATCGTAGTTATGACGACATATAAATATAAATATAGATTATGAAATTAAAAATAGAGCATAAATATTAAAATGAAAGTATAAAATATTGTTATATAAAATATATTGTTTTTATATTGTATTATTCTTCTTTTAGTTCTTGAATTTATGTTGAAACTGTAATTATGTTCTCTCTCTGGTGGGCTCACTACCTAAGCTCCCTACCACTTCTATTGGCTTCACACCCTGACCATGGAGCTACTGCTTCCAATAGCGTCGGAAATCTTACGGTAGTAGGTTGCCGCAATTGGAGTAAGTTGTATCAATATCACGTGGTTGTTATTCTCAATATAATTTCGAGTGAAGAGGAAGACTAAAATTTACGGTTCCAAGTTAATCTGTAATTTTGTTCACATCGGACAAGTCACGTTAAATATCTTGTAGGTTTATTTCTTAACGCTGCAGGTTCGTTCCAAGTATGTTCCCTTACGATCGGCTTGTGATATTTCGGCTTTCAAAAAGATTGATAGTCTTCCTCTTCACTCGAAATTATATTGAGAACTTTTACAACTTTTTATTCTTTATTAACCAATAGTTTTTCTTGTTATACCAGTCGAAATGTGTCACCATCTATCGTAAAAAGCCACGAGGCTGTTTACCAACATGACCAAAACACGTGCGAGTTTTCAAATATTGACAAACACATATCATGTTTAATCCACGAAATTATCTAAGTATATAACCAATTCCCAAGAATTATTTTGTGCCAAGACACAGTGCAATTTGACAGGAATTGAGGAAAGCTCCATGTGCCTTCGTGTTTGTAGTGAATTTGTACACACAGCGTACGTAAGTCGTATAATAGTTTCAAATATGCTGTCTGTTGATAATTTAATGTTGATATATGTTTTTGGCATTTAATAACGTATATTACACGTTAAGTGACATAGCCCCCTACCCCCCCTTTTCACACACACACAACCACCCACACTTTTAAGAGGGTGAACCTTTAAGGAATGAAAAATTAATATATTTATTACGTCATAATGCATATTGAATTCCAACAATCACACAGTTTAATGATGCCTATAAAATTCTATAACCAACCATATCATATACTGTGGCCTCCACAACTTCTAGTTGAATTAGATTTTTTCAGCTGGCCCATACATGTAGGTTACTTTTTTACAACCGATGAAGTTAAATAACATACGGCTTGCACCAAAATAACTAGTTAATATTTCTCACATTTATTGCTGTAATATTTTTGCAACTTATTACTGTTTAAAACAAGTGGGGGTCTTTATTATTTATAACTGAAACTGTTTTACATGTATATACATGTATGCATTTTGACTAACATATTAAGTCAAATGTAGCATTGTGCAGTTTAAAACAAAGAATTTATTTAATTTTAGAATTTGATGGAATTGTTTAAATTTAATATATGGAGAAATTTATATACATGTCAAGTATTTTATAAATAGGCTTTGCTATTTTATGTCTGAAAAAAGTCAGCATGGGAGATTAAATCTCAAGCAGTAATTTAATTTTTTGGACTGCATTGTGATAGTATAAATTCCATTTTTTACAAACATTATCGAGTTAGCTATTAGGTACAAAATTTATCTAATGATGGTTTCTGCACTTGGTATAGATTTGCTTCTATGATATTTATGGAATGTGAAGCTGATATTGAATGGCATAATTAACATTTCTTGATAAACCAATTAGTAATCTTAAGCATCCTGTCCAAAAAATTTATACTTTAAATAAACACTTAAATCAAACTGGTATTTTTTAATATTATTTTATAGTTTACAAAAATGTGATATTTAAAATTTATGGATACTTATTTCCAGCAAGAAGTAAGATTTAAAAAACTGGCAGCTATTAAAATAATTTTAAAATCTGTGATCATCCCTTAACAAAAGAAAAAGGGAAATAAAATGTTAATTAAGTTCTGTGTATTAAAGGAATATTTTTTAAAAAATTTATAAAAATAATAGTGTCAGTAGATCTATTTTATAGACAGAGATGTAGTATTAAATCTTAAAAATGAGTCGTTGGCCCTAGCATGTGAGTTTATAAATCAATCTAAATCTCAGGCATTTGGGGTCAGTATAATTTGTTTCTATGAAATAAAATGCCAGTAAATGAGTTTTATAACATGTATTCACTCACTGGATAAGTTAATATAGTTGTTATTATGCCAGAATAAATTAATATAAATTTAATGTTTTTCAAATAATATGTTTAAATCTTTTATAGCATCAGTTTTATGTAGTTTATGGAGTTTTTTCACTATTTATACTGACTGAAATAAGTGTTGTGTCGTGTTTCCATTCTGCCTATGGGTCACTTATGGTCACTGTATCTTGCATTGTGTCTACTAAGTCAATCTTAGTGGACTTTAAAACTCTTGCAAGGAAAATTTGCATCATTGAGAATTTTAAGGGTAGCATATCAACTGATGTGTTAAGCTACTGTACAGGCCTCGCGAATTTTAATTTCTCCGCGCATCCCGGTGGAGGAAATTCGGGTCTCCGCCACCTCTCCGCAGTCGCGACTCGCGATTGCGAGTTGCCGGTGGAGAGCCGGTATCCGGTGGAGAGCCAACGACTCCACCGTGTATTCGTAGTGTATCCACTCTGCAAACATTTGGGGATATATTGGCACATTCGGTAACTGTGCATATTATCGTATAAATGACGTGAAATTATCGTAAGTCTAATCTTTCACCTTTTAAAATATATGACACTTTTGTGAACCTGTTTCAGATCAGTTTCATGTGTTATCCTGCAAAAACATAGAACAGAAAGATCGTGTAGAATACTATTTCTAACAATAGTTAGCAAAGTTGTGTTAAGATTATTTATTGTATGTATGTTTGTATTAATTTATTAATCTTTCATCGTTTTATTTATATTTCAGGTTGTCTGTGAAGATTTATTACTTATCTATATTAACAATTCATGTAGCTAAAAAGCTAATTATCTTATTTATGCATTTGTTATTCTTTCTTATGTAGAGGTCAACTTAGGCTTAGAGGTGACGAATATGCGGTAAAAAGCTTACCAACTTCCATATATTTCTTCCCAATATATTTATCCATTAATAAAGTTAACAGTTGTTCACATTCTCAGCAATGACGAAGTGACAACTTGGTTTATTTGTGTTACGTATTCCGTTTAACAGCAGGTTGCAATAAAACAATCAATGGACACCTGTTCGACAATATGAATCGTCAAATAACTCACATCCACTTATTTAAAACTGAGAGCTTTGACACTGTTCAAATATAATTAGCTTGTTTGTAAACTGTAGGTCAGTCTGTGAGTTCAAAGGTAAATAACGACCTAATTATCGCTAATTCGATCAGACAGTATTACCTTTGTTACAATTAATTGAAAATGTCCAGGAAGTGTCAGCGTACTAATTTAGAATTAGGCAATCATTTCTGTATGGCAAATATTGCTTGATAAGTATATATACTGTTTGCAAATCAACAATATGCTTCATGAATATATAAAATTATGTATAACTAAAAATTCCGCAGTTTCTTTGTATTTCTAAAATATTCGGTAAAAAAGCATGTGCCGATAATTGAGGATATCGTCTGCTTGTCAATCATATTATTTACCGCTTTCACAATAGCACGTGCAAGTAGTGTTTTTTTTACATTATTGTAACCGGATATTTTAAAATGCTTAAAAAAAATCTGCAAATGGATTACCAAGAAGCATATTAGTGGTATGGGGTTTTCTTTTGGAGTTGTGAATATATTTCCTCCGTAGACATTATGATTCCGAGATTCTACAAGGTTTATAAAAAACCAAAAAGACGCTTGTGATTTCGTTTTTTAACTGTAGTTCAGGATGTCAAATGATCACAGGTACGGCCTAATTAACGCTAATTGGTTATCATCTGACAGCATTACCTGTGTACCACTAATTATGTAATGAAAAATGGTCTGAAAGTGTCATTGTGCTCAATTTACAAGGGATTGTCCAATTAATTTGAAGGGAGGATTAATTTTACAACAAAAAATATAAAGTTTGTTGTATACACACTCTAGCATATGACTTACATTTATAGACGTAAACGGCACTATAGACGATCTTGTTTTGTTGATGTATGTCAAATTTGAAGAAAATATATGACAGTAGAACACGATAATTGAGGTATCGTCTGCTTCTTGAATCAATTAATTTACCGCTTGTAAAATAGCACATGCAAGTAGTGTACAAAGATATACCTGTGAAGTGGTTATAATTATTTTAAAAAAAACACGATGAAAATGAAATGATAGGCAGTATATCTTTATTTATTCCACCACTATTTTATCTATTAATTATTTTATAATTATACCCCCCGTTATGGTGACGTAAACAAACAAGCTGTTAATAGAATTCAACAATTATTTTAATTTATTGGATAGATACTGGATATTTTAAAATGCTTTCAAAAAGAACATGGATAAAGACTGATGGATTACCGAGAAGCTTCATTATTAGCATAAGATTTTCTTTTTCTTTTGGAGTTGGGAACGTATGTTTCTCCATAGACATTCTGATACCAAGATTCTACAATGTTTATAAAAATCCAAGAAGACACTGTTATTTATTTAAAACACAGCTTAGACACTGTTCAAATATAATTCAGCTTGTGTGTTCGTTTTTGAACTGTAGTTCACACTGTCAAATGATCAAAGGTAATTAAAGACATAATTAACGCTAATTGGTTATATGACAGCATTACCTGAGTACCCTTAATTGTGTAATCAAATATGGTCAGGAATTGTCATTTATTATGTATTATGCAATTAATTTAAAGGTATAATTAATTTTATAACACAAGGTATAATTTGTTGTATACACACTCAATTCAAGCATATGACCACAATTCCACTTTCCTATATTGACGAAAACGGCACTGTAGACGATGTTGTTCTGTGATGTTTGTCAACACTGAAGAAAATATAAGAAGTAGAAGATTTTCTGGAGAAAGGAAACAGAAACTTAACATGTATACCCATTGTTCTGATGTGATTTTACTATCTTTTTGGCCGGCTATCCACCGCGACTACGCGATCGGCACTCCACCGCGAAAACACTGCGACTCCACCAAGGAGACTTGAGTAACAGTGGAGGAAACTGTCTCTCCACTCTCCTCCACCTCCACCGCGATGGGTAGAGAAATTAAAATTCACGGGGCCTGTACAGTAGGACAAGGAGTGCAACTTTCCTTGTGTGTACAAACCCAACCCAACAAGCTGCTGTCAGTTTAAAAAGCGTAGGGTCTTTGATGCTACAACAAAAAGGCATTTTTTGTCCTTTACTTTTATATTGTTTTCCAATCAGAATGGCAGACAAGAATATTTGTTTACATGGTTTCCTGAATTGAAGGTTTAAAAATTTTTTCAGCTTGAATATATACATGTATATATTGAACAATCATGTTGATTTGGGATTTCTATAATATATTTTAATGATTGTTATGATTATACCACACTTTTTTTCTCTAATGCTTACACAGATCCAAAAATTTACCATTACATTGCAAATGTATTTCAGCCTCCCCCCTTTTTGTAAGAAAAGCTGACACAAATTTGTTCAAAGAGGCTTTGAGATCCACAAATTACACAAAAGATGTAATATCATTATATATTATATATTTAATAAGTACTGGTATGTTATATATTCTACTTTGGCAGACAGATGCTAAATATTTTTCTAAGGGTACATCGAGTTGTTTCCAACACCCCCCTTTTCGGCATTTTGTCACCGAAAAAGCTGACACAAATTTGTTCCCGGATGGTTTGAAAGCTGAAAATTGGGCCGAAGACGTAATATTATAATTCATTTAATAATGTATAGGTCGCGATTTGTCACCATTACTATTTATATTTTTAATTTAGAGTTTTCTGTCCGGCGAGTGCCGAGTTCAGATCAAAACATGCCACTTCAAAGGGCATTTTAACCTGGTAAATTAAAACTATACAGTACACAATTTCTACAAATGACAGGTTATTGTCTTAGGACTTAGCTGTATTTTATTTTATTGATGTATGTTACAACAGTGCTACGTACGATAACGAAAACTGAGACACTATCATGCTTACAAAAAAACGACAAAAAGTTGACCTTTAGTCATGTGACTAAGTCGTTAAAAATCGGCCATTACAGGCGTTTGCTTTCCTACTGGCATATTTTTTATGATGCACCATTTTCTTTTCCAACCTCTTAGCACTTTATTTTTGAGTAATTAAATAGGTGGTACTTTTTTTCACCCTACTTTTTGTAATAAAAAAAAAGGTTGAAGATGTGTTTTGTGTGGGTAATGTAATTCTACTTGCATACTAACCAAACTTATTCTCTTTACTTTTAAATTTGTTTATGTTGTGTCATGTTTGACCTTTATGCACCGGTACTATACCTACCAACTAAATATAACTGAGCAAACTTCTCGAGCATTTCTACCAAACTAAAGCCATTTATAGTTAGAGGGAACTGTCGTCCTCGCTTCAGTAAAGCCACATACTCCTGTAGGTGTACACATTCCTTCATGAATGTTTTACAAGTTGCTGTATAACCTTCATCTTCTAAGTAACCTGTAATACAGTAAAATACTTTTCATCCTTGTTAATCAGGAAAAAGGCCAAATTGAAATATCCATGTTTACAGTAGTTTTACATATAGGTATGTAAATTATACAAATATATTTCATCGATCAAGCAGTTTGATTAATGCAGATACTGCAAACTCGGGGCTTTTTGCTCAAACTCAAAGGAGGCTGTCTTCATTGAAGAAATTTTATACATGTAGAAGACATCAGGTACTTGTTTTTTGTTTGTTTGTTTGATTGGTGTTTAGCACCACATTTATCAATTTTCAGCTATATCATGGTATACAGATTAATTGAGGGAGGAAGCATCAGTACCGATAGAAAACCCCTGACCTTTGGTTGGAAAACTAGCAATCTTAGCATTGTCAAATGAAATTGGAGTCAAGTACATGATGCCTACAGTGAGAGTCAAACCGGCAACCTCAGTATTGACAGGCATGTCATTAATAGAACACTAATTACCGTAACCACTTGGCCACCGAGGCCCCTCATAAATAATGTGAGTAACTAATAAGTGTACTTTATTGTTTTCTCTTTATGTAATACATGTATGGTCACACACTCGAATTTCGTCCATACTCGAAATTCGGCTATTTCCCTTCTTTCAGCAATGTAAACAATTAACCCAAGGCTAAATTACTTTCAAAATAATGTGCATTTATTGCTCTAACCAAATGACTTCTAAATAATAAAATATAGTGTGTTTCAACGAAATTAATGTCTGTTAAACCGACACACTTTCATGGCCGAAATTCGGGTGTACTAGTAAATGTAATACACATTTTTTTACATTATATATGCAAATTTTGATTTAGAATTCCCACATTTTTAGAGTACTTCAAGACAATGTAGGGTTTTAGGATTTTTGAACCATTAGTCACTTTTGCGTGCGACGATTTTTAAGATCTTATATGTGTGTATATTTATTTATATGTATAAATGCATGAAAGATCATTAATTAATGAATACAATAAACATCAATAAATATTTAATATTTCAAGCACAATTTTAAAATATATATTATGTATTCAATGTAATATTTCCATATATTTGAGCAGAATTAAATTTAAAACTTTTAAAAGTGATTGCCAAAATATTAATTTTTGTTTCTGTTTAAATTTTTACAAGTCAGCATCATATTTTGCAATCTCCGGCACGGAGTTCATATCCGCTCCGAAAACTGTCAGTATTATCTTTTACTTTGAACTGGTTTCCGATAGTATTTTAACATACGCTATATATATATATAAAGTAAAAGCACGCTGGAACCAGCGCAAACAAATGGCGAATATTGATAAACATGAGGCTATAACAAAAATATGACGACTTCTGACGATAATAGCAATAATATTAAAAGGAAATTTAAGATTACTTTTTCAAAATGACAGAGCAATGATGAACAAGGCGTGTGGGAAATAATTACTAGAAAACTTATGAAATGGAAAATTACCTTTGATATATTTTAACGCTTTATGTTAATTTCAGGTGTCAAAATCTATCTGAAGATGTTATTAAAACCCCATGCTGTGTAATCATGATTGTTATTTAATTAACCTTAATGTTTATTACCCCATTTACCTGATGCTAATCTAAGGTAGAACCCAAGCTGTTTTATAGCTTGATTAAACAAGCTTACACCAGTGACATACATCTGTACATGTTCCTATATTCAAACTTACCTGTTGCCTATGGCTATAGTAACATCTACTAATGAGGTTAATTAGATAATTTAATTGGCATAGACCAACAATACAAAAAACAAATCAAAATCTTTATTTCAATACCATAGTCTTTTAGTGATGATAGCCGTAGTTTTTTTGACTGGAAGTAAAAAGGGAGATAAATCATATAAAACTGGAAATGGGTCAACTTTTTTTCTGATGGTCCGTTTTGGTTATGGGATGAATGTCATGTAATCTCGGCCTTCAAGAATTGCAATAGAAATTTTTGTAACATGCTTGAAACCAAGAAAGAGGCTCATCATTTAATTAATTTTAAATATTGGTAGATGTATAGATAAAAACAAACAAGTTATTTCTGCATGAGATAAACAAAAGAAAAAAAGGGTCCCACTATTTACTGACAAGAAGGTATAATTACCGACAAGAAGCTTTTTTTTACCGACAAGAAACCATTTTTTTTATCGACAAGAAGGAAAAAAAGTTTTTTGTTGCGATTATTATGCAAAGAAATTAAAAAAATAGATTTTTGTGATTTACGGTGTAATTTTGTTTATGTTTTTTTTTTAAAAGTTTTCTGTATTCGTTATCAGATTCCGCTAATAATAACAACAAAATAAATAATTATAAATGTGTTATAAAAAATAAATCATCGACTTTTTTTCACAAAAAATCTTATCATTTCGTTTTCAACTGGCTTTCATTACAGTTTGTTCTACGATAAGCATTTAACGTGGCGTGTGTCAATTATGGCAGTAATTGCAAATTGTAAAAGAATCAAAGGATTACACAACCATAAATGATATTATCGACACGTGCCTTCAATTAATCATCCCAATTATCAATTATTACAAAGTGCATATTATTGTTTGAAATTATTATATATTTAAGCATATTTTTTAAAGAATTTATTATGACTTAGTTATATATAAATTTATTATCAAACTTTCTTGTTTTTGGTAAATACTACACTACATGTGCAACAAAACAACGACAACAAAATTACACAAAAAATGTATATATATATTTTTTTATTTTCTTTTCATAATAATTACATCAAATGATCTTTTTTTCTTGTTTGTCGGTGAAAAATGTTTTTTGTTGGTAAAAAAATGCTTCTTGTCGGTTCTTGACAATAAATAGGGAGACCGGAAAAAATGGTTAAGTTCGAAGCTTTAGGGACACCTCGTCCATAATATGATAGACAACTCGGCCCTAGTTCAGATCGGCCATAAGGTAATAGAACATATCGGCCATGGATTAAATATATATATATTTTTTAAATAAAGTTATTTAAAAAAACCAAGGTTGATTGAAATAAATGATATTACCAATGAAACATTAGATATTAATCATAAAATAAAATCATTATATTAATTAATATGTTACTATTTTAATTATACATCATTGTCAATCTTTGATTAATCAATTAATAATTAAAATGAATGATTAAAAAATAATTAAAAGAAATTAAACACCAATTAGACAAAGAAAAAAACTCTTTAATGTCAATGAACCAAAACAACATTTTTAAATATCAAACTTTGGATGAACCATGCTACAGAACAAGCTAACTAGATACGAGTTTGGAGAAAATATAAAGGAATATCCAAGCACATTGATGAATCTTTGTAGAACCGACTAAATTGCATAAAAGGGCAGCAAAGGAGAGATTTTTTCTCACAAATGTTTTGGTCACCATGGCGTTTCTACTTTCTTCGTCCGATCAGCCTGTGCGTCCTAGGCAACATGCCTTACAATGTGAAACTTGTGATAACTGGCAACATCGCCTTTGTAATTTAATTAGGTCAAATTAAAATAATGAAAATACATGTATTCAATTGAATATTTAAATGAAAGGTTTTGTATGAGAAGGTGTATACTAAATAATTATAGTACTATGTCTAAAATAAATATATTTAATTTATGATTGCATGACGTTAGAGCGGTTTAATGTGTATGATGCTCTGTGCTAATCTTATTTGTTACTGCTTATTTCTGAAATAAAATAATAAAGCCTTATTTGGTAAATTTGTTATATTCAATATTCAAATAGGTAGAAATAACCTTTTCAATTACATAAATCAATAAAAAGACCATATATAAACCCAATATATAAACATGTCTTGTAAAATACGTTATTAATCTCTGGGATTAAACTGATTATTATCATCAGAAACGGCATTTACTTTGACTATTTTACCACACAAAAACGAATCATCTTTGAAATATTAAAAGATAACTTCATTTTAATTCCTGTACATACTGAATAAATCAACAATATACTAACATAAATAGTATGGCCGAAATGGAATGGATGAAATGTCCGGGGCCGATGTCTACTGTGGACGAGATTTACTATGGACGGAAAAAAGTATGGCCGACAAGTCCAAGTACCAGTTCGAAGATTGGACACATTTTAATTTTGTAGTAATGAGAAAAGCAAGGCATTAGTTGCTTATTTACATGTACTATCAAAAAACAATTGATTAAATATATTTTGTACACCCTGAAAATCCTGTGTTACATCTGACCTGAAAGTCAGTTTAGCAAGGGGATTAATCTTAAGTGGTGATAGAAAACAATACTCAAAAACACTCACAGAAAATTTCTGTGTTACCAAGAATTTTTTCTCATTTGAATTATCACCCTGTCTGTGCGCTTAAAGGTCTGTATTGTTCAAGAAGCGTGGTATTCTTCAAACACGTTAAACACTTCTGCAATCAGGTTAATTTATCCTTATTATAACCTGACAAACCCCGAACGAAAGAGCTTCCCCTTTCCACCAGTTTTCGTTTTTTTCTTAGTTGTTTTGGGTGAAATAAATGAAAACAGTGTATGCTCAAACCTAAAACTAATCTGGCAGTTTCTGATGGTAAAAAGTATGAAGGGTCTTTGTCCATGACTCTAAACAATAATTCCGGATTTCACAACAAACAGGGAAAATTAGTACGCATTTCAACGCTGTTGTCACTTCCAAAAATGGCGGGCATTGATATTGAACGTTTTCTGACATTGTCGTAAAAGGTCTTTTTTTTTTATTTACATGCGTTATACTAAAATATATGCATGCAAGTAAACTGTTCTGCAACTAAAATCTTACTTAAACAAAAGAAATGTAATTTAATTATAAAATTACACATAAGTTATCTTCTTATCAACAAGTCGTAATTCACAATATGGTTCAATATCTGGGACATTCAGTTCCATAGTTGGACATGTAATTTATTTTTTAAAAAGATATAGCAAATGTCATTGCAAACAAAAGGGAGACATGGTTATTCTGTAGAATTTTCTCCATATTTTCCACAAAGGCTTGCTTGTGCGTCAGCACAATATTATGGAATAGCAGGCAAGGCTTCAGTTGTGCTATTTAGTGAAGTAAAGTAAATTTTATTTAAAGTCGGTGACATATATAACGACAAACATAAGCTCTGTAGACAGAAATAACAAACATAATAAACATACAGAACATAAACTGACAAAATATACAAAAAATAGTTGCAGCATAAATGCGAGCATCTCATATTTTTTGGGTGCATCATGTTACTCCAGAGCACCCTAAGAGTTCCTCTGCATTCCATCATTGACATGAGGTCTTTCTTTTATGTGTTGACATAACAAAAATGTAACAAAAAAATATATCATTTCTGAGATTGCAAAAATAATAATGTCTGACATTTTTGTTGCCATCTAATAATTAAACAACACTTTTAATTTTATCTATGTCAAAATTATTTTTGTCTACTTTTAAATTAATGTTAGTGCTCGCCTACAATATTTTCTGCTGATAGCTCAGCTACCATCTGAAATGAGTTGTTCGTATGGATCACATGACTTTTTTACACACAACCTTGTAACCTTGTAGCTCCCATTTGTGCATAATAAAAATACAGTACAATACAAAAACATAAACTGACACAGACTTAGGTACAAGACATGCATTCTAAGTTTAAATACTAACAAAACACATAAGACAATTGCTAATAATGCTGGCAACACATGTTTAAAAGGTGGAGCAAGAAAGTTATGTTAAAGAACAGAATGCAGCTAGCACTAATGCAGACTAAAACTAAACTAAAGATTACAAAGCTATAAGAAAGCACAGACATTACAGATACATGACATAAAGCAGTTTATAATTAAAACATAATAAGCAAACATAAGACTGACATTCTAAATAAATATATACATTTGCTAAATATGAAGTTAGCATAAACTAAAGGTGGAGAGAGGACAATATATAAAACAGTAAAAAGGATTAGCTCTAATACAGCTTCAAACTGAAGCACAGCACAGAAAGCCATGCATGTCAGCTAATGTCTGTATGCTGCAGTGTATTTACTTGCAGAAAGTACAATAACATCCCTCCCCTTCCCATTTGCTTATTAATTTTTTAAACTGGTTTAAACCCATTTCCTAATATGAATGTAGGCGCAGCCTTAATGCGAGCATCGTACATTGTTCTGTCGTTACTTCAGAGCCCCCTAACAGTGCCTCTACATTCCATTGATGACGTGACGTCATATCTAATGTGTTGGTGACGTCACAAAACTCAATTTCAAATACAGCGTTTCAGATTGAAAAAAAATTGTCTGGCATTTTTGTAGTAATTTAAAAAATAAACACTTTAATTTTATCGATGTCAAAATTATTTGTGTCTACTTTTAAATTATATAATTTTTCGTTCGTCTACAATATTTTCTTCGGATAGCTCAGCTACCATCTGAAATGGATTTGTTCATATGTATCACGTGACTTTTTTTACACACACGCATGTAACCGTATAGCTCGCATCTCCGATGCTCGCTATTAATTATTTGGCAGATCATTCCACATTTTTGCTGCAAAATACATTATAGAGTGACTCAGTGTAAGACATACCTTGTTGTATTCACCGTTGGCACATTCATGTATTACATGTATACGATGTAGAACATGAAAACTTGTTGTAAAAGGATTAATATAATTATGTTTCTTAGTTCTTAATTTAGATGCAGACCTAGTGTGTATTTGTAACAAAAGGGACCTTTTATATTGCATGCATACCAACGTTTTAATAAGGGACATTGGTAGTTAAATCTACTATTGATCATGTAGTCTGTCAACACTGAGATTACAGGGCAGGGTGTGATAGATTCCAATCTTAATTGACATGGATTGTCAGATTCCCCAACTGAATGTCAGGGTTTTCTCGAGGTACTCAGGCTTCCTCCCACCAATAAAAACTGTTCGCCATGATATATCTGAACTTTTTTTAAGGGGCATTGAAAATCATTCAAACAAAAACTAAAATTAAATATCATCTGATATAACATACTGAGGTTAAAGTTGGCATACATTGATCTCTATGTAATTGACAATGAATATTTGCCCCTGGCATTGTTTTACCTAATTAGAACATAATTGTTTATTAAGGATGAATTAAAGCAGGTCATAAATTCTTCATGGGCCTTGAATTTATTTCAGTGGTATTAATTGTAACAGAAGAAAAATGATTGCAACTGCGTTACATTACAAACATTTATGGAAGAAGAAATTAAAAATAAAATACTTTTTTAATGAAATATAAATTAAACGTGATTAATTATTGAAATATTTTTTAATCAATATTTATGTTATATTCTGGATAGAGTTTGAGGATATGTTTACCTTTATAAAATTTTTTTGCCAAGTAGTAATTATGGATTTTATGGAACCCAATGAATGTCAAATTTTCTCTTTGTCTCAATAGATTTCAACTTTAATGCTAAGAAATATTTACAATATAATACAATACAACTAAATGCTGAATGTGTCAAGTATTTATTGTTTTCTTTAATCTAATGATAAGTGTGGCATTAATCTGTATTTACGTTTACTAAAAACCTAAAAGTTTGACCATAAAAATGTACTTATTATCTTATAACACCTGGAAGGTTTATTGACACACTACAACAAGAGGAACAATGAAATAAACAAGAATTGCATAAGTTATGAGTTATACAGTTTTATACTTCTTATGTGAGTTACCTTCTCCTGAATCTTCTTGAAAGTGCTTAACTGGAAAGTGGTCAATGCCTATTCTTACATGACATGCTTTAAATGTTTTGAGACTGCAGTGGTGTTAAAAAGTTATTTATGAGCAATACGGAATGAGGACATGTCTTGAAGGGCTGTTCCAATTACAAAACCAGAACTCCCACCTGAAAGCTGTTGCATGTTACATATTTATCTTGTAAATAGCTACACACACTATATTATATGTTGCGCCTGGTGTACCTTTTACCATATTTTTCAATCCAATCAAAATTTAGTGGTAATCTAATGTCTGTAATATTGATACAAGAAATTGTTACATGTAATTCTTTGACATTTAAACTTTTTATTTAGATCCTACCGCAGGTCGGGGGTTTTCTCTAAATAAATGTAATAATTACTAGAATTTATAACTGTCTAGAAAAATCTCAGCTACTAGAGGACATCAATCTGTACCACTGAATAATTTGTCAATACATTTACTATTTGATGGAAAATAAATGTTGGCAACAGCAGCATTAATGACAGTGCATCAACTGTAATAACTTGTATAAGATACATGTACATTTCTAAAAAAATGCCTTCCTTATGTAGATGGGCTTCCTCCCCCAATAAAAACTAGGCGCCATGATATAGCTGAAAGATCAGATCCTCATCTTCAAACATCCTAATTTCCATCTATATCCTGCTGACATATATCTATGAGGACTAACACTAAATATAACCTATATAATTTTTCATATGATGGATACTTTTTGGTTTTCTGTTATTTGGGTTTTATTAATTTTTGGTAATTTGCTGTTCTGTCTTTTTTATTTGTTGACAAATTTGTGTGTGTGTGTGTGTGTGCAAGCATCATTTATCTCCTCAGATTTATATATTTCAGGTAGTGGTACTCTGTATATCATAGACCTTACTTCAGAAGGACTGGTTCCCATTGCTATACATGATTGGAATGATGGATTATTTGATCTAACTTGGGCAGAAAACAATGAAAATGTCCTGGTAACAGCATCGGGTGATGGAGGAGTTGTAATTTGGGATACATCGCAACTCAGGGTAGAGTATATTGGTGCTCTTTGTTCACTTGACATTTCTAAGTTTGTAAATTAAGATACATGTTAATAGGTACAAATAAAGACAGATAGGTCCAAATTCCTATTATGGGCAAGTGCATGAATATGTTTAACCAGGTAGACTGCATTTGATTGAAGTGTTCTCACCTAATTAAATTCCAGCATGTTTATTTAAACATACAAGAACATTACCTGGAATATTTAGAACCTTTTTTTTTACAAGTGTACTTGCATTGTTTCTAAATACGGAGCACACAATTTTGTTTTTTTAAACATTATTATTTGAATTTGTGGAGCGAGAGGGACACCCTATCTGCCACCTGGAGACATGCTGGACAGCTCTGTGGCTCAAGCACTCAACCACATGTATGTTATAGAACAACTAGGTACAGGTATTGTTTACATCTATTTCTTTTATTTGTTCAGTGTTGTCATGTTTTGTAATATTTATCTGTGGGTTATATATAATATGGTTAGTGGGTATTATAATTGCTACATACAACACCTAGTTGTTTTGTTTGAGGACGTATCACTTTCTGTAATAATAAGTAGCCAGTAGTACATGTAGACCATAGCAACTCTGACCAGGTTGTTTACTGAACAATTTAATAAACAAGGAATGAAGCTCACAATTCTGCCTTATCATCCGATATTGTCATTTTTTCTATTATTGTTTGTATAGTTTTAAGAGAAAATAAAAGAAGTTTTAAGCTCAAAAATATCATTTTATCAATTATCTTTTTCGTTTTATTATTAGGGCCCTATTAAAGCTTTTAAAGAGCACACAAAAGAGGTAAGATTTCAGGACTTACGTATTTCTATTTCTGTTGTATTCTTTGCTTTCTTTTTACTAGTGTAATCTTCTAGTGTGAAGATCGGTTGTTTAAATGGTCTTGAATGCAGCCTTCAGCAATTTTTCAGCTAAATCATGTGACATTGTCATGGAAAAAACTGTGTTTTCTGGTAAAAACCTTGACCTTCTTTAGAAACACCAGCAATTCCTGTCAGTTAATGTTGAAAGCTTGAACCCAAGACCTTAGTGTTGACTGACAATAATCACTATTAGATGACTACCTACCTTATAATCACCTAGACAATGAGGGCCCATCTAGTGTTAGTAGGTATCACATGTAACAATTATGCAGTTCTGGCACAGAAAGATTTCTTGTTGTTATGTCATGTAACATATTTAATGTAAAAATACTAGTTCATATATCTGTTTATGGGAACTAGTGACCACATTATACCCCTCAGCTGAATTAATTACGAGGTATGCATTAAATTTATTATCATTCCAAGTGAGGGTTAGTTGGGGTTCCTCACAGGAATCACACTTTTGAGAATGTATAAGTATTACAACATTCGGAATGTTAGATATATGTTATACGAGACAACTGTAGAAGTACATGTGATGTTGTTATATGTATTTGTATTATAGGTATATACTGTACACTGGAGTCAGACAAGAAATGAACATTTTGTACTTAGTGGATCATGGGACAGACTTATAAAATTGGTAGGGGTTTTTATATTCACACAAATTCATTACTAAAAGATTGTGCTAACTCTTTTTACCTTTAAATCCCATTCTATCCTGACATAACACAAACACATGAACTCAATAAAACCATTAATTTGGCCTTAATTTAGTAATCATATACGAGATAATTTTATGATTTGAAAACTTGTTTACTACATGTACTATATATATAAACAAGTTTTCTTACTTTTTGATTGAACATTAACAGGTAAACAGCACACTGTAATAATTTACAAGGATTTACAATTAACAAGTGTGCTTGACTAGAGTTTGGGATATCAAGGCTACAAACAAGACATTAAAATTGCTAATGGATGTGTCTCTGCAAAGCATCCTGCATTATTGAGGTAGAAGATGTACACTTTGGCTCAAAGTCATGATAATATGTCAAATAAAAAATGACACGGCTAACTGCAGACAGTTGGAGTGTAAAAATACTTCAACAATCCAGATCAAAATGTAGTGTTGTACAAAACATACATGTACATGGGAACCAGTACAACAAAACATACATGGGAACCAGTTCAACAAAACATACATGGGAACCAGTACATAAAATGAATATTTGTTCTCACAATGAATTACTCACTTGAAATTCATAATATATTCCCCCACTCACTTAACTTCTGAATATCATTTGTTTTGTTATAAAAAGGTGTTTAGAAATAATTGTCATGTTTCTTTTTCTTATTTGTTTATTTTAGTGGGACATTAATCGACCACAGTCCATAGGAACATTTACAGGGCATGAATACATAGTGTACTCTGTAAGATGGTCACCACATATCCCTGGATGCTTTGCATCAGCTTCAGGTTTGTGTTTTATGTGGCATATTTTGTTCACACAATTAAGATATAAGTTTAAGCATAAACATGTATGCATACATCACATATTAAAATATTTTTTATCACAATGCAATTAAATTACCGGTAATAAATATGAAACAATTGAAGTCAAAACAGAAATAGTTATATATTGTTAGTTCAGAAGAGGAAAACATGACTTGAGTACGTAATAAGATACTTTATATAATGTCCTCAGCAGATTGGATATTACCTTGATGGTGTGCTTCACTCAAGTCTTAGACAAGGATTGTCAGTTTTCCTGTTGAAGGTCAAGGGCTTTCACTTAAAATGTCATCATTTTATTTTCGTGTTATTTGGTTGTAGGAGATCAGACATTGAGAATTTGGGATGTACGAAAACCAGACCTTTCTACAAATATAATCCCTGCTCATAATGCAGAAATCCTCACATGTGATTGGTCAAAATATGATCAGGTAAAAAATGTTACATAAACTGTCTAATCATCATATTATAAATGCACATATGAGATTTCTTATATAATAATCATGTACAACTCATGTGGTAATACAATAAAATTCTCTGTAAAAGAGAATACCCAGTGTGTATATAGATTTAATAGACATAAGACCCACTTGAGGCATCCCAGGAAACCGAATTGCAACATGTTTTTTGTCAGTTGCTATTTAATTGATTACATTTAAAATCACTTTGTAGTTACTTCTGTTTTATTGCTGTTAAATAAAATCGTCCTAAGACTTCATTTATGGTAAGTAATTATATAATTGTATTTATCCATAATGATCAGTTTTAAAAAGTACCAGACAACTAGACTATCTTTAAAAGATATCTGGACAGTCTTTAATGATTGACTACCTGTAATATCTAATAATTTTTCTTTAAATGCAGATTGAATTTTGATAGTGTAGAAATGTACTTCACATGGTCCTCTACACAAGTTTTAGTTTTTGGTTCTGATTCTAAATGGAAGATGGCCATACCATGGCTTATCATGAGACCCTATGTAAATTCAAACAGCTTCTTCTCAGTTACTGTCCTATAGATTTATTCCAAATAATGTACAAAAACAAATCAGGATAGGTTTCTATTATTTTTTTAGTTTTTGGTACTGATTGAAAATTAAATATGGATACCAGGGCTGTTAAAGCATTTTGATATGTCTGAAATTTTCTACCGACAACATTCTTGGCAGGGTGAATTGTGTGTTTGTAGAAAATGTAGCTCAGATGGTCCAATACTAAGTATGAATTTGTAGTGACAAGTCTAAATTTATGATGTACACCATTATGGAATAGGAATTTTTAGTTTTACATAGAACTTATGCGAAAACAAACTTCTTCTCAGAAAAAATTTAAACATTTAAACCAAATTAGACAGAAAATAAGTCGCTTTATTAAATAAACTTTTGGACCATTTTAAAGTTCTCCATAATAACACATGCATGAAAGGTTTGGTATTCTACAAACGTGTGTTGTAAATGTCAGTATAAGTACCAATTATTATTTGTTTATTATTTCCATTTCAGAATATTGTGTTTACTGGTAGTGTTGATTGTTTGATCAGAGGATGGGATATTAGAAATTCCAGGGGACCAGTCTGTGAACTGAATGGTCACCAGTATGCTGTCAGAAGAATTAAGGTACCTCATCAACACAGGAAAATCATCTGATCAGAGTTTGCAATTACATGAATGTAGATGAATTCATTATTTACTGAATTGAAATCTGTGTTTAAGTAGACTGTAAATTATGTTGTAAGAACATCGAAATGATTTAGTTTTCAAAATATTTTGTCAGTTGTGGTACCATAGTGTATATATAATTGGTCTTGTTGGTATGAAAAATGTAAATCAGTTATAATTCTACACATTCTGTAAAGAAATAATTATCTCCCTTGTACATTCAACAAAATTATCCTATCAGTGTAAAATACTTAAAGAAATAGACATCAAGTCCAAACAAATAAGTACTGTTCAACATACTGCATAAAATAGCAATGTTTCTATAATAAGCATCTCAATCTTTTTGAAAGATGTAAACAAGCACCTGTCATTGGTGAGTAAATTAATGACTGATGACATGTCTCTAAGCTTTATTATTCAAATCAATTTAATCTATTTAATTAATAAATGTACAATTTGAACTGGGGAAACAGAATAGTTGTGTATTATTATGGCATCACAACATTTTTATACTCTAACTCTGTGTGGAATTTTAATATGCCTGTCTATGTTTGTTTGATGTTTAATGCCACTTTCAGCAATTTTTCAGCTATTTCATGGGGGTCCAGTTTTTATTGGGGTAGGAAGTTGGAGTACCCAGAAAAAACCCTGACCTGCGGCATGAAAACTGGCAATGCTTGTCAATTAAGTGTGGCGTCGAGAACACCCTGCCCGCAGTGAGACTCAAACCTGCAAGACCACATGATCAATAGTAGACAAACCTTAATCAACGAGGCCCCCCTGTCTATGATGATTGTATTATGGTACACAAATGTATGTCTGTACATCATCCAAATGTCACACTATATACAGTTGTTGTTTATGTTAGCCTCATGGTCTGTACACATTTTGATAAATTTCTGATTTTTGGTTATAGAGTTATGGGACTTTGTTCGTGAAAAAAAGAGGGATTTTTTTAGTTTTCAGACTCAAACTTAAAATCTGGTATCAATTTTTTTTATAATTTTCATGAATTATTTATTTTGATAGATGTGAGCCTCCTGTCATATTTTGGCAAAATTTATAAAAAGTTTTTTAAAATTTGTTCTGAACAAAAGGGGATTGTTTTAAGACTTGAAATTTGAAAAAAGCTGTCATCAATTTTCTTGAATTTGGTGCATTATTGATATTGATACATGTGATTATATCTAATAAATGCAGATAGAACTATGCATTCATATATAGCTCATGTCCTTATCATCTGACGGGTGTATCATTCACTCATGGCACAGCAGATAGAAGTATGCATCCATATATAGCTCATGTCCTTATCATCTGACGGGTGTATCATTCACTCATGGCACAGCAGATAGAACTATGCATCCATATATAGCTCATGTCCTTATCATCTGACAGGTGTATCATTCACTCATGGCACAGCAGATAGAAGTATGCATCCATATATAGCTCATGTCCTTATCATCTGACGGGTGTATCATTCACTCATGGCACAGCAGATAGAACTATGCATCCATATATAGCTCATGTCCTTATCATCTGACGGGTGTATCATTCACTCATGGCACAGCAGATAGAAGTATGCATCCATATATAGCTCATGTCCTTATCATCTGACGGGTGTATCATTCACTCATGGCACAGCAGATAGAACTATGCATCCATATATAGCTCATGTCCTTATCATCTGACGGGTGTATCATTCACTCATGGCACAGCAGATAGAACTATGCATCCATATATAGCTCATGTCCTTATCATCTGACGGGTGTATCATGCACTCATGGCACAGCAGTTTATATGTTTTTGGGATCAAAATACAGAGTACACCATATCCAGACATTACCTTATCAAATTTACTAGTGTTTGCATGATGGATCCAATTGCATGTCAGCAGATCAATACCCTGTTGGCACAAAAGATTTCACTTCTTCCATGAAGTATGTGGGGTGTGTTCTGTTTTTTCAGTCTTGTAAATTTTAATGACCTATGCCTCGAAATATCATGCTGGACACCACATAATTCCTTAGTGAAATATTCAGGGCATGAGGGTAATAGGAATGGATTCTGTTGACCTTAAGAACAAGCTCATCTCTGCCTTATCTAGTATTACAGTAAGATGGCTGTCATGTCTGGTTTACCCAGTTCTCTCCCATTGATCATATTCATTTATAAGTGAACAGTTATTTTATGACTTCCCTTATATTTATTTCATTATTTCAATAAAATCTTTCCATTTTCATCAAGGGAAGACAATACTGTTATGGCATGAAAATTTGTATTTTTAACTTTTTTATATATATATTTTGTATAATTGTAGACATCACCATTTCACAAAGAGCTACTTCTCTCATGCTCCTATGATTTTACTGTGAGGTAAGAAAAGATTGTCTATCTGATATTCACAAACTGTGAGGTAAGCATAGCTTCTCTATCAGATATCCAGAATTTATTTTGAGTTAAGTATAAGTTCTCTATCTGATATCCACAGAGTGTACTGTGAGGTAAGTTTAGGTTCTCTATCTTATATTCACAGTTAACTGTGAGGTAAGCATAGCTTCTCTAAATTTTGCCTTATTATACAGACCACTCGTAAGAGAGGGGACTATATTGCAATCACCTTGTCTATTTGTCCGTCTTGTCTGTCCATCTGGTAAAACTTTTGTAACAGATTTCTCAGTTCTACTGAAGTGATTAATTTCAAATTTGGTGCACAGCTTTAGCATGATGAGTTGTACCATGCCTACCCTTTCAAGGTCAGTCAGTTATCTACTTCCTGTTTTTCGAGTGGACTTAGACTGTTGCAAGGGTCAAAATAGGAAAATTTTTCGTAACAGATTTCTTGGCTTCTACTTAAAGGATTTACTTTAAATTTGGTGCACAGCTTAATGAGTTGTACAGTGTCCCGTTTCTAGGTCAGTCAGTTATCTACTTCCTATTTTCCGAGCCAAAAAATGGTCGAGGGGGTATACTAAGAACGACTTAGTGCTTGCTGGTCCATGTATTTAAACTGCTTGACTGGTGTGGAAAAAATAGTTCTCGTCACTAGTGAAAATGCAGTCCTCAGCAGTTGATTGGTTTAAAATAATAAGGTCATGATAAGAACTATTGACATCATAAACGAAACACCTACCATTTACATCGTATTAAAGTCATGAACATACAAATGGGGTTAGGAGAATTTGTACTTCATTTCACAAATTTACTACTTTTTCAAATTAGAGAAACAGAATCTTACATAAGTAATCTTGGATTATCATATTTCTCCAATCTCTATATTAAAATTTTGGAAATAATCCACCGTACCAATGTAAGATCCTATATTTCTCTATCTGATATCCGCAGGCAAACAATCTCTATTAAGCATAGGTTCTCAATCTGATATCCAGAGTTTACTGTGACATAAATATAGGTTCTATGATATCCACACAGTTTACTGGGAGGTAAGCATAGGTTCTATGATATCCACACAGTTTACTGGGAGGTAAGCATAGGTTCTATATGTGATATCCACACAGTTTACTGGGAGGTAAGCATAGGTTCTATATGTGATATCCACACAGTTTACTGGGAGGTAAGCATAGGTTCTATGATATCCACACAGTTTACTGGGAGGTAAGCATAGGTTCTATATGTGATATCCACACAGTTTACTGGGAGGTAAGCATAGGTTCTATGATATCCACACAGTTTACTGGGAGGTAAGCATAGGTTCTATATGTGATATCCACACAGTTTACTGGGAGGTAAGCATAGGTTCTATATGTGATATCCACACAGTTTACTGGGAGGTAAGCATAGGTTCTATATCTGATATCCACACAGTTTACTGGGAGGTAATCATAGGTTCTATGATATCCACACAGTTTACTGGGAGGTAAGCATAGGTTCTATATCTGATATCCACACAGTTTACTGGGAGGTAAGCATAGGTTCTATATCTGATATCCACACAGTTTACTGGGAGGTAAGCATAGGTTCTATATGTAATATCCACACAGTTTACTGGGAGGTAAGCATATAAGGTTCTATATCTGATATCCACACAGTTTACTGGGAGGTAAGCATAGGTTCTATGATATCCACACAGTTTACTGGGAGGTAAGCATAGGTTCTATGATACCCACACAGTTTACTGGGAGGTAAGCAAAGGTTCTATATCTGATATCCTCACAGTTTACTGGGAGGTAAGCATAGGTTCTATATGTGATATCCACACAGTTTACTGGGAGGTAAGCATAGGTTCTATATCTGATATCCACACAGTTTACTTGGAGGTAAGCATAGGTTCTATGATATCCACACAGTTTACTGGGAGGTAAGTATAGGTTCTATATGTGATATCCACACAGTTTACTGGGATGTAAGCATAGGTTCTATATCTGATATCCACAGATTTTTTTGTGAGATAAGTTTGTTTTTTTTGTTTGAATGGTGTTTAATGCCACAGCAATTTTTCGCTGTATCATGGCATCCAGTTTTCATTGGCAGACGAAGCCAGAGTATCCGGAGAAATCTCCCAAACTGTGGTAGTACAACTGGCAATCCTTGTTAATTAGGATTGGAGACAAGTACTATGAGTTTTTGCAGTTAACAGCAAATGCCAGTTTGATACGGTAAAAATATAAATATTGAGATCATAGAAAGAGAAATACATGCAATCAATATATGATTACAGATGCACTTATAAGAATGTGTCTTTGGAGAAGAAGTTACCTATTTTTTCTTAATACAATTTAAAACAGGATGACATATTCTTTCAACAAGGTTGAATTTATATTAAATATACAAAAATTTGTTTTATGTTCTTGTATTATAAATAAATCATATGTACAATCTTTCACTTATCACAAAATCTCCATGAACAAATCATATTTTTGTGCCTGGTCCTTAACATAATGACTACAAATACTGACCTATTTCTTCCAGAACATGGAATATAAGTCATCCTACTCCCCTAGAGACAATAGAACATCACACAGAGTTTGTGTATGGTATAGACCACAATATACATAACCCTGGACAAGTTGTTGACTGTGCCTGGGATGAAATGGTCCGAGTCTACACAGCTAAATCACTGTTGTCTGGACTGAGATAACGACACATAAAAATCTAAGACTATAGTCAGATAGACATTTGGAAGGACAAATGAGAACTGCACTTTGTATTTAATGGTCTGACAGTCCGAGTCTTTATGGGAGTCATTCTTGTATGGTATAGAAATCAGGAAAAATTACAAGGCATACTTGGAATTAAAAAGCCAAATAGTACAAATAAATTCAATGGGTAAAATTATTGACATTGCAATGACAATGTTGTTCGATGACTAAAAATATGTTTGTGTAATTTTTGGAGCAAAATTTGCTATATATAAAAATGTCATTTTTTTTGTCATACATTATAAACAACATCATTGTAAATCTATGAAAAAAATGCTCATTTTCTTAGTTATAACAGACTTGTTGACATAATATAACTCATCATCTCATCTATAATCGCTCAGATTTGTTGATAGTAAAATTCTGACAAGACATAGGCTTGTGAAAGCTTTCAATACAATTTTCCATTTATATTAAAATTTACATTTACAAGGGAGATAACTCCCAACATATGATTGATCAGTGCTGATTTCAAAACTTGTCCAAGATACTATTGATATAATTTGATATAAATTTCATAGTTATCTGGCAAGAAATGTAAACACAAGAGCAATAACAATCCTTATTGCTGGATGGATGCTCTAGATTTTTTGTTCTCACAACATGTTGTGGCAGGGGACAAAAAGGACAAAACACATAAAAATATCAAACACTTCAATTTCTTTATATGGAATAAGAGATAAAAACAAACAGATGAACACTGTATAAATTTTCATCCACATATGCTTACTGGAGATATACATTGTTTTGTAAGAGTTACCTTTCTTGAATTAAAAAACATAAATACCGATTATTCCCACTATTATACAATTAATGACATTGATATAGGTCGCTATCAGGATTTATCAGCCAGAGAAAATGAATATACATTTTTGAGGGCTGATAAATCCTGACAGGGACCGTATATCAAAGTCATTAATTGTTTTATTACATGAATAAAACTCCATCTCCAGAGAATGCCTTTTCTACTGGTGCACCTACTTACATTTTGTAATTTTTATAATGCTAGTTACCCTTAATATTTTTTATTTAATACTTTATTTTTATATCAATTTGCTGATAATCCTGATATTCCAGTTTCAAATATTGAGAAGAGTATAAATGAATCAATATATCTCAGAGCCAACGTTTCTCCCATTTGTTGTTGACACGCACGATGTATGCGTAGCAGACGTCAATGAATTACAATACAATTAATACAATCGATTTGATTGGATGAATGAAATTATTAAGACAGCTATTCTGATTGGCTAAAACATAAAAACCAGGTCAATATTGGATTCCGCTTGACTACTATGCTGTGGAATCGTGCCGCGTACAAACATTTTACCGGTATGTAATTTTAGTACTGTTGCGATTATCATGACCAGAAAGTTGTTTTTAAAACCAATCAAAAACACGCAAAATTCTATTCATGTAATAAAAAATATTTGTGACTGTATATTTCATGTGATGTTAATGTGAAACTAGTCTTGTTGAAAAACCAGATTTTTCTGCATTAAATGTCATGTAGATTTGGTAGTTATAAATGACTGATTTCCATGATAGACTGGGTATATCTCATGACAGATTTAAATGACATATGATATATTATTTATTTTTCTTGCAAGAGTGGTTATTTTATTTGACTTGGAGTGTGAATGTTTTAATAAGTCTTAAAAGAATCTAGACTGAATATTTGTACTGAAGAACTTCCCGGAGATAATGATGATGAATTGATGACGTAATTTTTTGTAAGGCTAGATACACTGTATGATTGAGTGTGAGAGTGTGTTATGATTGAATGCCTAGATCTTTTGTGATTGAATTTTCAGAGAGATTTGATCATGTTTATGACTGAATGTGTTTAAAGAATTGATAATTATTTTTGCTGTAATGCTATTTTAATGTGAAAATTCACTAGGAGAATGAATCTTTTTATGACTGAAATTTCTGTGAGACTGGATTTTTTCTGAATTAACAAAAAAGAGTAACTTAACAATTGTTGTGGCTGGATGTTTTTGTTATTGAAAATTAAGAAAGATTGAGTTAATTTTACCATAAAATTTAATTCTTGTATTTGATTATATTTTTATTACTGATGAATTTCCTGATATGTAAGATCTTGATGACTGATTTATTTGAAAGACTGGATAATTTGTATGGTTGAATTTGTTTGTTGAAAGTAAATAATTATTACCGTTGTATATCTTGATATTTTTTGTTAGTGAACTTCTTTGAACAACATTGATATATGTTTGATGATCAATTTAAATATTATAACATACAGTAAATTATTCCTTTGCATGTCTTCATTCTTATTCTGGTAGTTTCTTTATTTTCTGTGATTGTTTACAGTAAATAAATATTTTTATAATACAAAAAATTCCACTTGATCTATTCTGTTGTCACATTTATCTAGAAAAATTATAGTATATATTTTCCCTTCAATGTGTACTGCTGATAATGTCAGCAACAACATACTTGCATTTTTTACAAAATTGTTTGGGTCAGTATGTAAATTACTAATAAAGTCAGTAACAAGGTACTGCCATTCATCACTGAATTTATTGGGTCAATAGGTAAATCAGTAACAACATACTGGCATTGATCTTATTTTATTTTTGCCATTAAAAAAAATCCTTATTTGTCTCTAAAAAAAACACCAGGCCAATTAAGGTGAACCTTTGCATGAATCATCTTTAGTGTCTCTAAACATTTTGTTGATTGTACAAACATGGTTCTGTGGCTAAAAATAGATTGTTTGTTGTAATATTTTTTAAGTCACATTCAGCAATTTTTCAACTATATCAAGACATTCAGTTTTTAATGAATCCCATTACCATAGATAGGAAAATGGATAAAAATAGAACAAAGGTGTACATTGCAAGTAACTATCTCTTATCTTGGACAATGTTATATTGAATAGAGAAAATCTGGCAGGGACCAAAAAGGCTCCAACAATGTCCATCTCCCACCAATTTAGACTGAAATTGTCTGAGTACCCTTTATAGGAGTTACTGCCCTTAGAACACTATTTTTGGCCAATTTAAACATTTTTGCCTATTAAATTATTTATGAATGGGGATTTTTATCAAGTGACGTGAAACCGTGATGTAACACGAAAGGTCTTATGTTAAAGACGCACAGATTAGGTGTGATTAATTAAAAACAAAATTCAATCAAATTGACCTGATCAACATTTCTATTGATGCCTTATATAATGTATTTCCCTTTCATAACTATTTTTTCACATTTGCTATTTTTGCTATTAATAAGAGAACTATACTAGATTATTTTAATATATCATTTTTTTCATATGACTGCGAAGACAAGATTGATAACCAGCCAAATTGCTTCAGCCACTTTAGGGTTTTGGCCCTTTATTTATACAAAAAATGGCAAAATTTGACTTGTCCACTCTGTAACTCAAACAGTTGTTGTCCGATCTTCATGAAACTTGGTAAAAATGTTTATGCACTATAAAAACTATCTTATTTCTTGTAAAGTTCACTTAAATGCCATATAGAATTTAAAGAGAGTGACCAATCAGAATTATATTTAAAATTCGGTGTAATCGTGTAATTTTGACTAATTGCGAGTTGATTAACAGACTTATCTGCTTTTAACAGGTTGTCAATTAAAGTTCAGCCAGATTAACAAAAGGTGCTAATTGAACAATTTTTCTTCTATTTTGATGTAACATAACTTGGCCTGAGGTATACGATAGGAATTTAAGAATAATCACTTAAACAAGTAGATTAAGCGTAATGTGGAAAATACATGTATAAACCTTTGCTAACTATACAATAAATAATAACTTCAATTATGAATACTGAAATTGACATGATAGGTGAAATATACAACTTGTTTTCAATTACACGATGCGACTAATAATTACCGTCTCCCATGTAAAGCTACAATTATCAATTCTTGATGTGCAAAATGTGTAGGTCATAGTATCAATGAGGGGGCAGTGTGGACTCGTTTGTGGACATGTCCTTAGGTTACATCTCTTAGAGATGTTGCTTATATGCGTTCCTTCAAGTCATCAGAGATGGTAATGCCCAAGTTGGTGTTTGCTTGTTATAGAGTAGCTAGGTTATAGAAGTGGCTGCTTTTTTTAAAACGAACGCTAAGTATATAACATTTTGTGGTGTTGAATTTCATTCCGCAAATTTAGGCACATATTTTAAGATTCGTAGGTACCTCGAGGAGTATTTCGTGATCTTTCTTGGTAATGATTTTACCGTGCAAGAGGCAGTCATCATCAAATAGCCGAGTGGGATTTGACGTTGGGTAAATTGTTCCATTCCAATGATTTGAAATTAATTAGAAAAAGCAAAGAAACTGACCAAACAACAAAAGCCTTAAGTCATGGGACAATCATTACTCCAAATTCAGATAAAACAAAAACATAAGCACAAGAAACGGTCCGTGAGAAATCCAAGCCTACTACAAACCACGGGTGCACTCAGGTGTTCTTGAAAAGTAAGCACTGCTGGTCGAGTTACTGTCACATCAATGTGTCCTAGGGGACTTTAAAATCTAGGAAGATGAAAGTTTACCTATTACTCTGCAAAAATGTCTGATCGTATTAGAGAGATGAATGTAAGTCCATCAATCAATTCGCCGTGACATTCTACTATGGATAATGGTCATCGTTATAATGGGAAGGAACCAGTAGACTCGATGTCGGAATAATTCATCTTAGTATGTGGTTTGAATCCACATGTAATTTTTCAGCTATATCACGGCGACCAATTTATATTTGGGAGAGGAAGCCGGAGTACCCCTTGAAAACTTTGGCAAGAAAACTGACTTGTCTATTTGTCTATTCAGGATGGATTCGAGGACTTGCTAACAGCAGAAAGACTCGATTCTCCATGTTGATAAGCATATGATCAATAGACAATTACCACTCCGCTAACGAGGCCGACAGAGAACAAAGAAATGTGTATCTGCGTGTGTTTTCTCTTTTCCTTTCTTTTTGTGCTTTCTTCTTTTTTCCTTCTGTTATCTGTTATTAATACAAATCTTCACGTATGGTTTGCTACCATTAACATGATTAAAGCCTACACGTTAAACACTATACGTACTTTACAATTATATACAATTTACTATTTAAATGTGAAATAAATAATAAAACGTTCATAGAAAAAAGTAGATGGACCATGACTGTGTTATGTATATATACCTAGTGTCTGAATAGGGTATATAGTTTTACCTTTCGGAATAGCTGTGTGATAAGTCTGGAGAAAATGACACAGAGAGTTTTATTAATTCTGGTGATTTTGACCGTTTTTGTTACAGTAGTCTACTCTCATAGGAGAAAGTGAGTTATGTATTCTCTTAGATTTAAAAACAAAATTTTTTGAGATAACAAAATAATGGCGCCTTTCATACAATTACTATAGTTGTGTGTTGAGTCTGAGAGATTTTACACTAATGAATTAATCTTGATTTTGAAGCCCAAGACATTAATGTTGTTGAATTTGTATGACATAAGTACTGATTGATTGATTCCAGCAAGCCATATTTCAGCTATATGTAGGACATATGTATTTTATTACAAAAATTTGAATCATTTAATATAAAGATCAAATAAAATTTAACGGAATTTAATCGATTGGATAAAGTATTATTTCTATAAAACAACAAAGTCAATATTGATATGATATTGTACACATATGGAGAAGACTTGTGTCTTATCCATTTGTCTTTGTTTATGACAATAAATATGTTTAAAGTATTGTACACATAACGACAGGTTTTGGTTCGTTTAGTCAACAGCAGTCATCACGTTGTACATCATGACTGCATAAAATGTTATACAACTCATGGAAAGAGTACACTTGAAATGTGATGTAACTTAAATTTACTTTTCATTTCATCGATTCTCATATTACGGCGGGTACTTACCGGGATTAAAGTGTCACAATTTGTTTAGAATTGAAAATGTGGAAAAAGTCGTTTATCTTTTCTATATTTAAGATACTAAAAGCAAACTTCAAATATTTTAACACGTGTATTGTCGTCTCTCGGACAAGTGTTTAGCATGTTCAGTAGGTTAGGTAAAATACTAAAAAATATCTCATGTAAACATTATATTTAATTGACAATAAAAACCTAAATTTATTTTTAAAAAGCCTGGATCACAAACTTGTTCACTAGATTTAAGCAGTCGGAGCATGAAATCTGCAATCTAATCTCAATCATTATTTACTTTAAAATCTAATTTAACAAATTTTGATCAAAGGAAGAATTTCATTTACCAGCCTTGCACAATTCAAGTTTATTTGACTCCAGGTGGAGGTACATTGATTAAATCGAAAAATTATTTCAAATTTAAAATACAATATTCGTAAGTGTAATCCAAATCTCGTTATTAAACAACAAAGTATGACAATATAATGCCAAAATATAGTATTTAATAAAAATTATGATCACCTGATCAGCTTTACCCTTTCACCCCACGTATCAAATTTAAATTTATGTTAACTGAATATGGATCATCATGACCCCTTCAATAAACTTACAAAATATGTACAAGAATAAAAAAAAAATACTAACAATTGGTTGAAGCGGGATAAGTTACAATAATCTAATGAAAATTCTCGAATTGTATTTAGTATATAAGATCTGTTTGTGAGGGGTTTCCATCGGTTACTCCGCCATAATTCATAAAATATTTATCAGTGCTTTGACCAAATCATAATTATATTGACCAGTGTGTGATCTAAGTGTTGATAGCGTGATCTAAGTATTGGTAGTTGTGTAGCGTGATTTAGGCACTGATAATTAAGTGGCTTGATCTAAGATTTTATAGTTGTATAGCGTGATCTGAGAATTGGTAGTTGTAGCGTGATCAAGGTATTCATAGTTCACTAGCGCGATTTTTAAATTTGATAGTTGTGTAGCGCGATTTAGTTCTGTAGCATGTGTAGCGCGATTTAGTTCTGTAGCATGTGTAGCGTGATTTAGTTCTGTAGCATGTGTAGCGTGATTTGGGTATTGATAATTTTGTAGCATGTGTAGCGTGATCTAAGTATTGATAGTTGTGTAGCGTGATCTAAGTATTGATAGTTGTGTAGCGTGATATAAGTATTCATAGCTGAGTAGTGCAAATAAAAACATTGATAGTTGTGTAGCGTAATCTAAGTATTGATAGTTGTGTAGCGTAATCTAAGTATTGATAGTTGTGTAGCGTGATCTAAGTATTGATAGTTGTGTAGCGTGATATAAGTATTCATAGCTGAGTAGTGCAAATAAAAACATTGATAGTTGTGTAGCGTAATCTAAGTATTGATAGTTGTGTAGCGTAATCTAAGTATTGATAGTTGTGTAGCGTGATATAAATATTCATATTGACTAGCGCAATTTAAAAATTTGATAGTTGTGTAGCGCGATATAGTTCTGTAGCATGTGTAGCGTGATTTAGGTATTGATAATTCTTTAGCATGTGTAGCGCGATTTAGTATTGATAGTTCTGTAGCATGTGTAGCGTAATCTAAGTATTGATAGTTGTGTAGCGTGATTTAGGTATTGATAATTCTGTAGCTCGTGTAGCGTGATTTAGGTATTGATAATTCTGTAGCTCGTGTAGCGTGATTTAGGTATTGATAATTCTGTAGCATGTGTAGCGTGATCTAACTATAGATCGTTGTGTAGCGTGATCTAAGTATTGATAGTTGTGTAGCGTGATCTAAGTATTGATAGTTGTGTAGCGTGATATAAGTATTCATAGCTGAGTAATGCAAATAAAAACATTGATAGTTGTGTAGCGTAATCTAAGTATTGATAGTTGTGTAGCGTAATCTAAGTATTGATAGTTGTGTAGCGTGATCTGAGTATTGATAGTTGTGTAGCGTGATATAAGTATTCATAGCTGAGTAGTGCAAATAAAAACATTGATAGTTGTGTAGCGTAATCTAAGTATTGATAGTTGTGTAGCGTAATCTAAGTATTGATAGTTGTGTAGCGTGATATAAATATTCATATTGACTAGCGCAATTTAAAAATTTGATAGTTGTGTAGCGCGATATAGTTCTGTAGCATGATTTAGGTATTGATAATTCTTTAGCATGTGTAGCGCGATTTAGTATTGATAGTTCTGTAGCATGTGTAGCGTGATCTAAGTATTGATAGTTGTGTAGCGTGATTTAGGTATTGATAATTCTGTAGCTCGTGTAGCGTGATTTAGGTATTGATAATTCTGTAGCTCGTGTAGCGTGATTTAGGTATTGATAATTCTGTAGCTCGTGTAGCGTGATTTAGGTATTGATAATTCTGTAGCTCGTGTAGCGTGATTTAGGTATTGATAATTCTGTAGCTCGTGTAGCGTGATTTAGGTATTGATAGTTCTGTAGCATGTGTAGCGTGATCTAACTATAGATCGTTGTGTAGCGTGATCTAAGTATTGTTAGTTGTGCAGCGTGATTAAGGTATTGATAGTTGTGTAGCGTGATATAAGTATTGATAGTTGTGTAGCGTGATCTAAGTATTGATAGTTGTGTAGCGTGATCTAAGTATTGATAGTTGTGTAGCGTGATCTAAGTATTCAAAGCTGAGTAGTGGAAATAAAAACATTGATAGTTGAGTAGCGTAATCTAAGTATTGATAGTTGTGTAGCGTGATTAAGGTATTGATAGTTGTGTAGCATGTGTAGCGTGATCTAACTATAGATCGTTGTGTAGCGTGATCTAAGTATTGTTAGTTGTGCAGCGTGATCTAAGTATTCATAGCTGAGTAGTGGAAATAAAAACATTGATAGTTGAGTAGCGTAATCTAAGTATTGATAGTTGTGTAGCGTGATTAAGGTATTGATAGTTGTGTAGCGTGATCTAAGTATTGATAGTTGTGTAGCGTGATCTAAGTATTCAAAGCTGAGTAGTGCAAATAAAAAAAAAAGATAGTTCTGTAGCGTGATTTAGGTATATATAGTTGTGTAGCGTAATCTAATTATTGGTAGTTGTGTAGCGTTATTTAAGTATTGGTAGTTGTGTAGCGTAATCTAAGTATTGATAGTTGTGTAGCGTGATATAGGTATGGGCAGTTGTTTAGCATGATCGAATAATTCATAGTTATGAAGCTTGATATAAGAATCGAGAGTTGTTTAGCGTGATTTAAGTATACGGACAGTTGTTTAAGGTGATCTAAGTATTTGTAAATGTGTAGCATGATCTAAGTACATAGAATCGTGTAGCACGAACCAGGTATATTATAGATTTTCCAATAACATAATGAAAGGATAGCTGTGATGAGGTTATATAGCTAAAGCTAATAGTCCACTGCTCATCCGCTACCTGGGGACCCGCTGGGCAGATATGTGGGTCTAGCAATGTGATTTAGGCATGAAGAGTTGTGAAGCGTGATCTAGGTAATGATAGCTGTGTAGCGTGATCTAAGTATTGATAGTTGTGTAGCGTTATCTAAGTATTGGTAGTTGTGTAGCGTGATTTAGGCATGAAGAGTTGTGTAGCGTGATCTAAGATTTTGATAGTTGTGTAGCGTGATCTAAGTATTGATAGTTGTGTAGCGTGATCTAAGTATTGGTAGTTGTGTAAGCGTGATCTAAGTATTTATAGTTGTGTAGCGTGATCTAAATATTGGTAGTTGTGCTGCGTGATCTAAGTATTGGTAGTTGTGTAGCGTGATCTAAGTATTGATAGTTGTGTAGCGTGATCTAAGTATTGGTAGTTGTGTAGCGTGATCTAAGTATTGGTAGTTGTTTAGCGTGATCGAAGTATTGATATTTATGTAGCATGATCTATGTATTGGCAGTTGTGTAGCATGATCGAATTATTTATAGTTATGAAGCTTGATATAAGTATCGACAGTTGTGTAGCGTGATTTAAGTACCAGGATAATTATGTAAGGTGATCTAATTTGTAATTGTGTAGCATGATCTAAGTACTGATAGTAGTGTAGCACAAACCAGGTATATATAATTTTTCAATAACATAACGAAAGGAAAGTTGTGTTACGGTCATATAGCTTAAGTTAATAGTCAACTGTACTCGGAAAGAGCTAACAGTTAGTCGCACCCGGAAGAAATATAAGTCATCCGTACAGTTCATTATGGAGATAGCGCTAAAAGGTCATATTAACACCTTGGTCTCTAAGATTTTTTGATTGATTGATTGGATTGGTTGATTGCTTTTCGCCCAGCGAGCAATATTTCGTCCATATTCAGGACGCGAACAAGTTAACAAACAATAAATAAATTTGAAAAAGATGAACCAAAAAGGGCAAAAATGTTGACTGCCTCTGGAAAAGTATGGAGTATAAATAGGGGAAGAAAATTTAGCCTTTTGTAGCCTACTCTTATCGACAGCTACAAAAGCGTCTTTATCATGCAAGAATCGAGGTGCTCTCCAAACATGTTACCCACTGTGGTCCGCGGTCAGGCTTACCGTATTATGACCTAACAACCCCCTACGAAAGGGCATCCCTATCCGCCACCTGGGGACAACTGGGCAGATCTGTGGGTCGGGCAATGTGAACCCTCACAGTATGGTCAAAGCTAAGACTTTATACTTCAGGTCCACCAGTATTTGCAGAACAAGTAAACAATCGTGTAGGATTTAAATATAACCTTTAAAGATTTCCGTATTCATTGAATTTGTATCCAACCTTGTGAAGCAGAACCACATTGTATTATCAATAAGGTAAAGGTTGAGGTAGACTGAAAATGTCGCAGAGAAAGCAATACGTCCTACTGATTTGTGTGTCAGTGTTATTTCTTACTACGGAGGGACACTGGTGGGGGACGAATCACCGCCATAGGTGAGTTAAACACTTTCAGAGATCAAGCCATGTTTTACGGTTTTAAGATGTGTTATATAATAGTAATTCTTGGCGCATTTGTGTATTTCGGAACAATATTCTTGTTACTAATTAAACGGATTTTCGTATTTATATTGATAATTTTGTACATCGGAAACACTACATAGAGTGAAGATTTCTGTAAATTACTAAATGGATGTACTCAATGACATTATGCTAATTTTAGTAATACATGTACATGTTAAAGCTTTATATTGCCTTCAATATAGATGCAAAACATCCAATACAATGAGTTTGTTTTATATGATACATTATAACATCTATATTGATTATTTTATAAACTGAATATCGATTCAATCTAACATCCTTGTAAACAATTTGAATTATTAAACAGACTACCAGGTGTCATAATAATGTTATACAATGTCAGCACGATAACACGAGGTGGTGAAAAGTGCATGGTGTTTTATTGTTTGTTTGTCCGTTCACAATGAACACTTGTTTAGGATTTTTGTATTGTCAGTATTCTGGGACCATACTGGGAGGATTCCCAGTGCTCGACCCACGGAGCAGCCTAGCGCGTCCCCGAGTGGCGAATAGAGGAGACCCTCGTGTTGGGGACTGTCGGGTCATAATACGGAAAGCCTGGCCGCGGACCGTAGTGGGTAACGTGTCTGAAAAGTGGTACGCCCCTAGAACGATAAAGACCCCCTTTGTAGATTCAAATAAGAGTAGGCTCATTGTAGCCGCTACAACAGGATAAGTTCTCTGACCCTACCAAATACTCCATACTTTTCCAGTAGCAGTCAAAATTGTGTTCCCTGTGTACCATCCCACCCCTTTTTCATTGATTTATTGTTTGTTAACTTGTTCTCGTCCTGACTATAGCTTAAATACTGCTCGCTGGACGAAAACCAACATCCAATCAATCAATCAATCAATCAATCAATCAATCAATCAATCAATCAATCAATCAATCAATCAATCAATCAATCAATCAATCAATCTGGTTATTTTTTTACAAGTCCGCTTAGAAAGACAATAAATACAAATACAGAACTTTAAATTTTAATTGTATGTCAGATATATATATATAGAATAACTATGTGGGTTTCAGTTGAACTGGTAACTTTGTTAACAGCTTCTAAATACAACGGTGATTCAGGATTTTTTAAATAGCTTTGGAAACTTTAATGTGAAACTTCCTTGAGCATTGTATCTTATTTATTTCGAACCAGTAGATTGGTTCGCTGCACAAATTACGTAATCCTAAATGTAGTCTGATTTGATCTTGACATCGGTAGGCGAGTATCGAAATAAACATCTCGAACATAACGATACAAACAACAGCAATATGCATCCGTAGTTACTAATTGTACAGAAACCACTACATATATAGTATGTGTATATAACGCTAAATTGCCACATATATACGAAATCGTGAGGATTGAGTAGTGTAAAGTCGGTCCATACTGCATTCGTCATTTTAGATGACAAGATGATTGTCGTCAAGACATACCATTTTTGCAACGATAAAGTTGGAAATTGTTTAATGCAACACTGACTCATGCTCTTGATCTAATAATTTATAAAATAATAAAATGTCATCAAAGAGACCCAGGTTATAAAATTTACTGCTCGACGCGCGTTTCGTCCATTAAAGACTCATCAGTGGCACTATAGAACCACAAAATATTTAAAATCCAAAGGATTAAGATGTTGTTGAGCTTTATCATCAAAATTCTATAACGATATACCAAAATCCGGCTTTTTTTGACAATTACTATATCACTGAAACAATCGATGATATTCTTGTCAGCACCGAAGTGGGACTACCGGCTGGTGATACCATCGGAGACTAACAGTCAACCAGCAGAGGCATCAACTCAGTGGCTGAAATAAAATGTCAAAAATCAAAGATACCAAGGTTATATAATTTTGCTACACAAGACGCGCGTTTCCTCTAAATAAAACTCATAAGTAAGGTAAAACAAAAAATGTTTAAAACCAACAAATTAAGATGTTGTAGATACAAATATGCTATTGGTGATCAAACTAAGATGATTTGTGTCAGATTACGATTAAATGTAGTGTAAGTAAACAAACGACATGTAAACTACATGTTTAAATACTTCCGCCATGTTTTCTGTCTAAGGCCTACACAAATCCGGGTACTTTTAGGGTTACATAATACCTTTTTACTTTTAATATTGCGTATTATTAGTTTTCAGTATATTATTTTCTGTTGTTTAAGAAATACAACTGAACATTAAGTTTATCGATGAATACGTCAAGTTACAAGAAATAAGGAAGTTTTCAAACCATATTTGAACAAATCTAGTCGTATTTATTGACATATTAGATCTCATTTACTGAAGCTTAAAACATTTAAAGTAATGGAGCATTAAAGACAAAATTGTCTTCTTTATAAACGGAATTATCAATTATCAATCTCGTATTTAGAAACAAACATAAACTGTTGCTATTCCGGTGCTTAAAAGATCGGAATTGAGCTATATCGTCTGCTATATAATGCACACCAGAAATAACGACTGCTATGCCTTATATAAGGGTATCGCTCACGTCTACATTCTGATTCATTGTCACTATAAATTGTTCCTAGCCATAAACATTGAGGGACTTCGAAATAAATAAATAAATAAATAAATAAATAAATAAATAAATAAATAAATAAATAAATAAATAAATAAATAAATAAATAAATAAATAAATAAATAAATAAATAAATAAATAAATAAATAAATAAATAAATAAATAAATAAATACGTTGGTACACACACACACACACACACACACACACACACGTCCGTCCGTCCATCCATCCATCCAGGTATTCTCATAATATACTGGAATTAGGACCCTTGACTTGGGAGGATGTGGCATTCTAAACTATAACATTACCATAACAAGTTCTTACAGTAAAAAAAGATCTTAATAAAATTTTATAAAGCGTGAATGTTCATAGATTATCAAATGCTTTCAAGCTCATTATTCAGAAGATCTCAACGTACAATGGCACAATTGAATAACATAAATACAGCATATTAATCAGAAGTGTCATGCATATGTTAAAATAATTTTGTCACTTGATGAAGTCTGTTTAAATTCATTATTAGATATCCATGGCTTTTATTGCAATATAGTTTTGATGACGTTCGAGTCAAATGAACCATTTCACTCTTACCATGACAATCATAATTGAAAGCGTACATATATTGACATCTTATATCATAGTGTCGGACGCGTCCGAAAAGCAAATTTTATTTTCGTAGGCAATAATACATTTAGTGAATTCACTTTACTTACAGTGTTTTTGGTATTATTAAGTATTTTTCATAGTCTTGTCTGTACACTGTACACTTTAGTGCACATGTAACGTATTTCTTCTTTGGTATAAGATAGGTATTACAGTAAGAGTGACTCAATGGGGTGAAGTGACTTTACAAGTTCGGCTGTCCTTAATTTTCTCGGTCAGTATTTCAGATCCATTGTGAACCTTAACCCAACAAGACATTATATGTACGATCATATTTGGTGCCATCCGATAGCTTCACCATATCTCCTATCAACTGTCTTTCTTTAAATGTCAATATATCTTTTATACATATATATGTCCTTCTCTCACAGTTTTTCCTTTTGAGTTGGTTATTTTGACAATGTTAAGTTTGTTTATTGTACTCGATGATAAAACAGGTTGATACCACAATCAAATTAAAATTAAATCGTTCATTTGCTCCCCCATTCTGTTATTGGTCGCTGCAACATAGCACAAAAAAGGGGTGGGGGGAGCAAGTGAACGATTAAATTTTAATTAGATTGTGAAAAAAGAATCGAAGATACGTAGAAGTAATCCTAAAACGATAAGTTAAGAACAGACAAGTGGAGCAAACAACAAAACAAACAGTCACACAACACCAAAACAAAAAAATCGAGTAACACGCGGGATAGTGGTGACGACAAACGCAACAAATCAATGGTCATTTGTGAAACATATATTGATTAAAAGTGGACTAAGTCGTGATGATTTAACCTAATCCGATACGCTACTGTTGCCGTTTAAGGTGATCTGCTTCAAAAGCAGTGGACATGTCTGATTGGTTCATAGGTTTGGTTTAGTAATATGAGTAAGAATAAAATAAACACAAAGGGGTTTTAATTTGGAGATAGTATAAGTCAACTACGAGGAGGACTTCTAGTGTTAAAACAACCTTATTGTATAATAGGAGTGTATACCTAAGTTTATATTAGAATTAAAATAGAAACTAGATGTACGAAAGTTTATGAATTGTATTTTATGCAAAGATATTATAGAGGATGAAGGCGATGTATTTTTAAAATGTCATGTATGATGATTTAAAATAAGAGTTTTACATGAGACTAAAACTAGTATCGCTGATACGATACCCTAAATTGATTAATGCTTTGACCCCAAATGTAAATATGATACTAATTTGCGCTTAAATATAGTTTCTAATTTTAAATAAATATAGAAGCATGTGTAGGTTGTCCCCCCCCCCATATTTTATAAACATGGATCGTAATACATGTGTTATTCTATGTTCAGTTACAGACTCTTATTATAATTTTTGTATTCCACGGCCCTCAATCTTGACTGGTGGTAATTTTTATAAAATTGTTATATTGTTGTACATTTATTATACTGAGAAATGAGACTCAAAATAATATTGCATTGAAGGATTGATGACTGTCTCTGGACTGTTTTCTGCCATTCCTCATTTAAAATTGATATCCAATAATTCCGCATTTCAATAATGTTCTAAAGAATTTTCATAATCGACAACACAAAATTGTGTTTTTTAATCCATATCGAATTACATAAAAAATCACAAAAACCCTGTTTTGTAGATGTCAACATTTTAAAATGTTTAATGATGCAAAAAAATATCCAATTTAAATTTACAAGTACATATGTACTAGTTTTTATAGTTCAACAACACACTCTAGTATGTAAACACCGATTCCCAACCTGAGAGATACGTTATCATATCGCGGAACTACGCTGGCTTCAACTTCTTACAAACTCTATTGTAATGTGTTAAACTCAAGACTTACCAAGAGCCTCGATGAACGTGACGTACTGAATGATGAACAAAATGGTTTCAGGGCAAATTGAAGTACTATAGACCATTTATCAACTTTAAGTAATATTATTGAATGTAGAAAACTGCGAAAATTATCAACTTTTGCAGCCTTCATTGATTTTAAGAAGGCTTATGACACTGTCAATAGAGATCTACTATTTTGTAAGCTCAGTGTTTTAGGTTTAAGTAGTAAAATGATTAATGCTATTAAATCGTTATATCATAATGTGCAGTCATGTGTCAAAATAAATGGTTCTTTAACTGAATGGTTTGATGTCAGCTGTGGTTTAAAACAAGGTTGTGTTTTGTCACCTTTACTTTTTAACATTTTCATTAATGATTTGGTCGAAGTTATAAATAATTTAAATGTTGGAATCTCTCTAATGACGAAGGTTGCAATTTTGTTTATATGCAGATGATATTGTAGAGTCAGATTTACAAAAATTACTTGATGTACTTTCCGTATATTGTTATGATAATGCACTCACTGTTAACCTTAACAAATCTAAAGTGGTACATTTTAGGAACCCATCTGTTGTCAGATCTAGTTTTAATTTTTCGTTTAACAAAGAAAGTGCTGAAATCGTACCTATGTATACATATCTTGGTTTATTATATACTGAATCTTTGAACTATGATGAAATGGCAAAAGCTGTTGCTAAGTCTTCAAGCAGGGCCCTTGGTCTGCTTATTGCATAGTGTAAAGCAAATGGAGGGTTTAACTATTCAACATTTACAAAGCTATTTGATACAATGGTATGCTCAGTTATACAATATGGAGCCTCAATATGGGGAACTAAAGAATGTTCTTGTATCAATGCTGTGAAAAACAGGGCAATGAGATTTTTTATAGGAGTAGGTAAATACACTCCTAATTTAGCTTTATATGGAGATATGGGTTGGATTCCATGTAAGATTAAGCAATGGTCAAGTGTATTTAGGCTATTGTCCAGATTATCAAAAATGAGTGATGATAGACTTAATATGCGTGTTTTAAATGGTCTAATGACTGTAGTAGTAATAGAATACGTAACTGGTGTTTTCGAATTTTGAGTAAATTTAAAGAACTGAATGTAGATCAGTATTGTGATTTTAATATATTTTTATCAAAACATGTTATACAAGATATTGAGTGCTATTCAACTGATATGTATAAAATGAATGGTGTAACAAAATAGAAAACAATGTATTTAGTAAACTTCGCACTTATAAGTCTTTTAAGAGTGAGTTTAAGGTTGAACATTATATTAAAAGTACCATGCCTAATAGATATAGAAGCGCTTTTGCTACGTTTCGGTGCGGTGTTGCACCATTGAGAGTTGAAACAGGGAGATACGAGAATTTACCGGTTGATAAGAGATTCTGTTTTAATTGTAAGAATGTTATTGAAGACGAGAAGCATGCTATATTGAAGTGTCAATTGTATGCAAACTTAGGTGTTGAATTATTTAAACATGCCACTGATATTAATGTTAATTTTAATAGCTTCAATGATGATGAAAAATCTGTATTTCTTTTTAGCAATGACGAAATGTGTTTCTATACTGCCAAAATCTGCTATGATATTTTACGAACTCGAAAGTGTTCTTTATACTCCTGAGTTTTATTTATTCCATTTTTATGTTATTTTATTTTGTATTTTATCCTTTTTAACCTTTGGTATAGTAGAAATTATAATTTTTTTTGGTTTGTATTTTAGCAAATACTATTTCTTTTGTTTTTAATTAACCATGATCTTATACTATGTGTATTGTAAAATTGTAATATGTATCCTTTAACGTATTTTGTAGTCTCTCATAACTCTTTTAAGAGAGGCTCTTTTTAAATATGTAAATATATGTATATTGTAATTGTTTATACTGTACAAGAGGTGAGACTTTAATAAATAATCTGAATCTGAATCCGAATCTGTAAACGTGTTATTGGTTTAGGCCTCAGGCTTAGCAGTCACAAACCTTGTGACAAACAATCCAAACAAAAGATACACGGTAGTAGTTACAGGACCTATAATTCAGTAAAGTTAAATGCAGCCGTTTGAATGGTCTTTATACATAATCTTATGTAAGTTAGCCTAACAAATCGGCCTTGCATAGGTACGACCTTCCATAAGAAAGCTACCATTCAAAGCTACATCTTTTTGGTATTTATTATGAAAATGTTATGTGTCTAGTTTTAAAGATAAATATAAATTGTTCTAGTCGCAATGTTTGTTTATAAGTTTCCATTGTTTTATGATTTGTTAAGATCGGCATTGATCTATTACTGTTGAAATGCCTCGTCATGACCTTCCACAGTTCAACGCAATTTGATTCTATTTGTTATTTAATCCACTTCAACCACTGTGTCTGCAATGAATGAAAATAAAATAGAAGTAGTAGAAATCACCAAAATCTTGGGATATATCCAAATACACATTTAAATTACAAACATATCCACTGAAATGTAAAATTTAGTCACGTTCATAATGGAGGCCCTTTCAGTTTTAAATTGAAACACCTGTCGTTTATTCAGTATAGAAATTAGCGGTTTTAAATATTTGTATATCGCAATATTTGTCTAAAATAATTACGTAGCATTTACGATTACGATTATACCTAGGAAATTAGCACAGTTGTTTCTAACGACGTCATGTATATACATGTATATATTTTTGAATTTAATGTCCTTAAATCTCGGTAAAACCAAACCAACTACTTTTATAACGACTTCCTGGTAGAGAGATGTTTACTTATGTACTTTTAAAATGAATTTATTAATAAATAGCAACTACTATTGATCACGAGGTCTGTCAACATTTAGGTCTCGGGTTGAAGACTCACTGCGGGTAGGTTGTGCTCGACTCCAATCATATTTGAATTGACAAGGATTGCCAGTTATTCTACCGAATGTGTATGGTTTTCTCTCGGTACTCCGACTTCCTCCCCCAATAAAAAATGGACGCCACGATATAGCTGAAAAATTCCTGAAAGTGGCGTTAAACACAAAAAAAAAACCCCAAACAAAATACATTCTTGCACATTCAACAGATAGTAATGGACTTTTTGATAGTTAACTTAATTCAGTAACATTATTATTATACACTAATTACTGTGATATCTAAGCATTGGAGCGATGCCAATCTACAGTCACGATTTTTAGTTTATGTTCCGTTTAAAGCCATTAATATGTCATTCAATGTTTAGGATATGGGTATGGAGCTATTTTCGGCCAATTAAAATAATGTTCGTATTACCTTGTTGTTTACCTGTATAAAATAAGGGTACATTGTGCAATAATTCAACATATTTGATTTCTATACAAGTTAAAATGACAAGATGTAAAGATATATACTCAAACTCATATATTAGTCGATGCAATGCTACTATTTTTAAATGAATTGCAATATGGGTAATACGGCTGAAACTGGTATTTTATAGCACGTAATAGAAGTAAAATACGTACATGAACATTTAGGCGTATAAAGGAAGTCGATTTTGTTTAATGTAATAGAATTCATAGAGGAATGTAAAACTTTATCAATGCTGTAAGTCTTAGAGCTGATGCCATATGGTATAATGTTTTAAAATGAAGAGCACAAATGTATGCTATACAAACATCCGATTTGCAACAAAGATGATATTTAGGTCCCTAATTTTGACTCAACAAGAAGACAAGTTGTTTCTCTTTCATTAAACTATATATATATTCCGATTTGACTTGGACATATTTTTCTTGAAATTTATATTTACGTTTTCATAATTCAACAAGATGAAAATGAATATTAGATACATATAATTGCCTTTTATCAATTGTCCAAACATCAATTTTATGGCTGACATCAGGAATTTGTTAATCGTTAACAGGTGGTGACGGATATTCCTGAGTAACTTATAAATGTACTGGTCGCTCCTCTCGTTTGTAATTTCACTAACTATAGATTTCGCCGCCTGTGAAGCAGGACATGTATATGCTCACCCTATCGGAACACCAGATATAACACCATTAATTTCTTCATAGGGTTTGTCTTCCTTATTTGTTTGTTGTATGGTTTGAATATTTGTTGCCTTCACGTGTTCGCGATTGTTCCGTTTGGGAAAGCTGTGTTATTTTCCTACTTCTATTTTGTTCTTTAGATTACCCATCGGTGTTTTGAGATTTACCTTGGAAGAGACTAGAGTCTGTATGCATACTGAACTAATTTTTGCTAAAATGCTCAAATATAAGAAAGCGTGGTTTTTTAAACGACGTAATATTATTCCGATCTTCACACTTGTTGGAGACATTCTAGTACATCCCACACATAATTTAGAAGCTGTTTGTATCCATACTAAACACGCATGCGAAACTAGGCAGACAACACAAATAATCCACAAGTAATTTTGCTTCATAATAGATGCCAATTACAGAAACCAATATGAACAAAAAAAAGTAGTAAATTTTATTTATTTATTTATTTATTTATTTATTTATTTATTTATTTATTTATTTATTTATTTATTTATTTATTTATTTATTTATTTATTTATTTATTTATTTATTTATTTATTTATTTATTTATTTACTTATTTATTTATTTATCAATATTACATATTGATTTCTTTGACAGACATCGCCATTGTCCGTCCCGAGATGATGATGACCACGTATGCTGTGACTGGAAGACAATGAGTTACTTGGAAACAATACAAACATGTGAACTATGTACACAACCGACAAGTGCAAACCCATTATGTGGACGATGGACTGTAAGAGGAAGGGTGTATGTAAATTAGAATACCTATCATTAAAATATTTTTTGCGCACAAACGTAACAGAAAAAGTTCAAAAAGACAGTCTATATTTAGTATAAAAGCTAAAATTTTGATACGATTATAAAATATGAAGTTAAAATTTCTCAGGTTTAATAAGAAGGACATAAAATTCTTGATTATAGGTATAATTACTGTTTGTACCGCTACACAGTTAATGTTACCGTGGTTACTTGTAATCCTCGCTGTTGTGATGGCTGGACTATTGATGAACACGGAGAATGTTCAGTTCGTAAGTACCACTACGCCATAGTCAATACACACTATAGTATAGTCCAATTATGTAATGCCTTAAACAACATGCAATTCAGCGAAACTTGAGTATAGAATATTTAAAAGAAAATTAGTGAACAGTTGAAATATAATGAATATACAATATTACGAATATACAACAACATTACACTTGGAAACCAGAACATGAAAAGAAAGATAACCAATGAAAATATTTATTCTTATATTTGTCGAAGTCAATAAAGCTCAAGTTTTATAATATCGTCAAGGTCTGGTACATATAGAGGACGGCTTTTAAACTAATAAAAATATGAACAGTTTAATACGTTTTAAAAACATTGAGAAATAAAACTATTAGTGCATTATACAAACAGAAAAGTAATGGTCACTTCATCGTATATCAGTATGATCATTAATTTGCATTTGTGTTGATACATCGAATGGTCATCCAGTTGTTCGTTTCTGGGAGATATGTACAAAGTTATAATGTAACACGGTAATATATTTCTGGGGTAAACAGTTGAAGAACATGGCTTAAATGTTTCATCATATTCTGAGTAAAGTGAGATACTACCATATATTACACTTCTTCCACCAAATACTGAACTTCATTTTTTTATTTCTGTAACACTGTCGTACAATGCGGACAAACAAATACACGATATAGTCACGTTTTTGTAAAAAGTTCATCAGTTATACACAAATAAATTGAAAAATATTAAATTTTTTAATGCTTCATGCAACAATGCTGTCTTTTTATTGGACAGTGACCATGTGTTAATTTCTACTGATTCCAATTTTAGCCGTGCTCCATTATAGCAACGTTGTTGATTCCTCCTGCTTTTCTCATAAGATTCAAAGGCAGTTTGATCATAATAATATTACTATTTCAAAGGTTTCCGTACGGTAATTTTTTTGAATTAACAGGTTCAGATCAACCAAAACCAGATATAGTTTGTGAAAATGGTGGATTATCGGTCAAAGATTACTGTATCTGTCCTGCTGGTTTTAGTGGGAAAAATTGTGAAACAGGTGAATATGTTGCAACTACGTAAAATCACGCATTTTAGATATTTTCCTGCACCCTAGACGACTTCTTTAAATCCACAAAAACCTAAGAGATACACAATAATAAATTCCCAAGTAAGTTATATATATATATAATGCACATAAATGTTTATTTATCAAGAAGCGAGTTATAATATTGGTATTTGAATAATTTGCATGGATATCAAACAACAACAAAGTATATATTATTATTTATCAATTTCCAACAGGGTGATCTTTCGAGAGCCTTAGTAAGTAAACTGTCCACAAACAAAAACAATCGATGTTTTAGCCAAAGGTAAAAAAACTGCTGTGTATGTCAAATAACGTATTTGAGCTTTTATTGATATTTTAGCTGTTTGTAACCCTCCATGTTTGAATAGTGGAATGTGCGGCGGGCGGAACGGTGCGGCTGTTTGTATTTGTCCTGCTAAATTCACAGGCAAACAATGTGAAACACGTAAGAATCAAAGTTATGTATTTCTGATAGCTGTAAAACAGCCCTTTATGAGGAGCTGCCATCTAAGTAGGAGATAAAATAACATATAATATGAAGTAAATGTATATTAACAGACTACAGTTTATCGGTTGTGATTTGTTAGATAGGGGCGTCCATCATTTGCTATAAAAATAAATTTTATAATAAATTTTCTAAAGAAGTTTGGTCATAACGTCCGAGTTGCTTTAGTTTAATGAGCAGCTTACATGCCCCGATCTAAACACCACTCTTCATTGTCGGAATCCCCTCGGTAAAATGAGAACACATACAAGTAGTAACTGTTAAGTTTGAGATATGAAGTGTAAATCCAAACAATGCTAGTATATGTGAGATAGCTCTCTAAATGCGGGCTTCCAGATTAGGTGGTGAATATTGATAAGCCACGCAAACAGACAGTAGCATCATTATGGAAATAATATATTTAAAAAAGACCATTATACATGTATGTACTTTTCAAATTTAAATTTCTAAGAAATATTTTTTAACAAAAACATACATGTTCTCATACACAGAAATGAATTATAATTGTAATAACCATTACTTGTCGATAAACAAATATTGTTATCATGATGTTTCCCTACATGGTATTTTATATTTACAGCAATTTGTGAGCCTGCATGTCAGAATGGAGGAACGTGTACAGGCTATTACGACATGGAATGCAGGTGCCCGCCTGGATTTGCTGGAAAAGCCTGTGAATACGGTATAAACTTTAATATTGATTGACCTATAATTAAATATTTAAATGTAATCATAGTTTTTGACTCACTGCGATTGTGGTGAATAAGGAAGGGTTTGTTAGTTCATTCCGTATTTCAATTTGTGTTTTTGTATGGTGTTTAACGCTACTTTCAGCAATTTTTTTATATCAAGTCGTCCAGTTTTTATTGGGGGAGGAGGACCCGGAGGAAATCCCAACTTGCGATAGGAAAATTGACAATTTTGACAATCAACTCTCCCCGCAGTAAGACTCAAAACCGCAATCTTAGCGTTGAGAGACCACTTGATCAATGGTAGATGACAACCTACCTTGACCACTCGTCCACCGAGATTCCTATTTAAATGTGTAAATAACTCTGGTCTGTAATAAGGTTCCATATATATAGATTACAACACGCCACGAGTCACTAAATCACAACTGCTTTATTAGCTTAATCATTAGCAATCATTAGTTTTAAAGAAATGTGTTTTAAGTGTTATATAGTCGCTTTATAAATCCGCCAACTCTTTGTTCGGATAGTGAACACCGTTTTTGGTGTAATATAATTAGTATAATACGGCAAGGATGATTTGACAGCAGTGGTGTAGCTACATTCTAGTAATAATTTTATTGCCTCAACAAATGTATATTGTACAAATATTAGTAAGCCCTTGCTATAATGCATCGTCGGAACCCCACGTCCGGTCGCATTCTCGTTATGCTACCACTTACAGATATCGGTAAGCGAGAACGCGACCGGACGTGGGGTTCCGACGATGCATTATAGCAAGGGCTTACTAATATTTGTACAATATACATTTGTTGAGGCAATAAAATTATTACTAGAATGAAAAAAATTCTTGCCGACTTAAATATGCTCAGCTTCTGGGGGCTACCGCGAACCTTGCTCATAAATAGTTTATCCTCAGCTACGCCACTTGAAAGATTAATAAACATATATTTCAAACGCGGAATTGTCTATGGTTAAAAATGGGATTTTTAAAGGAAATATTTCAAAACTATAGAATAACAAATTTTAATAAAATATATCAAATGTACATATAATTACTTATTCATAATGTTTTTCTCTTCAGAAATCAAAGATGGCGATTGTCCTAAATACTCTGGCCCGGGGGCATGTTACATCGACTGTCAAATAGACAATGACTGTCCCGGAACCAAGAAATGTTGTCCAAATGCATGTGGAGGCAATGTATGCACATATCCAGCTAAAACAACATGCACCTATAATGGCTCAAACTATACTGTTGGTCAGGTGTTACAAATGACACCATGTAAAACCTGTTTTTGTAAAAATCCAGACAGTGATATAATCAATCAGTGGGAATGTTTAGAGATGGGTTGTCCGAATCTGCCATGTCCATTTACTAAGACCATGCCAGGAATGTGCTGTCCAGTATGTGACGGTAGGAAAAGTTAATTAATTCAGCCTATATGTGCAAACCGTGCTAATTATGTGCTGTCTCATTTTGTATTGTTTTTTTTTAATTTTAGATACTGTGACCAAAAGTATTTAATAAAAGGGTTGACGTTGCAAGGGTGGTTTAGAAGAATTAAATCAGGAAATTGAACTTTTGTATTTATTTTTTGAAGCTTCCAATTTGTAGAAATACGCTTTAAAAAGATGTTTGCCCGACATATTGACGTTTTTACCCTAATAAATAAGTAAAATATGAAAATACTTCAATTTACTTGATTCCTTATGTTAAAACACTAAAAACCACAATATGTGTATTCTACACACGAAAACGTCCATTTCAATAAGCAGTAAAAACTCCCTACATAGCTTCTTTTGTAAACAAGATGAAACTTCAAAATGTGTTTGTGATTAATTCGTCGACAACAATAAATGAGTAAATCTGTTCTTTCTGCACTGTTTGACGAAAGTGTTTACGATTAATCTGGACATGTTTTAGCGTGAAAGATCCAGAAAACATGGATAAGTACTTTTACTTAAAAATCCTATTGACGATGTTAAACTAATACAAACCTGCCTCGTATCCTAGTCCTTAGCTGTTTCCGTCAGAATTCTACCTTTTAATGCTACCTGTTGTTTATCTTTTGTAAGTATTAAAAAACCGAGAGAAAAAGAGAACCGTTACATAAAATTTAAAATGCGAAATGGTGGTTTTTTTAATTTTTCTCTAAAACCAATGTGTTAGATGTACCGACTACAGCCAAACCATCACTAACTACACCCATACCAACGACGCCAATACCACCAAAAATCACATGTACAGAGAATGGCATAGAATATCCAATTTTGGCGGAAATTAAAAGAAATAACGGATGTGAAACTTGTATATGCTCACAATTTCCAAAGAATACCTCAAATACTTTGGCAAGTCCTTACTGGAAGTGTATGGCTGTGACCTGTTTGTGGATTCCTACTTGCACAAATCTTCAATATATTCCCGGAGTCTGCTGTCCTACTTGTCAAGGTAATCCACTAAACTATACTTACCTCCAAAAATAATATCAATGTTTAAATCAATTTAGTTGCTTAATTTTTATATTTGCTTCAAAAAATACGAAATATTGAATAAATTCTACGAGTTGGAAGTATGCAATTGAAATGCCGTTTGTTATTTAGATGGCTTTGTATCGAAAGAATTCGACAAAGTTTTCAGTAACGACAAAACATTCATTTATGATATATTTCCTCCTTCTGGCAGTGAAAGAAATTTCGTATAAATTGCTATTGAAATCGTGCATGTATTAACAGCGTTTTAGTTCACGACGATAATCAGTTATTATCTATACAAATCTTCGGTGTAAGATATAATTCAGCTTTCTTTGCAATACATGAGTAATGGGAATCAGACTAGTTTATAGTAAACTTAACTGCTTTTCAGATCCACCCACGACAACACCAGCCCCTACGACAGAACCGCCAACAACACAGCAGCCAACTACCAGACAACCACCAACTACACAGATACCAATCACCACGCAGCCAACTACAAAAGCGACGGCAACGACAACGATCAAACAAACATGTCAAGAGAACAACGTGGAGTATCCTATAGGATATGTAATGCCGAAAAATAATAACTGTGAATTCTGTGAGTGTGTGATAGGATCGCCACAATGGGCCTGCAGACACGTTGCCTGTCCAAAGATAGCTTGCGAATATCAAACAACAATAGAAGGAGAATGCTGTCCAATGTGCTATGGTATCGAATTCGCACATATAACTAATCATGTACTGTTAACTACACTAATTACGCATATCAATAAAAGTATACCACAGCTTGCTACAATGTAGTGTCTTTGTTTTGCCACTTTAATTTTGTGTTCGAAGGAATCGTGTTGCTCCTAACATGGTTGAATGGATCTTTTGAAATTGTCAGCAATAACCTTTGTCGTGGAAATTGTTACCCAAACAGGAACTCAAATTGAAATACAACTTTTATTAATTTTTTTTCATTATGCTTGCTCTAGCACTTATTTGTGAGATATTGGGTTAAAAGTATTTTTTTTCTATAGTAACCATTTCTTGCATCAAAGTTTACAAACTCCACGATGTTTTTTTTTAAATTATTCGTATTTGCGAATGACAGTGACAATGGGACCACTTAAAACACATTGTCTTCGGGATGAAGAGGCATTTTAGCAAGGCCCTTCCAAATCTATTTCACTAAATTTTACTAACTGCATGGCGTGTTTTTTTTAATTACATGTAGTAGAATAGTAGAATTCGAAGTAGTAATAAGCGAGTGTATCTAAATAGACCGTCGATCATTTGTCCATATCGCTTGAAAACCGGTTCTTTTTTTCTGAAACTTGTGTAATAACGGTCACAAAGCGGATATATGCACCTTCATATCAACAAAGGAAAACCGTTTGGAAGAGATCAGAATGGATGTTCTAGTACATGTATATATTTTGTTTTGGTTTCTACTTGAATTTAATGTTTGTATTGTTTGGGTAGCTGCATGTGTGCGGTTTTTTTTTGTTTGTTGGTTGTCTCCTGTTGTAACTTGCTTTAAGATATAACACTATGGGAACCTGAATTAACTACATAATATAATTATGATGATATGATATCAAGGTCCTATAGGCTGATATTTAAAGAGGTGAGGATAGGAAGTTTAATATCGTTAAAACAATTTTACACCATTTGCGATTACTAAACAGTCAAAAATAAGTGTACCATATACCTTATAAATGTACAACATCTCTGTCCTGAACATGTTTGCTATAATGAGGCTGTTCCAGCAGTTTCCTTGTGTTATAGCCGAATATTTACAAAACCAGTGAATAGTATAAACAATAAAATATTTCAGTAACACACGTTTAAACCGAAATTTAATATAATACGAATAACCTAAAATAATAAATTTATAATTGTAGGGCCTCCATCGTCTACGCCTGCGCCAGCGCCAGGTTGTACTTACAATGGTACTAAATATCCTTATAAGAGTTCACTAAAGAAAAGCGACTGTGAGCAGTGTACCTGCGATTATGTAAATGGCAGAGTATTGGATTGGGCGTGTATGATATCTGATTGTTTTGCACCATGTGAAAATCCAACGAAAGTGCCAGGACAATGTTGTCCTGTTTGTCCAGGTTATTATTATTATTTATTTATTTAAGTGTTACATAAAGTGTAGTTATAACAAACTCATATACCTATAGTTAGGTGAATGGATTCAATCAACGACCGTATTAAATCAAATACATGTAAAATTAGGTGTGGTCGATTATCTTATTGTGGCTAACTTCTAGTTCTGATAAAAACAACATTCATATATTAAATACTTACTACCATTTTCTTTTCTAAACAGGAGTGCAAGTGCAGTGAATCATGTTTAACAGAAAAATGACCGAAAACATCATATTGAAGGATATAATCAATATTGTCAGTAAATTTTAGAATAAACAAAGTATACTAGACCCTACTATCTCACCCTACTATCTCAAATCGGCTGTTATTGGGTTTACTTCTACAAGAACTGGTACCGAGTATAATTAGATACATTGTACTGATTACCGCTGATATAATGTGTTATTTTAATCTTATTATTGACTTAAAATCATAAGATGATCTTGGGGCGTTAGTAGCAGTGGGAAATGTATCAAATATTTTTCATTACCGGGGTGTCAACACCTAGATTTCGAGTTTGAGCTTGATTTTTGGCAGGGTGTGCCCTACTCGAACTTTAATTGACAAAGTCGGGAATTTTTACTTATGCTCCGGCTTATTCCCCACCCCACAATAAAACAAGACGTCATGATATAGCTAAAATAACGGCTGAAGTACATAAAAATTATTATATGTTTGTTTGTTTGTTTGATGGTGTTTAACGCCACTTTCAGCAATTTTTCAGCTATATCATGGCGCCCAGTTTTTATTGGTGGAGGAAGCCGGAGTAACTAATCATGTACTGTTAACTACACTAATTACGCATATCAATAAAAGTATACCACAGCTTGCTACAATGTAGTGTCTTTGTTTTGCCACTTTAATTTTGTGTTCGAAGGAATCGTGTTGCTACTAACATGTTTGAATGGATCTTTTGAAATTGTCAGCAATAACCTTTGTCGTGGAAATTGTTACCCAAACAGGAACTCAATTTGAAATACAACTTTATCAAAGTTTACAAACTCCACGATGTTTTTTTTAAATTATTCGTATTTGCGAATGACAGTTACAATGTGACCACTTAAAACACATTGTCTTCGGGATGAAGAGGCATTTTAGCAAGGCCCTTCCAAACCTATTTCACTAAATTTTACTAACTGCATGGCGTGTTTTTTTTAATAACATGTAGTAGAATATTAGAATTCGAAGTAGTAATAAGCGAGTGTATCTAAATAGACCGTCGATCATTTGTCCATATCGCTTGAAAACCGGTTCTTTTTTCTGAAACTTGTGTAATAACGGTCACAAAGCGGATATATGCACCTTCATATCAACAAAGGAAAACCGTTTGGAAGAGATCAGAATGCTTGTTCTAGTACATGTATATATTTTGTTTTGGTTTCTACTTGAATTTAATGTTTGTATTGTTTGGGTAGCTGCATGTGTGCGGTTTTTTTTGTTTGTTGGTTGTCTCCTGTTGTAACTTGCTTTAAGATATAACGCTATGAGAACCTGAATTAACTACATAATATAATTATGATGATATGATATCAAGGTCCTATAGGCTGATATTTAAAGAGGCGAGGATAGGAAGTTTAATATCGTTAAAACAATATTACACCATTTGCGATTACTAAAAAGTCAAAAATAAGTGTACCATATACCTTATAAATGTACAACATCTCTGTCCTGAACATGTTTGCTATAATGAGGCTGTTCCAGCAGTTTCCTTGTGTTATAGCCGGATATTTACAAAACCAGTGAATAGCATAAACAATAAAATATTTCAGCAACACACGTTTAAACCGAAATGTAATATAATACGAATAAGCTAAAATTAATAAATTTATAATTGTAGTGCCTCCATCGTCTACGCCTGCGCCAGCGCCAGGTTGTACTTACAATGGTACTAAATATCCTTATAAGAGTTCACTAAAGAAAAGCGACTGTGAGCAGTGTACCTGCGATTATGTAAATGGCAGAGTATTGGATTGGGCGTGTATGATATCTGATTGTTTTGCACCATGTGCAAATCCAACGAAAGTGCCAGGACAATGTTGTCCTGTTTGTCCAGGTTATTATTATTATTTATTTATTTAAGTGTTACATAAAGTGTAGTTATAGCAAACTTATATACCTATAGTTAGGTGAATGGATTCAATCAACGACCGTATTAAATCAAATACATGTAAAATTAGGTGTGGTCGATTATCTTATTGTGACTAACTTCTAGTTCTGATAAAAACAACATTCATATATTAAATACTTACTACCATTTTCTTTTCTAAACAGGAGTGCAAGTGCAGTGAATCATGTTTAACAGAAAAATGACCGAAAACATCATATTGAAGGATATAATCAATATTGTCAGTAAATTTTAGAATAAACAAAGTATACTAGACCCTACTATCTCACCCTACTATCTCAAATCGGCTGTTATTGGGTTTACTTCTACAAGAACTGGTACCGAGTATAATTAGATACATTGTACTGATTACCGCCGATATAATGTGTTATTTTAATCTTATTATTGACTTAAAATCATAAGATGATCTGGGGGCGTTAGTAGCAGTGGGAAATGTATCAAATATTTTTCATTAGGCAAACCGACCTGACAAGCCGGTCAGGGTACTGGGCGCTATTTAGTCGCCTTTTACGACAAGCTAGCGCGACTGCGGTCTATTCTTTTAGCCACCCGGATCCCGCACGGGGCCAAATGTATCAGAAGAAAATATTCTAATCAAAGTTATTGATACGTTAAATGCCACAGTTATGAGATCTTGTGCGGATATGGTCCAAAAGGTAATCCTTTTCATAAAAGCCAATTACCAGCCTGTCATAGAATAGGCCACCCACTTCTCACTCATAATGCAGTGTATAAGCAAAGTACTTACCACTCATAATATAAACCACCAAACTCACAACTCATAATACAGGCCATCTACCTACCACTCATAATATAAACCACCAAACCAACAACTCATAATACAGGCCATCTACCTACCACTCATAATATAAACCAACAATCTAGTATTCGTACTACATGCCACCAACTCTGTACCTTGAATGCATGAGATCTTAAGTGTTGAATGTGCCCTTAACACTGGAGACTTCTGTTGTGTTCAGTGGGCATGTCATACTGGACCTTGGCATCTTAGGATCTTCAATTTATCTGTATCACTAGACGCCATGATATAGCTGACAAATTGCTGAAAGTGGTGTTAAAAATCATTCACACAAAAACAAACTGACTAGTAGTGCGTGATACATAACCTTTTTTAATCAACACACCAACTCACACTCTACAGTAATGGAAGCGGGAGGTTTGGCATGTCGTAAAACGTGGTTTAACTCGCCACTTATTTTGAAATGCCTTTCCCAAGTCAGGACGAATGCTGTAGTTGCTTCAACTTTGCTTGTTGGTTCTGTGTTTGCGATTATAGGACTTTAATTTATGGAATGTCTTTTTTTACAGTTCTTTGGTGTTGGATAATATTTTGTTATTACATTTATAAGTATATTAAAGAACTAATTCTATTTAACTTGTATAATAATCCTTTATACTATAGAATCTGATTAATAGCTTGGACATACTGAATAAGTTGACTAATACTGAATAAGTGAACTGCACATATTAAAACGTATGCGCAGCTCCCAGAAAAATAGTAGTACGGTCGGTTAAGGGTAGACAACACTTTTACCGTGTTGTATTTTCCATGTGCTATTATTTGCCACTTACCAAATTGCACTCGAGATCGTAATGGTTGCTCTATTATATTGAAAGTTATATGGAAAAGAAAAGATTTATGTTGAACGGTTCACAAATTAAAGAGTATATGTAATGAAATTCTATCATTTTTTATTTCAATACCTCAAAAAATTACTGTTTTTCGTACCAGCATTTTAAAGTGATACTGGCCGTACCGCTTGCTACGCCTATGTAAAATATAAAGAACTCACAAATATTGCTAGCTTTTATTTAAATGCTATTATGTTGAAAAATGTGAAAGCAAATTTAAAAATGTTTTTACAGATGGTCATAGATACACTCTACATATAAACAGAACTTGTACGAACACACAATGTTTTATTTTGATTTTTATTTTGCAGGACCAGTATTCAGTCAATGTCCGACCGAAAGCATTGTTGTGCTTCAAACAAATCATGAAAGCTTTGTTGATATCCGGAAGGAAGTAAACCTCCAAGTCACTGATAGTAAGGGAAAAGTTTATGCCGTTACTTATACAAAAGAGATCATCTACGCACAGCCATGCAACTGTTCTAATAACACTCACTTAATTCAAGCAAAGTCAGAGCCGGACATTTACGGACGGGTTGCTGTGTGCCATTTTACTGTCCATGTTTATGGTAAGAACAATAGCAGAATAGCAGAAAATATATTGAAGTCAAACTCACGAGAAATAAACGGAACACATCTAATGAAAGGAGTGAGATATGGTGCTCGACAGGTTAAGCAACACCTGTCTGGCATAAATAAGACATAATAGTAGAATTTCTGGAAGGATCTATTAACAAACAAATCCTCTCTGAGATACATTGTTACATATTTTAAATATACACCACAACTTTCAAAACCTACTGTTCCTCTGGTCCATATTTAGGTTTCATAAAATGTTACTTCTAAATTGAGAAGATTTTTGACGCGTAACGACAAATAAAAACGATGGTAAAAATGACCCAAATGGCCCTAACTAAGAGATTTTTTTTCAATTACAGATAACCATTCACCAATCTACAGTACATGCCCCTCCAACATCGCTGCTTATGAAGATGAAATTATCATGTGGCAAAAACCAGTAGCTATGGACAATGTAGCATTAGATGGACCAGACCGCTTGACATCGAAATTTCAGAACAATAGTAAATTTGAAGAAGGATCACACGTGGTATCATATGTAGCAAAAGATCACCAGAAAAACTTTGGAGTTTGTATGTTTGTTGTTGCAATTTACAAGAGAGGTAGTTATTTATTCTAAATTGTATTTGATCATATGAAATACAAACTTTCGTTGTGTTACAAGCATATAAACTATTCAGAACGTGTAAAAACTGGTTTAGATAATTTGGCAATGACCTCTTCTAAACAAATACGACAAGTGGTACACATAACAAAATAATATACGTCTCATTTTATTATCATGAATTAAAAAAGTTTAATTTTTCTTAATCTGATAACTATAATTTTGTTAATAAAAACATAGATAAGTTAATGATTGATGCATCAAATCCGGACGCCCACATTTACATCCAAATTTACTATGGCCGCACCATGACACAACAAAATCTTTGTATAATATATACGATTTCTTCTATTATTGAAGCCTTTGGTTGATGACCTTTCAAAATGATTAAATTTGGTATTAATAGATTTAACTTTCTGACATTAAACATATTATCAAATGGAAATAAATCTTCAGAATAGTCACATTGTTGTGATACGAAAGCTTCATATTCTGCTTTTGATTTAGGTACCACAGATCCCACAGCCCCACTAGAACTGACCAACCCTGCAGACACCGATAAATCTCTACTAATCAGTAAGTTTCTAATACAGTTACAATGTAAGGTTAAACTGAATGTTTTGTATTGCTCGATGCGAGAGACTTTTCATGTGCAGAGAGTGTGATGTGGAAGACCATATATATTTTCATTATAACTTGTAATCTATTCTGATTAATAGAAAATAACAGAGGTAAAGTACAGTCAACACATTATCATTCTACAATATATTTTTATGACTTTTAATCATCATAGGCGAAATAGTTTTACATAATTATTAAAGCATATTATAAGTGTGTTTATTCCCGGAGATAAATGGTCGAAGCCGGATTTGGCATAACATTTTGCAATTTTAATGATAAAAGCTCTAAAACATAAATATAGGCCTTTCAATATTTGTGTGTTTTAAGTACCACGATGTGTCTTGATAGATGAAACGCGCATCAGATGTAGTGAGTTTGATAACCTTGGTATATTTCATTAATACTTTGTAGATGTTATTATTGGAGTTTTTGCTGCCCTAATTGTGCTCTGTCTTGCCATTATACTTGGTGTATGTTATCGTCGTATGAAGAAACGTAACCTTAGACAACCTGAAGTAAGCCAAGGATATGACAATGGTATCTATGCAACTCCAAACACACCACCACCATCATACTCCAAATCATATGCTGGTAAACTTCCACCAAAATATATAGTAAACGACGAGAAACCACCACTGTACGAAGAGATCAATGTTAAAGGATTCATAAAGAAAGGTATGGATAATCCCATCTATGACTCATCAGACGAGCTTGAAATTGGCGAAATAAGACTTAAAATCCAAATGGAGAAGGGAGCAGAAGCTTGAATATCATAAGAATATATTACCTGGATTGTATCAAACATCGACCTTTTGTACAGTTTACTTTTTTTATATTTTAATTCGAGTTTGAACGAATTTATGTTTCTATAGTTAAATGTTAAAATGTAGATAATTGCGCCTAGACAGTTTTGTTACTTCATAATATCTTTCAAATTAATCGCTTTTGACAAATATTCACTATCCATGGGCGCAATGCGTGTGATCAGTTTAAGTATTTGCATACCCAGCGCCATGCTTTTCAAGTGTCAGTTTTGATGCCTTCATATATTATGCATGTAAATTAAGGATGGTTTGAAGACGCATCAAATTGCTTTCACACTTAACGTTCATCAAGTATAGAGATTTTTTAAAAACACGTAAGGTTGGAGAACACATGCCATCGTTATATAGACTTATTCCTAAATAAAGCGACGTTGAACATATTGAAAAATATTGTACTCTGAAAAATCATTTGTATACCTGAATCTGATTGTGATATACCTAAGGTAAACAAGGAAAAGGTATTAACTTTGTTTCAATGATATAAAGATTCCTTTGAAATAAATGTATATTTCTGTGCATTACAATTGTTGTGTAATGAATAAATAGTAAAAAGACTTCAACAAATGTCTATTTCTATTATATACATTGACTTTGTACATGATAGCAATATTCATGCTATCACACTAAATATAAAAACAATATGTTTTTTGTTTTGTTGTTTGTTTTTTTTACTTTTGAATTACTTTCTGCATAAATTTGAAGTAAAATCATTTTTTTTAGTTGTACATAGGATGTAGTAAACAACTGCAACTATTATTTCAGATTTTTTCTACACAGGGTTGCTGTAAATTGTACTTGATGTTCGTTTCTACATATATTGACTATATATCCAGTTTTTTTATATGTGATGTTGTAAATTTGATTCTATTACTCACGTTTTAAGCATTGCTGCTGTATAGAACTGCAAAATGGACATCCTTACCTTAAGTGCTATAAAAATGCACGTTGAAAATGTTTTTATGTTAAATAACAAAAGATCTATAGTGGAATTTATATCTTTACAATTTAACACATAAAACACGAGATTTCAGTAACTAGTTTCAGATATATTTTAAACTTGTTGTTAATAAGCAACTTATTATTTTTATATGTTTTTGTTAAGTTTAAACTGTTAAGAGAAAGATGACAGCTGGTTTGTCTAGAAATTAACATTGTTACTGAGTGATGGTAACTGGTTTGTCTAGAAATTGAAATTGTTATAAATTGTTGCTGTATGCATTATATTTTGTTATGTTTATATATTTACAACATATAGTTAATAAAATATTAAAATGCACGTTTTATTTCATAACTGTCAAACTTAGTACACAGATACACATAACGACTTATTGAGACGCGTACAGAGAATGTGTGATCTATAGATCTACATACAACACAACAGCAGCGAAAGGATGACAACAGACTATATACAGGTAATGGCTAAACCTCTTATCTAAATTGTTCATGATGAAATACCTGAAAGTGCAATTGCCAAAAATGATTGAGGCGAGCTTCAGGGCCAGAACAGGTTAACAAACAATAAATCAACGGCTAAAGGGATATACCAACGAGAACAAATTATTTGACTGCCAGAGGAAAAGTATGGAGCATTTTGTGGGGACAGAATTTTGCAGCTAATGCAATGAACCTATTCTATGTCGAAATTTACAAAACGTGGTCTTTATCGTGCAAGGAGCGGGGCACTCGCCAAACGGTAATGAGTATGTATCTACCTTTTTAACTAATAATAGAAGGAAACAAAATTTTAAATTAGATGCAACACAATATAATATAAAGTAAAATTAAGGTAGGGATAGATACTTTATTTGTTTTGTTTAATTGGGGTAAACACCACTTTAAGGACTTTTTAAAGTTATATCATGGCGTTATGTTTTTATTGGTGGAGGACAACAAAGTGTTTGGTGAAAACCGCCCTTCAGCTTGCAAACTTCTTGTTACTGCAACAAACTCTGCATGCAGTTAAGGCTCAAAACCATATGCATTTAAATATGCATATTAAACGTAATGTGTAGATATAAAGCATTGTGGTGATAATATATACTTTCACTTCATTTGACAGATTTAAAATGAACGTTGACATAAATTATGAACACCGAACCCGACATAATTTTTCTATTAATATCGACAGAAACAGTGATTCCTTTGGTGCTGTTTTTTGTATATAATTACGCTGTCCGCTTAGGCACATTTTGAGGTTTATATGTTTTTTAACTGTTTTTCTGCTTTAAAATTTGCAACGACAATTGATTAGAATTATAAGGATTAAACAATGTTCTTTTAGGAAATTATCAATGTTTAACGAACATTTCATAAAATCCTTAAGACTTTATTTAGTTTGTGAGTGAGTCGCCGAAGTTTACACATTGATAATTTAAAAAAAAACTGTTTACATTTCATCTGAAAGCTTTGCTCGCTTGTTATGACGCGAGTGTTAGTTATGCTATTTCAACTGATCTGTGCAGTTTTTCAGCTTTCCCATTGGCCACTGTTATTCATCAGATCCATGTAGTGACCCTGGTTACTAAGACTTCAGCAATGACAATTGTAACCAAACAGGTCCTTTATAAATACGTGCGAATACGGACTGTCTGTTATCGTAACTGAATAGTTTTTTTCTGCTTACTTTACTTCTAACGCTGATCGTGTTTATTTATAGAATCCGTAAAGCTACAGCATCTTCATTCACTGATATCAACGGATATTGACAAAGATTGCTAGTTTTCTTACCGAAGGTCAGGGGTTTTCTCCGGGTACTCCGGCTTCCTCCCCAGTAAAAACTGGGTGCCATAATATAGCGGAAAATTCTTAAAAGGGCATTAAACATTATGTAAACACACAAACACTTTACAGATACCTATATCTAATGCTCTGTTACTCCATCTGTATTAACTATATCCCGCCAACGCTGGCCAATTTAATTTTTAACTAGTGTAAGTCATGATAATTCCTGAAATACTGTTACCTCAATCAATCAATCAATCAATCAATCAATCAATCAATCAATCAATCAATCAATCAATCAATCAATCAATCAATCAATCAATCAATCAATCAATCAAAATTAAGCTGGTTGAGCAATAATTCCTTAATTTCAGTTTAGAAGTTAGTTTAATGTTTCTTATTTAAAATATGTTGATGTACAGCCGAAAGCTCATTGAAATTCAATAAAAAAATGTCACATTCGGATAAAAATATTACATAAGCCAAATGATATAGAAAAAATAGTCTAATGTAAACATTAAAAAAGGAAAACTATTGGCTCCTCATTCAACAAGGCATCCAATGCATACAATTCTATCAAAATCGCAAAAATATTAACCTAAGTGGCGAAAAAAGAAATCTGGCATTTTGATCCCTAAAGTCGCAAAAAACCCTGTACATTGTAAGAGAAGAACGTTGACTCATTCAGACAGCCCACAAACAATGAATTCCATGACAAATTAACCCACCAAAATCTGATAACAATAAAATATTTATCTAAAGACACATCATCGAAAGCTCATTAAATTTGCAATTCAATTTATAAAAATCTGATAAGAAATAAAAATTCAAATACAAAAGAAATATTGAAAAATCGGTCACTAAAGCTTTGATTTTGATGCAAAAACGGAAAGATCGAGTTAAATCAATACTATTAACATGCCTTGTTTTATTATTGCAAAAAAAAAAGAATAACTAAAAAACCGCATGAACAATTTTCGGTTTTGACGTACAATCAAAAATAGTTTTTATTTAATCTTTGAAGTGATACTGTGTACAGTGATATAGTCGTTACTCCTATCAGTAATGTGACTGGTGTAATGTATATACTCTTATCAGCAAACTTTATTAACGACGTTGTAATGTTAAATATTTTATATCTTTAAGCAGACATTTTAACGTCTTGGGTTGGAATCGATGATTTACACCAATTAACATGTACAGGGAATTGCTAATAACAGTATGTCTTACTTCATTGTGTACTGGGTATGTTTATTTGTTTATTTTATTTTGACAGACTTTTAAGTAAATTTGGTTTGATCTATTTGTTTCCATTCACATGATTTGTGTCAACGATATCAACGACACAATGAAACCCGTATATTGTTCACTCTCATGAAACAAAATTGTGTAATAATCGCTCGTCTTTTCTTATATGTAGTGCTTGTGACTATATATTTAGTACTTTTGAGTTTATACATGTTGCTGTGGGCTTCAAATATGGCGCCTATTCATATGTTATAATGTAGTGCTGTTGTGGTGCTTATGTCTATAGAACAGAACAGAACAGAATTTTATATTGGTCTAAAATCCAAATACAGGATTGTTACACCATAAATAAAAAATATGTCTACTAGTGATTTAGACACATGCCTCATTATCATATATAACAAAAAGATAGGGCTTAGCGTGCCTATTAATATTAGGTATATATGTTCTCGCGACAAAAACAGGCGTTAAGTGCAAGGCTGTAACAGAAACTGGTAGGAAGTGTAGGTGACATGATTTATCGTATGTTTAGTAAAGATATGTTTGATTTTGCATAAATGATACTGGTAGAGTTTGAAGAACCAGATCGCCAAGGGGTGTAATACGGATATCGTATCACACCCACTCCAGGGCAGGTATGGATTTTCTATACATTTTCCATGGAGATCATAACGAACATAATGATGTTCTGACGACTAAAGATTCTGTCAAAGTGACAACTAAATAAATTCCATACATTAAACAATTAAAATACAAGGAAAATTTTATCTTCTTATAAAAACAAACTAACTATAGAAGCAAGAACTGAACACCGAACACCACATTATACGGTAAACGATAATTCATATATCTTACTGCGCTACCAACATCTCTACAGTAAACATATAACTTATTACGGTACAAGCAACTCTGTTAACAGTAAACATGTTAATTAATGTGCTAATAGCATTTTTCTACTTCCAGTTCAGAGATGTATGACAGATAACTACTTAACTTCAAGTATATGGTACACAATGCATTGGATAATGGTTCTTAATTCTAATGAGGACCTGGGACCGTACTGGGACGGTTCCTAGTACTCGACCGACAGAGCAGAACTGCGCGTCCCCGGGTGGCGGATAGGGGGGGACCCTCTCGTTGTGGGGTTGTCAGGTCATAATACGGAAAGCCTTGCCGTGGACCATAGTGGATAACGTGTTTGGAGAGTGCCACTCTCCTTGCACGAGAACGATCACTTTTGTAGATTTCGATTTTGTAGCCGCTACAAAAGGCTAAATTCTCCGACCTTACCCAATACTCCGTAGTTTTCCAGTGGAGTCAAAATTTTGTTCCCTGTGTCCCTACCCACACCATTTTCTATTTATGTATTGTTTGTTAACTTGCTCCCGTCCAGAATATAGCTGAAATACTGCTCGCTGGACATAGCAAACATCCAATCAATCAATAGATCTAATGAGGACGTTCAATTTTACACAGATGGAACATCAAAATGTAAAACTTTTTACTGTTCAGACAAAATGGAAATATATTTTGTTTCAAGAGTAAATGCTGACAGTCGCAATGAGCCCACATAGTGACAGATAAAAACATCTGTTATATGTCGGTAGGGAAAGGATCCATTTAATGTTGTATATTTTCAGTGTAAGTGCTGCCAGCTGCAGCAATGACAAGTCTGACCCCCATCGCTGTGACAAGGTTATAGATGATGGTTTGAAATGTTTTATATACAATATTCCAAGTAGACGGAATTGCAGGTATACATATAAAATAAACTTATTTTCATTTCATAATAAAATACTTCGGACATTTATATTATTTAATAATTATCGAAAAAACCATGAAATTTCCTCAGTAACAATTCAATCAGTAATTTTCTCTAAACGTTAAACTTGAATACGTTAAAATCATTACAGCGAATGGAACTTTATTTGAAATTAAGATTGTGCTTGGTTCGTTGAATGCTTTTTAACGTTATTTTTAACGTTTTTCAGCTATATCGAAGAGTCCGGGTTTATCTGGGGAGGAGACGGAGTATTTGGAGAAATACTTCGATATTGGGTTAGAAAACTGGCAAACCTTCTCAATTAAAATTGAAGTCGAGTACACCCTGCTTGCAGTAGGACTTAAACCCGCAACCTCATTGTTGACAGACCACGTAAATAGTAGAAGACTAGCTACCTTTACCACTCAGCTACCGAGGCAACTAAAATTAGAATATACACCTTATCTACAATTATTATTAGGTATACGTTTGTTTGTTTTAGCAACAATGCGACTTGTATTGTAAAACATAAAGTGTGTTATCAGATGGAACGTGTATGTACACCGCAATGTTGTGAAAACTGGGGTTCAGACGAAAACGGTCTATGTTCTGTAGATTTAAGTATGTATATACCACAATTTTGTTACCTGAATTTGTGCATGTTTAACAATACACAAAACAGATAAAAAAAAGTTCTCTAGCGTGTTCATTAAAATCTTAACAAGAAGCTGTTTTCCTGTTTAAACAAATGAATCTTGTTTTTATTGCCTTTGTCTAAAGAAATGTCTTGCTGAAGGTCTAGACTAAACAAAACAATATTGTGTACAACAATATATATTGTTGGTTGGTTGAATGGGGTTTATCGCCACGTGTAAGCTATATTGTGACGTTTAGTTTTTATTAAGAGAAGCAGCTGAAGTAGCTGTAGACAACCTTTCTTTTGGTAAATAATCTGACCATCCATGTCAATGTGATATGGAGTAAAATACACGAGTCCGCACCAGGCCACCGTGTCAAACACACCAATGTAGTTTGTGTTATTATTTTGCTAATACAAGCTTTTAAAAATGTAAGAGGACTGTTACGAGATCAACTTTATTTTATAGGTTCCCCATTTGCCAATGTGAAGAAATCCGACATATCTACTATTGTTAGTAAGTAGAAAATATGTCCAAATCGGGCATCTATTTTTCATTTTAAAATGTTGCATCATTAATTGACTGCTTATCTTCCCCTTACGATAGAGTTCTTACATTGTAAGGGTTCACTCGACTTGTCCTGCGATGTGGGTTCAGTTACAGATTTACGTGAGTTCTGTAGGTCTCTGACAATGTTGTTTTCAGGATATAACTTGTTAGCGTAATACAACCAGTTAATTATTTGTTCTGTGCGCTATTTTAAAATGTGTATATTAATTTTTTTAATTTTGGAAATAAGGGTTTAACTTCTGAGTAAATATTATAACGGTCATAAACACAAAAAAGGCAGAAAAACTAAAATGAAGTGTCACCATGACCATGGCAACTCATTAAAGGATACATGATTAATATTAGCAGGCTGCATACTGGAAAAATTAAAAAAAAACTATTTTAGTTCGTCTAAGATTATACTTATTGATAAACAAACTGTGTTTATTTTTGTAGGTGGACTTATTGTTGGAATCTTATTTATTATATTGTTAGTGATGACGTTTGCTATGTTCCGGATATGCAGGGCGCGCTCGAAACTCAGGAGACGATTAAATCGGTCGCCTGGACAGAACTATGTATCATCTGTATTTACCGTATATAACAATGAACCGCCTCCTTATGAAGTTGTCATTAGTACAAAACCCCCGGAATATACTCCACGTGACGAGCCACCTTCCTATGATGAACAAGAACAATCTATGTGTTGTGAAACTGTTTCAGTAAATATGTCTACAAACTCCCCAAATTTGCAGGCTGAAAACACGGTGATGACTTCGTCACCAGGTTACATAGAAATTTCTGGTAGAGCGGAGGGATCTATCTGTTGAAGTCACAATTGTTTAAACCTTTTAATAACAAAAAATCTTTAATAACAGAAAAATAAATAATTTATTTTGTTATCTGTGATGAACATGTTTTGTGTCTTAATTACGTCACTAAACGACCCGTGTAGAAATTAAACTTGAATATTATACATGGCCAAAATACAGCCTGTCTGATGTGCCATTTTTTCCATTTGACCACGGCATGCTATACATCTCTTCATCTTGCTTCTGTTCTGTTTATAAAACTTCCAATATCAAGGTACTTTCTTAAAGTATCACCGCAAAAGGTAAAAGATTGTCCAAATATTGCTGTCATAACTCACAAATTTTATTTCCAAATTCACCCGAAATCATTTGATTTCACAAGCTTTAGGCATGTTAATTTTAACATCGTAATTTTTTTCTGTCGCTTATACACCGGTTTTGACTTTGTTTACTGGACATTGAATGTTTACTGCACATCGATAAGTTCACCTTTTGGAACAGAAACAAGTAAACTTCAGGTGCACCTGAGAATAGTTACTGTTTCCAGTGTGGTTTATTGTGGTATTGTTTGTACTCGATAGCTTTTATATTTGGGTAATGTATAGGACTGTCAATATTGATTTACGAATATCTGGTACCTAATACTCTGACATGGCCAGAGGCGGATTAATTCACATGTTCGGAGGCTAATTTATTTTACACAAAACGTCTGATATTGTGACATTTTGCTTTTCACTATTGGGTTTTCTTAAAGGGTTTGGGTATTTTGTAAAATATTTGTCTTTGTAAATTTAAACGATTTTGACTTGTATTATATTTTTATTGTCTTAAATCACTTAAAACACTATACATTCATTCATTTGATACCATAAGTTGGTTGTTGGTTGAATATGATTTATCGCCACTTTTACCAATTTTTGAGCTATTTAATGACATAATGGAGGAAGCAGGTGCAAATTTCGATCGACGCTCGGAAGAAAAATTTTCAACATTTGTTAATTCGGAAAGTAAAAACCTTGACTGCAGTTAAGATTGATCAGAGACCAACTACTTGAACCACTCGGACACCAACGCCACTGACACCTTTGGACTGTGAACTAACGTGGTATTGGTGAAAATTTGAAGGCCCCATAAAGAAATCAATATTAATCTAAGTTATCTAAACAAGATGGTAGCCGCGACTTATAAGTAACAGTCTTCAAATGTGGAATGGCCACGGAAGACAATTAATTAGTACTTTAACATATTTTTATATAGTGATTTTGCCTATTGTGAACACAAATTTACAGGCTTCTTTCTAAAATAACTGGAATTATGAAACCACGCAAATATACGACCTATTAGACAATTCATACACCTTCTGCAAATAGCAGTGGTTTATAAATTCGTTTACCATGATAGGTTCAACTTTAAATATAAGCGTCACGTAAGAATTTGTGTACGGAAAGAATGCTAGTTGGAGACTAAATTTTGACGCAAAGCCGTTTTGTGAATAGTAATTCATATACATATTTGCTATCCAATTTCTAAAAATAGAAATTTAAAATTAATCTTTCAACTGCGCCTAATTAATAATGAAGATAATAACAAAATACCAAACACGGGAAACTGTCAAAAGTTAATCCAAAAAGTCCAAGAAACCGGCAAACTCCAGAAACTGCAACCAAAATTATAGTAACTACAGCAATGATCCTGACTTGGTACAGACATTTCAAAAGAAATGGTTGGTTTAGCCAGGTTTTATGGCATGCTAAACCACTTGAATTCATTTCTGAAGTATAGGGATTAGTAAAAGGGTATTATACACCACTAATCAGTAATAGGTGTTTCTAAGGTTGGGTTTCATAAACCACTAGTATTAAAACAGTACACTGAATTCAAAATTAGGGAAATCTATCTGCAACCATATCTTCAAAAGAGAATATTTGTTCAACAAGGAAGTGGTATATATAGTAAAATTTATAAGTCGCTGATGCGTCGTTTTTTCTTGTAATCTTGGTTTAAAAGTTTAATGGGTTTCAAAAAAATAAGTATGGTTTGTAATACTGATGTTATTAGGATCTCTTGTAGGTAATCCAAGTAAAAGGGGAAGTTCATCACCAAATATACATATATATCCGGAAAATGCTTAATTCGCCACCAAAAAGTAACGTGAATAAAAATATAATGTCATTTATCAGTGTTTTAAATATAGTATTATTTGTATGTATGTCTTGTAGGTTTGTTTTCTGTTCTAATCACTGTTGACAAATCTTGACGTCTTACCCGTATTTCATTCAGTAAACGATAAACATAAACATTTAACCCTAGATAGCGTGCAGATAAACCCGAGAACAAAATCATTTGTTTGCACTGTCAGCAGAGATAATATTTTTGATAAACATAGTAATCACAGTTTCATTATAGCTAGTCTGATATTTGAACAGGACGTATATATTTATGTTTATTTAAAAAAAATATGTCGAAAGTTGTTTTTGAAAAGAGAAGTTTTCTTTTATTTTTCTATTTGCTCGTTACAGAAGATTTCGCTGTTGGGTAAGTTCTTTGAGAACCATTAGACGCTTGACTGAGAACGTTTGATAAAAATGTCAGAATAATTTTGGTAAGGCATTTTGGGATATTTTATTCCCAGAGATGAACGGAATAATAGTAAAAGAATTTGTCCTTAGTTTTGTCCGCCTCTGTTATATTTCTTGTGTCACGACTGCCTAGTACATAGATAATCATTTGATGCATTGTCAAGGTCTAGCTGCTGTATAAGTGTCACTTATTTATGAAGAACAGTATATTCACCATATTCATATCAATTATGTTAGGAGCAGTCTTTTTCAATGGTGAAATGCAACTACTTTGTCATGTTTGTCTTAAATAAGTCCTTAATGGTGTTCCTCTTACCAGCGTCGTATGTTCAAGATTTTTAGACAGTACATTTTTCATCTGTTTGTCTCTAGAGTTGATATTTATTATACTTCTTTATTTTAAGTGTTTGGATTATATTGTTTATATCGTTTGTACTTAAGTGCTGTGTAGGTCTTTGGAAACAAGGATCCCATTGGTTCGATATTGTGCTAGGTCTTTGGAAACAAGGATCGCATTAGTTCGATATTGTGCTAGGTCTTTGGAAACAAGGATCCCATTGGTTCGATATTGTGCTAGGTCTTTGGAAACAAGGATCGCATTGGTTCGATATTGTGCAAGTATATTGTGTTTGTTGGTGTGATACGTTTCTGCATTTTCATCAACTTACATACCACAGTAAAGAGGTTTGGCATGCCATGAAACCTGGTTTAACCCACCATTTCTTTGAAATGCCTGTACCTAGTCGAAACCATTGCTGTAGTTACTATATTTTTTGTTGTTTGTTCTGACGTTCGACGGTTTCATGGACGTTTATTTGTGGATTGTCTGTTTTGACCGTTTCCTCGGTGTTCGGTTAGTGTTATTACCTTCATTTATGGTATTAAAAAAAAGATGAAGTGGTTTCCCTGCCACATAATGTTTTACCTGGCTGTTCTAAGCCAGTAATTATATCCTCGTTTTTGTTCTTTCTGTTAGTTAATGTTTGTTAATGTGTGGTACACATGTAATTTGTTGTTCTGTCTTTTATTAATTAATTGAGTTTCCTGTAGATATCTTAATAAACTTAAGTTCATAAATATATAAAATTATTAAACACAATAATTTTCAAAAGTAGGTTAAAGCAATTGAAGTCAAATTAATGCCATTCACATTATAAGTTCAGAGTTTTCTTCTAATTTGAACTTAATATCCAGAACATTACACGACTCTTATAAGCTAAAAAAAAATCGTACAAGAGAACTATAATTCCTATGGAAAAAGTAACAATATTCACACGTTTGAGGGATATAAAATACACATTTTGGAAAGTCATAACATACAGACATATAATACAATATTGATTGAATAGTTGATTAACGTCAAGCGAGACGCATTTCAACTATATTCATGGCGAGAAAAGGATAATAAACAACAATTAATTCAGAAAAAAGTCAACACGTTTTGATTGCCTGTGTTGAATATGGACGGAAGAAGTTGTCTTTTAAAACGGCTACAACGCGGCTACTTATCTTAGCTATATGAGTATTAAAACCAAAAAGACTGATCTTTAGCGTGCAAAGAACGTGGCCTCCAAACACATTATCCATTATGTTCCGCGGTTAGACTTCTCAAATTATAACCAGACTTCTCACAATCAGAGAGCATCCTGTATCTTCTCTTGTACAGCTCTGTGAGAGGGCGTCGGTGGCCGAGGGTTAAGGTAGTTCGTCTACTATTGATCACGTGGTCTGTCAACACTATGATTGTGGGTTCGAGCCTCACCGCAGGCAGGGTGCGTTCGACTCCAATCTTAATTGACAAAGATTGCCAGTTTTCCTACCGAAGGTCAGGGCTTTTCACCTGGTACTCCGGCATCCTCCCCCCAAAACTGGACGCCATGATATAGCTGAAAAATTGCTGAAAGTGGTGTTAAACAATATTTAAACAAACAGCTCTGTGAGTCTTTCCAATAATTAGTTAAGATTAAATAACAGTGGATGTAAAATTATATTAAATCTTCTAAACTGAAAAAGAAGTCAAGGCGATTACAGTTATCAGTTTACATTAACATCCTCACCATCCCCCATACTATATACTGATCTTTTATAAAAGTTTTCTTAAAGGATGCAAGACACCATCCGCAAAAAAGAAATTTTTAACAGGCAAGACAATTTTCACAAACCACCATTGTTTAACACTTTTTGACAAGTTTTTGGGTGCTTTTTGTTCTCTTCCCTGTATAAACTATTAGAAAATTTGAAATTTCAGTGCTTAACCCCTCAAAAACCTCATTTTTGGTTTTGAATCATTATAACTTGTATAAAAATCTAACTATACAGCGAATTAAAGAAAATTCTATGACATAATATTGAGTATAAGTGTCCTGAGCCCCTTTAATAAAATAGTAAAATATATATGATGACGTCAACTTATCCGTTATTCATACGTTCAATATACTGTTGACCTCAAAGACGTAAATATATTTTCTTTCATATATTTTCATAGAGGTAAAGATATCAGTTGCAAGCCTGTAAGTGTTGATCCAAACAGCTGTGGAGAATTACATAAAGTTGAACAATGTTTACTCTACCCAAGCGCCAGTGTGAACTGTGGGTATGTAAAACTTTTAAATGATCTGCCATGTTACTGCATAACCGTTATCTCAGTTGTGGTACATATAGTCCACACATTATATTACCATGGTGTTTAATGTTATTTTACAAACAATTCCTCTATACGTCTAGTTTTGACTGGGAGAGGAAGCCGTCGTCTAACAGGACATTTGGAAATCCTTGCCAACTATATAGTAATCGGAGAGCTTAACGAAAAATATAGTTACATAAAAATGACATGATAAACGTCTGACAAAAAACCCAAAACATCACGAAAGAACAAAGCAAAAGAAACAGAAATCTGAGGGGAAAAATAGGAAACCAATGATGTTTACAATCACAATAGATCTTATTGATCTTGTCTAATGATCACTGAAACGTCTGAATAATCAGTGTAGAGGTTGATTGCGCTTACTGATTGCTGTACAATGTTACCACAAAATGTACTCGCAATTTTAAAAATTTAATGTTTATTTACTATCGTTATGGTGCACTTAAGATACCAAGTTATTGTAAAAATAATTACTGCGGCGTATATTTAATCTAAATAAATGCGAGACCATAATGTGGTATTTGAAATTTATTCTTAAATCAAAATGATATAGAAATTTTATAGTAACGTCAATACATCTATTTCAATTTAAAACTTAATTTTCTACGCAGTTTACATCCTCTTTGTTTACAGTAAACGGCAGTGCTCCGTATCTCGTAAAATATGTTATCCAATTGGAACAAAGTGTAAACCCAAATGCTGCTTTAACTGGGATAAAGATTCCAAGGGGAAATGTACAGTTTTTATTGGTATGTATATTTCTATTATTTATTTAATGAAATGTATGGCACCAATGGCTTGACAAAAATAATATCTTGGATAACTATTGATAAAACAATACAAAAAATCCGAATCCAAATTACAAAACCTTAGCTAGCAGAAAGTAATAATTATGTATATTACCACAAACAATAGGTCACACGAATCCTTAAGAAGAAAAGAATTATATAATGTGTTATTAAACGGTAAAATATACTGAATCACAAATAATATTTGCACTCCAATCTTCAATTGACGAGGATTGCCTGCCTTCCTACAGAAGGTTGAGAGTTTTATCCGGGTACTCCGGCTTCTTCTCCTAATGAAACTAATGACGCCATGATATAGATGAAAAATGCCCAAACAAACAAACAATAATATATGTCATCTTACTTATAGTGCAAATACGAACCAAGAATATCTGACACTATTGGTGTGACAAATGCACCATAAAAATCCTAAACAACTTTTATTGTAAACCTCTGGTCTTTAATGGAAAGAAACATGAGACTATCTAGTCATTTGTAACCAACATACAACCTTTGGTAATTTATAGGCAGAGAGAATAATGCGACTCTCCATTAACGAAAAATCGAATGTAGCACACGTGGATTGCGGTATTGTCCATTAGACCTTATCAATGTCGTCTATAAAGAGTTGGATTAACACATAGACTAGAGAACTAAGTTATACTTTAGTCTCGTCCGCGCCTTCAATAAGTTGATTATAGGGACCATTTCTTTGTTAATAAATATCCTATTTTGTCTGAAGATTTGATTGCTTTAATTGATTGATTGGATGTCTGCATTACGTCCAGCGAGCAGTATTTCAGCTATATTCAGGACGGGAACAAGTTAACAAACAATAAATCAACGGAAAATATGGGTGGGATGGGTCACAGGGAATACAATTTTGACTGCAACTGGAAAAATATGGAGTTTTGGGTATGGGCGGAAAACTTAGCCTTAGCGGCTACAATAAGCCTACTCTTTTTCGAAATCTACAAAAAGGGTCTTTATCGTGCAAGGAGCGTGACACTCTCCAAACACGTTACCCACTACGGTCCGCCTTTCCGTATTATGACCTGACAACCCCCAACGAGAGGGTCTCCCTTATCCGTCTCTGTGGGTCGAGCACTGGGATGGTCCCAGATTTGATTGCAAAAAGTTTTAATATTGAATGTAGCACATATTGTGTCTGTATTGCAATAATCCTTTGGTACACCTGTTACTGACTAGTAGTATATGAAATCCAAAGCCAAACTACAGTAATGGAAGCAAGAGGTTAAAGCATGCTGTAAAATCTAGTTTAGCCCACCATTTCTTTTGAAACTCCTAGGACCATTGCTGTAGTTACTTTATTTTTGGTTGTTGGTGCTCAAGTTTGCCGGTTTCTTGGATTTTGTACATTATATACTTGACAGTCTGCGGTGTGTTCAGTATTTTGTTATTACAATCTTCCCCCCTCCCCCGCCCCTTACCTACAAGTATTTCAGGCGAGTAACATTGATATACTACCTTGAGCATTCTTAATCTTTTATATAACTTGATTTAGTAGATCTAATTTTGTATTGTGAACTTGATTTAGACAGAGTTAAAACAAAAAATTGGTTCATTGTCTTTTTAATTAGCATCGTTTTACCACACTGAGAAGTACAAATATTTTGATAGACACATCTTAAATATAATATTTGGTCATATAGTTATGTTTATCTTCGAATTTTAACAATATAATCAAACTGGCATAAAAATTTCTCACATATTTGTTAATATTAAATGTAACTTGTTTCTGTATGTGTTATATAATTTTATATCAACTTTGATAATTTATACTAATGCTTGTTGCAGGCACTTTGGCACCAGATACATCTATAACTACCGGTGAAACAACAATTCTTAGTAAGTCTTTTATTTTTATATTGTTATGACCATAATTAAAAAAACAATAGAAAAGACATATAATGACTACACAAGTTTTCTGTGTAAAATTACTATGGTGAGAAAAATATCAAAGTAATCGGCTAACCATAAAATCGAAAGGCAAAGGATGACTATTAAAAACAAAGACCAAAACAACACAAAAAGCACCCAAACCCAATATAAACCATAAGTGCATTAGGTTGATCCAGACTAGTTAGAAACACTGAGTACTCATTAATTATCTATGGAAAAGTCAAATCCAAATAGAATAAAAAACTACCTATTACTCATTAAAAATATCGGATATTTATATTTGAGACATGGATTTTTTATAACATTACATAATTATTATGTCATTGAATGTCTGAAGGCTTTCAACTTGGTTGCAACAAACCAATGTTTTAGTACTTGATAGTCCACGTCAGTATTGCTTGATAGTCCACGGCAGTATTGCTTGATAGTCCACGGCAGTATTGCTTGATAGTCCACGGCAGTATTGCTTGATAGTCCACGGCAGTATTGCTTGATAGTCCACGGCAGTATTGGGTGATAGTCCACGGTAGTATTGCTTGATAGTCCACGGCAGTATTGCTTGATAGTCCACGGCAGTATTGCTTGATAGTCCACGGCAGTATTGCTTGATAGTCCACGGCTGTATTGCTTGATAGTCCACGGCAGTATTGCTTGGTAGTCCACGTCAGTATTGCTTGATAGTCCACGGCAGTATTTGATCCAGAAAATCGGAAGGTCTAGCATAACGCATAAGTGGTGAAATGTAAACACTACATGCATTTTCTGCTTTAATATTGCTATCGATGAACGAAAAGTTAAAAATACTAAATATGAAGTCGTCACGTACAAACGTGAAAATAATAAAGTCCATTTAAGAAAGTAAAAAGATCGACGGAAGTGTATAAGTAATGTTCATAGTACTGAACTTTCTGTATTTTATTCAAAATGAAGTCTTGCAGTAAGGCGTTAATTTATACAAGAGACTGTGCGCTTTCTTCAATGATGACATAATTGTTCTTGTTTGTAAGATTATTATATTGGAGATCCATCTCTTAAATACGATCGGACATTTTCGCTGAGTCATAGGTAGTCCCAAGTTAAAACAAAATATTTGACTTTGTCCAAGGCATGACAAAGAGTATCTAATTTGTTTATGTGTGTGGATATCAGGATTTGTAATTATCCTTGACTTTTCGCTCTTGCTGTTCGGTCGGTTTCCTTGTTAGTTTTCTTTTACTTATTGCATTATCATGACAGCGTTTGTGTGGAAATAAAAAGATTTTAGATTTCTATTGTTTAATTCTGATTTCTATGAATATATAACTATAGTTTTAGTTCAACAAATTATGCAATGAAAACATTTATTATATCCAACGACGGTTTAGGTCCAGAAAACGACATTCAATATATATAGAATAGAGAACGAAATGAACACACCTTACATTTTTATTAGTAACTAAATGACGAATCACCAATAATAACGAAAAACAAATAACAGAAAAGATTAAAGGAAATCAACTACTAGAGAAACATTATGTTGATTAGTTGAAACAGGATGTATACTCTAATAACATTATTAAACGAAATGATAGAATAATTAAGAACAAAATCTATTTAAATTTCAGGTGCAGTAGTTGTTGCTGTTGTTTTTGTGGTCATGCTCACTTTTCTAGCATTCTTTCGACTATGTCATTTACATCGAACCCAACACAACCGAACGATAAACAACCAAACTCCACAGCAGTCCTCAAATGACAATATTTTGTTTCAAATGTATAACAATGATCCGCCGCCGTACGAAATCGCTATAAGTGGAAGCCTGCCGGAGTATAGACCTATGGACAAACCACCAAAATATATTGACATTGAAGCTGGTTTGCCAAATGAATAATTGATATAGATGACTGATTAATCAGCCGATTAATAACTTAAATATATGACGAATTGTTGTTTTTGCGTTAGAATCTCTAATTCATTTAATTGTTAATTGTTGAAATGTGTTTTATATTTATTGATTTCTTGTCCGAAAGCAAGAATGAAAAAATACAATAATATATACATATTATTATTATTATTATATTTTTATTATTATTAAGAAATATTAAAACAATTCAACTAATTTGAAAACTTAAGTCAAGTATATTTCAGTCTTGCGTTGAGAAAAAACTAATACATTCTTGTTATCAAAAGAAATTGTTTCTTATTTTTAAGTCTTACATAGTTCTTAGTTCACTGAAACTAAGAATCTTCAGATGAAATGAATTTCACCGTCATGTGATTTATATCTTTGTTTACTGAAGTTAGCAAATATCACGTTTTTATCATTTATATCTGTGTATATATACTAATAAGTATTATTTAAGTAATGTTTGGGATAGTAATGGTCTCATTTTAAAACTTATACAAATGGCGATTTTAACATGGATAATTATAATTCAAATACTAATCATTAGTTCTGCTACTGACACGTATGTATATATTTTATCATTTGTAATAGGCATCCTTAAAGAGGGGTTTTCTCTATATTGAGGTATGATTGCTCACTATTTACATCTGTCATTCGAATTAGGTCCTTTTCTTATCAATAGGTTAATGTAATATGTGTCGTTCACCTTTCCTCAGTACAACTTTTATTTGAAAAGAACAATTTATTATTGTATAAGGTGTGTGGTAAATTAAAATCTTACTAGAAATAAGCAATTTTTATCGTTGAAGAAATAATATTGTATCATGCCGTAAACTTATATTACTGAACAAACAGAATAATAAATAACTAATTGAAAAGGTGTTTCTAACCGTTGATTTTTAATTGTTTGGAAACATTCCTTAATTAATAAAATAATATACCATGATTATATGAAGTTTTGTATATTTTTTCTTAATGTTATACTTTTTACACGAATACACACAGAGCCACAAAGACATTTTATTGATTATAAAAAAATTGATTAACGAATGATTGACTGAACATGTTTAGTTATTTCATGTTAACACACAATAAAACAACCGGTAAAAAGGATGGACAAACGGGTACACAATTTTAACTGCCACTGGAAAAATATGCAGGACTGTATAGACAACCCCCAACGATAGGGCCTTACCTATCTGCCAATTATAAACGTGCTGGGCATTTTGTGTATGAAGCGCTGGAAACCCTTTCAAGTATGGTTCCAGATTTACGAAATATTCAAGATCGAAAATGTAAATGTATTTATGATAATAATAAAAGAAACAGTTAACCCCGAAATTACATTATATTTTCACAGCAAAATCCTTACGAAATAATTTATAAAAATTTCGTACAGTAAATGTAGCTCTATATATATTTTGTTGTCATATATTTACACATATTTAAGGCTTTCCACTCAAGGAGAGGAAAGCCTTCCTGTTATAAGCCTGTTTCTTCTTATTCTTTTCTCCACCAACTTTGCTTTTCGCCATTATAAATTTTGTTTAGTGACATGTCATAAAGATATTTTGTACCATTGATGTGTTAGACATGAGGCTTTCGCAGTTCCCCTATCACACAGAACACTTTTTCTTTACCGAGTAATTTCCACTGTCATAAAAAAGCTTGTGTGGAGAGATAAACTGTAAACAAAAGATTTTACAATGAAAGTTGTTCCAATATGGCCAGTAATGGATCTCGACACTTTGTTACATATCGATACACTCCTTATAGTAGTTTTTGTAGATTGTTGAACATAAAACATACAAAAGTGAAATCTTAATCAAAATGTAGTTCCCGTTTAGGTCATTAAGTGTAATATGATATTTGAAAAGTAGTGTTTGTTCTACTTTAGCGGTTGGTCGATGACATGTACTGGTACAAATGACCCACATCTGTGTGTGTACGCCATAAGGACACAGAAATGCTACAGATATAACAATGAAACACGGTGTGACACAACGGGAGGGAAATGTACAACAAACTGCTGTAACGGTTGGAGTTCCGATTTGAAAGGGAATTGTTCCATAAGTATAGATGTTTTCTTTATAATCTAGAAATTAAAGTAAAATGATAGCCTTCATCAGATTGTTAATATTTGTTTGGTGCATTGCGTGTTTGCTGCATGTTGATAAGTTTATATTTGCACGGTTTACTGAAATAGGTTTTTCATTTAGTCTCAATATCTTTTAATATTTTTTCCGAGAGTTAGCGTTTTTTAAATACATTTAAAAACATGTATTCAAAATGTATTCAAAGTGTTTAGGGACATTATGCTTATTATCTATCAAGAACTCTGATTGAAATTAAATAACATTTGCATTTACCCAAGAAATTTAATACATGTAATGATATAATTAACTGTTTAATACACAAGTTTTAAGTACTTTTAAATAGATAACTACATGAATACGGCTAGTTTATTACCATATAATACGTTATAGTCCAATTATAATTATTTTCCAGAAACACACGTGTCTCGATGTCCAATATCTCCACTTGATGTCACGAAAGGTGACACGCACTTTTGTAAAGACAATACATTTTGTTCCGAAGGAGAAGTTTGTTGTTCAAATGTGTGCACTAAAGCAATATACCCAGACCACTGTTGGTATGAAAACGAGTTTCACACTCTCGGAGAAACAATTACAAATACAAACGATATTTGTAGTTCATGTATATGTAATCAAAATGGCGGACACGTTGCCAGTATGTCATGCACAAAATACAACTGTAATTGGATGAAAAATAAAACAGGTAAATATAAGACGTAAACTAAAGCGAGCTGGCTTTGCCTTCTCTAAACGTTAAAGCATAAGGGTTATATTGTAACTGGGAGTTCAAGTCAATACAATTGGCAGATAGAATGATTATTGAATAGATAGTAATTCAGGGACAGACAAAAAGATGATTATACAAACGTAGGGACAATTTAAAAAAAAAACATATACAACACAACAACCAGGCACTGCGTGACATAAAGTTCTATTTAAACCGCGGGCGAGTCCAGGTGCTTCGGAAGAATAAACAAATTCTGCATATGAGTTAGTCAGGATAAAGCCGAGTAATATTCATATCATGCTATAGTCATACTACAGTAAGAAGGAGGGAAAAGTGCTTTGACTTGACAGGTTGTATGTCCAACACTTTGTTAGAATTGTCCCTCTTCTTTCATGTTTGTTTTCTATATATTTCATGAAGGTATAACTAGCCTCATCCAACCGGAAACGCCATAACACTATAAACACACAAATGCTAACTTCAGTAGGCGTGCTTTGTTAATTTATTTTGTTAAAATGAGATTATCTAACTCTCAGTTTACTTGCAGACATTCCAGCAAATTATACACGTAAGTTTTAGTATAACCATAAATTATTTGCATAACCTGACATACATGCAACTACCATTATCATTGGAAACACACCATTGTGTGTTTAAAGGGAAGACGAATAAGTTAATGAAAGCAAACAAATATATGGTCTTTGCTAACGTTTCAAATCTGTTTTGTTTTATTGCGACTACATTTTAATTAAAACCACTGCAATAGGTTTATTCCCTAGTAAAACATAGACGCCATGATATAGCTGAAAAATTGCTGAAAGTGGCGTTCAACACTATTCAAACACACAAAAATATATAGTGTTATTTTCTTTATATACTCTATAATTCAGCAAACGCCAGAGATTGTGCAGTTATTGATTATTGTCTGCTGGATGACATCCCTCACGAATGCCTTATTATGAGACAATTATGGTTAGTTTAAGTTCGTTGGATCTTTCCTTCAAAGCTATTTAGCTAAAAACCAACGAAACGATGATGTGATTGTTATTTTCTAATTCTATACATGTATGGGTTTTTAAGAATTGTTATATATTATATTACTATGTACAGTTTATTTGTGAATTGTTTTGAGCAACTGAATGAATAAAAAAACCCACCATATTTTTATTAAAGGAAAATGTTACAGGATCGTATTGTATGAAATCATATTGTAGCAGATCTGAACAAAACTGCCTTTATGAAGTTACATTAATTTTAAAGGGAAATATGTTTATATATACTTCAAAAAAATTTATTCAGTATCATATTACTCAAGTAAAAAAAAACAATGCAGATATCATAATCATTAAGCAAGCCAAACTGTCTGTTCAAATTCAGTCACTTCTGTCGACACCTCTGTGCATATAACATAGGAATAACATATCAGGTTTCCAGTTAAACCCGTTTACATGGCTAAAATCGGTTTTTAATGCCGCGCGTATTGGTCATCGTCGTTTAAGAAAAATATAGATCACTGTACTCAAGCGTCAATTAGTCGTGCAAATGTATTTAAGAATTGATATAGTGAAAAATAAACTACCTTATTATACACCTCGCCATAAGTTAAGCCACACCATATTACTTTCCAGGAATTCATTTAAGATTTTATATATTTTAATATGTTTTTAAAAAAATGACAACTTATTGAACATTAATGACTAACAAAACATACAAACAACATGTTTACAGTCGCTTTACTTATTGTTTGATGGAAAATGTTCAAAGCAAAGATATCAAAAAACAGTGCAAATATAATTTTCATTAGTCACAAAATAAGTTTGATTGCATACTTCAATTTCATGATTTTAAAGTAAATACATCATCACAGGTCAGGGAAAGAAAAGTCACTGTGAAATGTGTTAAACGCAAAAATACTCAGTTAGTCGTGTAACCACTACGCTTCCGGTACAGTTCATTAACTCTCCTCCTCATGCTGTTCATTAAACGACGCAGTGTAACATGTGGTAAACTTTGAATGGCAACACGTAGTTCTTGGACATTTTGACAAGCAAGGGCTCTGTTATTGATTTTACGGCCAATGATATCCTACAAATGTTCAACTGGATTAATATCGGGTGACATGAATGGCCATGGAAGATGCTCAATGGCTTTCCTTTCGATAACATCACGTACAATTGCAGCTCGGTAAGGTCTTGGGTTGTCATCCATAAAGATGGGTCTGTTACCAAGTCCATGATTGTCAAAATGTGGCACAATTAGGGCGATAATGACGTCATTTCGATATTTCTGCCCTGTCATTACCCCATCAACACATACAGATTCAGATTACAGTGCCTAGGATGTTGTTCTGGTTGTACGCAGTGCCTCGTTTTCTCCAAACGCGCATGCGCCCATTAATATGACAATGAAGGAATCTGCTTTCGTCGTTCAAGTGTACTCGTCGCCCGCATCGAATATTCCAATGGTGGTGATATCGTGCCCACTTTAAACGTGCTTGACGATGTCTCTGTGTCAACAGTAGAGGTTTCAAGGGACGACGAGCTCTCAACCTTGCATTGTTTAGGCGCCTGTTAACTGTGTTAACGGCGACTCTGATTGCAATATTCCAATCGTCACGAAGATATCTTGCAGTGGCAAAGGGTTGGCGTTTTGCGACACGAACGAGTGCTCTATCCTCCCTTTCAGATGTTTTTGTTGATCGACCTGACCTATAGGACGTTTCTGGATAGTTCCATCATCTCGATGACGTTTCAGTAGCCGGGATACAATGCTAAAGTGAATGCCTCAATGTTGTGCTATCTGACGCAAGCTCTGTCCGCTATTACGCATTCCAACGATCTGTCACTTCTCAGCTTCACTTAATTTCCATCTAGGCACTGAAAAAATGTAATGATGAAGTCGGTAAGACCAGGAGATGAACGAACACTAAATTGTTAAGGATAACAAGGCTTTGAGGTGTGCTCGACAAACTGGATTTGCTATTTAAAGATTTACCTGAGGATATAGTTAAAGTAACTTTCCCGTGCTCGAATGATGGTTTAGTACATACTAGTAAATAACGCAAAGATAATATTCATTTATAACACAAAAATTGTGGGTTGTGGCTTAACTTATGCAAGGTGTATATATTTATTTGGCCCCGTGCGGGATCCGTGTGGTTAAAAGAATAGACCGCAGTCGCGCTAGCTTGTCGTAAAAGGCGACTAAATAGCGCCTAGTACCCTGACCGGCGTGTCAGGTCAGTTTGCCTAAAGACCGACTGGGATGTGTGCCCCAGGTGGTTGAATGGGGTACCCCTGGCAAGCTGGGGTTGTCAGGCCATAATACCTAAAACCTGACCGCAAACCATATTAGTGCACCGTGTTGTGAAAAATTCCACGTTCCTCGCACGTTAAAGAACGCTGCTGTAGTATTCGCTATGAGTAAGGATTTCGATCCCGCTACAGGAGGCTAAATTGCCCGACCCTATCCATCCTCCCATTTGCCAGTGGCAATCTAAAATCCGTTACCCCTATTTTTTTCTTGTGTCCCATCCCATTTTCATTCATCATCATTTCATGTTCATTTTATCATCCATTTCATGTTCATCGCCTGAATATAGCTGAAATATTGCGGCTCGGGCGTTAAACACCATTAATCAATCAATCAATCAATATATTTATTTGATAGGGTTAATTGTCGCAGTAAACGACTAAGTTAAAACTAATTGGTCATAGTGTTATAAGAGTTAAGAAATTTCGTAAATCAACATTTAACACATTATTTTCTTAAAATTGTATTCAAATGACCAAATATTATCGGAGAAGCCAATTAACAACATGGGTTTATAAAACCTGATCCTATTCAATTTTATAATAATGATTAATTGTATTGTTTCCTTTCGCAGCTCCAACATTGCTAAATACTCCAGCAAATGGTGCGAGAATAAGGATTGACGTTCTTCCTACCAAGAATATTGCTTATTTTAAATTCAGTGACATATATTCTCGAGATTTTCGAGGCAGGCCTTTATCAGTCGACGTTTCTAAAGTCGTGTTTCATCACTGTCTTTGTACTAATGCATCGGATGTTGTCAATGTGAGGACGAGTCCAGACCAGTACGGAAATTATAATGAGAGCACATTTTTCATCGATATTATAGGTATAATAGTGTTAAGTAATTTTTTTATGTTTAATATTTCATGACATTTATTTGCAAAGAAACCAGCAATTTTTCACACATAGATATAATTATTTGAAGGTTTGTAAATAAGAATGTTTGCTAAAGAATGGTTGTCATATTTGCGATACGTTATTTTATCGTTTATATTTCCTTCAGTTAATAATAATGTATATATTATTCTTCTTGTAACTAAAAAATTTCAGACAGATATAAACCAACCTTCGCCAACTGTCCACACAACAATACGATTACCACCAATGAATCAATATCATGGATAGCCCCGAACGCTGCAGATAATGTAGGAATCAGATACTTGTACAAACCAGATATCCAAAACAACACAAAGTTGTCACCTGGGGTGTATACGTTGTTATATAAGGCAGAAGATTGGTCCCAAAACAGCGACATTTGTTCTTTCACAATAACAGTCAACAAAACTCCAGGTTTGTATTATATTCCATAAAACAGATGCGTGAACATAAAAATTTAAAGACATATGCAGATAACTATACTTTAAAATATACCTACTCAGAAAAGTAATCAAGCCCTTAGAGGTCGAATGGTTAAAGTAGTAAGTCATCTTATATTTATTGAGTTTGAGCCAGACTCTCCACAGGTTGCACTCTACTTCAACCTTAATTGACAAGGCTTGCCACTTTTCCAAGCGAAGGTCGGAGGTTGTCGGGGGTAGTCGCTGGGTACTGCCTCTTCTTTCACAACAAAAATCTGCAAACCGCAATATATCTGGAAAATTACTTAGTGGCAATAAAACTCATTTAAGCAAACATTGTAATACGGGTTTTACGTAATTTTATCACAACACAAATAGTGAACAACATAGTAATGTTTGGAAATTACTTGGGGCTTAGATCACTGTTATTCGCAATCGTATAAAAAATGGCAGTATATAAAAAGGGTATAATTTTGGTCGAAAAAAGACTACTCAACATAAGATCTCAATGGTTATTGCTCAGTTGACTATTACCTTTTAATGCGTCTACATAAATGAAGGTAATACCGCACACCGGTGAAAATGTCAAAAGGACAATTCACAAATCAAAGTCCGAGAAAACGGCAAACTCTAACAACCAAAAATATAGTAACTATAGCAATAGTCCTGACTTGTTCAGGCATTTTAAAAGGAACGGTCGGTACCACTTTTTTAACATCCCAAACCTCTCGCGTCCATTACTGTAGTATTAGAGTTGGTTAAAGTGGATGGGTATCATAAACCACTAGTCCCTAATAGCTGTATAAAAAAAAATCATAGTAGCACATTCACTGTACACTGAATTAAAAAATTTTGAAACCTTTATGCAACCATATTATTTAACATATATAATATGTATGTTAAATATATTAATGTTGTTCAATGTTAACCAAGGAGATGTATAGTTGACTTTAATAAAACATTCAAATATCATCGCCTTTTACATGCGCTTAAAGTGGATATTTGTAAGGTTTCATGACGACACTATTATATATAACTTAACATTGTATTTACAGATGTCCCTTCTGCTCCTTATAAACTTATGACCAGTTTCAACTTAACCCTGATTATTTGTGAGTATATTTGCAGTATTAAGTTAGGAATGGTGTTCACGGTGTTGTTCTGTACCATTCACATCTAGAAATGAAAGAATGACTATGAGTAATCAACACAGATCATGATAAATAGATTAGGGCGTAAAGTTTATCATTTAGCTGTAACAAAAACTAAGTTCTGATATACATAAATAAAAAAAAAAGATTTATGGCATTATAGTCATATCAGTCGTCACGCACAACAAGTATCCTAATATACACAGATTTGCCCTCTCACTGATATCCAGAAAACAGAAAGCATTTATTATCAATTTTAATTTCGAAAATAGCTTTAACCTCTGTTAGCTTCGATATGGATTGATTTATTAAAATAAACATTTAAAAAAACTCAAACACAATAAAGGTGAAATGTTTTATATTGAAACTTCATATAGTTATTTATACATGTGTACAATTTTACTGTAAAATTATGTGTGTGTTGTTTGCTGTCAAACGCGATTCAGGTTGCCATGGTGTAATGACTGATACACTTTCTGTTCTAGGTGGATTAATATCTGTGGTGATGTTCTTGATATTAGTGTTAATTTCTTTCTATGCCGTTATAAGTGCAAAAAAGAAAACTGCATCAGAAGACACAGAAAAATTATGTCAACACAAATAATTTGAAATATTAGTCAATTGTTACCTGTAACAACAAATAACTGACGTGTCCTGATTAGAAAAAACGTGCGGCTGGCACACTAAATTGAATAAATATGATATCAGTAAAGCTATTACAATTGCAGTTGTTTTGTTTTATTTGTTTAATGCTGTTTTGTTTTTTACTCTTAATATTACGTTTTAATACTGTAATAACTGTTAAAACTAAATCATCGTAACTAAGTATAAAATATGTCAACTATAGCAATCACTATCAGCATATATTATTTTACTGCTGTTGACTACTTAAATACTCAAACAAAGGTTTCTTGCACCTAAGTTGATGTTATCTCTCCAGAAGTTCTATGGTCGTCACCATGACGTAATTGATCGTTATGGGAAATCAATATCGAAAATACGATGGGACATTTTCCCTGAGTCATAGATGTATTTCCTTTTCCAGGATATGACTTTTCCCTACACATAATAATGAGTAACTCGACGGGTGTCTAATTAGATACAGGCACTGCTTACTTGTCCGTGGCGCTGGAGTGCGTCCATGGTTTGTATTGGGTTCAGGTTATTCTCTTTCTGTTTTTGTGTTGCGCTGTGTATGTTTGTCTATATACGGATAAGTAACTGTACCTTGACTTTTGGCTCCTGTTGTTCGGTCGGTTTTCTTCGCTATTTTATTATACAGACCAATCTACAAATGTTCTAAATGGGAAATCGATGTGATATATACAAAGATAAGTTTCTTCATTTGCACTAGTTACTTAAATGTATATGGCAAAATTTATTGTAACTAATTTGTTAACGCAGTAATATGTATATTACACTGTTGAAATTGAACACTTACATGAGTTTTGAAGCATCAATATCAATTCGTTATGTATTGTAAATACAGTTGTATGTATAAAACATAAAGTAATTTTTTTCAGAATTTTATATTTGTTTTATTATTGACTTCTACTTTTTATTGTAATTGTTATTTTTATTATTTGATTACCTCATTACGCTTCTTTTCCATTGTGCTGTGTCTCCATACAACAAATATCAACCAACATATACGTTACGCATTATTTAACTCATCATTTATTATAAAAGTATAGGTGAACGTCGCATGGATGATGGATATATGTTACAAATTTCCAAAACAAAATACCTTAAACGTTTTCTGACAGATTGTTAGAGTATTATTTCGGGAAATCAGGTTAAAAGTACAAAAAAGGTTGCATTAAATTGCGATAAAGTTTAATTTCCTTTTGTTGTGTGCTGGAAGATACGCTTAAATTTATTCCGTAGGTTAATAAATTGATACAATGAAATCACAAGCAAACCAGCAAACAAATCAATACTGTTGTATCGTGTGCGTAAAATTGAAAGCAAAAAAACTCCTTACATGCTGAAATGACAGTGTAAGACATCAAAAGTACACAAGGTGGTGATTTTATACAAAATCTAGAAAGGCAAAACTAAAGAGTACGAAACGCAACTAAAGATTGTAAGTTATTCTAACACATTTCGTAGAATTATAACGTATTAGACAACTAAGAAAGAAATGAAAAAGTAGCATAAACCTAGTTGTATTGATGGCATGTACTCTACCATTTTTTATATAGTTACTAGTTGTGTCCTTCATGTCTATTTATGAGACATATATAGTTATAACCAAGCTTTATGAGATATGGTTTCTTAAACGCAAACATAGTCCAGTACAAAATTTAAAGCCATGCCTTCCAGAAAACTGTCAACATACACTTAAAATATAATACATTAGTAACTGTTTTCTTTTCTTCAAATAATAAATAATGCAACAACGAGTACAAGTATTTTTCTAATTTATTTCAGAAATTCCTACATCCAATACTTAAATAACAACATGTATTGAATGTATATTTTAATAGTACTTAATATACTATTAATTGCAAAACGCAAATTTAGGATTTTGTATTGTTTTTATTTGTAATTTTATAAATTGAAATGTTTACAGTTAATCTAAATACCAGCATTTTGTCTACTTTGTTTAGATTAGTTTTCTCATGTTCATGTCCTAAAATGTTATGAACAATTCATTTATAAATATTATTGATTTCCATATTGTATACTCAGTTCAATCATAATACATTTTTTATTAAACTAGCATTAAAGTATTGTTTATTATTATTGTTATTCATTCCGACGTCGGGTATCTCTCATTTAATTTCTTTTATACCGTTGTGAAAATCTTTCATGTGTGGGTAGCACTGTGTAGACGCCGTACATGCCATCTGAACTGTGCAGTCCAACATGACAGTGAAGCATCCAAATGCCCGGATTATCACCAACCATTTCGAATGTCTCAGCTCCCCCAGGATTTAAACCAAGGACATCATTTCTGAAGGCTTTGGTTGTTTTTTGAACAAATGTTTCTCCGTGAATATGATTAGAGTGTGACGCGGTACCCATTGCGTATGAATACCATGCTACATTTTCGCCTACTTTAAATTTAATATCCGGAATATTTTGAAAGCTGTATCCATTTATAGTGTCTCTCGAGTTTGCATCCTCAAAAATAGAATCTTTTGGATTTGTTCTGTTTGGCGCATATTGTGCTAAATTGTAATCAAAGTAAGGACTTTCATTTTCATCAAAGACAACAAATGCTGTTGCAAACTCTCTGTCTATTTCGTCTTGTCGTCTACCATAATCATCCACTACACCCTCCCTGCATATAATAAGAGGACCTAACAATCCTGTAGATATATCTCGCTCAGGGAATACTGGTGAATCATATAAGTATCCTACACAGTTTGGTTCGTTTGGACCTGGACCAGATCGTTGTGGTACTACCCATCTATACTTTGCAATGTGTCCAGGCTTTATTCCATATTTCTGCTGTTTTATCATTTGATTATCTCCAGGTAAATTGTGCAACGATATGGAGTTATAAAATGATGCCTTATTTTTGTAAACAATTTCGATGATATCTCCAACACTTGCCCGAATAAAAGGTCCAAGAATCCCTAGATGATGATCTTTTTTATTTCTTGGAACCTGTTCAGTAAAAGTATCATCGGTAAATTCTCTATAAACTGCCTTCTTGTATTTTGAACCAATAAACTGGCCATCATTCCGGACAAAAACATTTCCAGGCCTGTAAAAATTTATACATAATTTTTAAGTCGTTTATGCTATAATAATAATATGTTTGTTCTGTGCAGAAGTCTGAATGCTAAAAGGTAAAAAGTAAAATAACGAGTAACTGTAAATTCGCTTCCTTTTCAATTGAAGTCAAATTTGATTTATCAGATGTTTAATTATTACCGCTAGTAAGAAGCTGATGAAATGATGCCAATTGAAGCAATGGTAAGAAAAGCATTTCATAGAATGTAGAAAAAATTAACTGCCATAAACTGTTAATATTGTTGTGTAACTACGTTATTTTCCTAAGTGCAAAGGAACACTCATCCGCCATAAGTATTCGTAAAAAACAAAATGGCCGAACAATTACAAACAGGTAGGTACGTCTTCGACTCTGGTATGAGTTAACTAGACAGCAATACACACTGTGTAATTGCATACAAATAATTAACACGTGCTCGTCACATGATTAATACTTTTGACGTCATTATCGTCTGCTATTTCCGCTAGTTGTTTATGTAAACACCATGGGTCGAAAAGGGAGAGAGCTGTCAAACGAGCAGAAAAGTGCACTCGCTGCTTTATCTGATGCAGGTTACAATAAAATTGATATTGTGAGGTTGACCGGGATTAAACAGAGTACCGTGTATAGTTTTTGAAAAGGTATGAACAGCGGGGAAATATTGTCTTTCACTGAACGTGACTCTACGTAACTTTCTAACTGTGTACGTAAAAATCGTCGTCAATCTTTAAGTGAGATAACTAACATTTTTAATACTCCAGACATCGTACTTTCTCCAAGAGAACTATTGAAAGGAAGTTACACATTGCAGGCTACCACAAGCTTTCTGTCAAAAAACGAATCCGTATTACACATGTAGAGAGGTGATCAGGAGAAACCATGTTGCATGGTGCAGGGGACATCTTTAAAAGACTGTGACGAACTACTGGAAGAAATTCATCTTCAGTGATGAATGAAAAGTAGTTATTGGTCTAGACTTACGGGTGAGTGTGTGGTGAAAAGTCGGAGAAGAATGGTTACGAGATTGCATATGTCCACCATCGAAACCAGGGTTAAGTTTAATGATCTGGGGTTGTATTTCATATAATGGAGTGGGAACACAAAATATATAGAGATTATTGATACCAACATTTTGCCCGTTATTGTTCGACATTTTCCTAACAACGATTACATATTTCAGGACGATAATGCACCCGTACATCGTGCTCGTTCTGTTCAGAAATTTCGTATGGACAATGACTTACGGTCTAGACTTACGGGTGAGTGTGTGGCGAAAAGTCGGAGAAGAATGGTTACGAGATTGCATATGTCCACCATCGAAACCAGGGTTAAGTTTAATGATCTGGGGTTGTATTTCATTATAATGGAGAGGGAACACAAAATATATAAAAATTATTGATACCAACATTTTGCCCGTTATTGTTCGACATTTTCCTAACAACGATTACATATTTCAGGACGATAATGCACCCGTACATCGTGCTCGTTCTGTTCAGAAATTTCGTAGGGACAATGACTTACGGTCTAGACTTACGGGTGAGTGTGTGGCGAAAAGTCGGAGAAGAATGGTTACGAGATTGCATATGTCCACCATCGAAACCAGGGTTAAGTTTAATGATCTGGGGTTGTATTTCATATAATGGAGTGGGAACACAAAATATATAGAGATTATTGATACCAACATTTTGCCCGTTATTGTTCGACATTTTCCTAACAACGATTACATATTTCAGGACGATAATGCACCCGTACATCGTGCTCGTTCTGTTCAGAAATTTCGTATGGACAATGACTTACGGTCTAGACTTACGGGTGAGTGTGTGGCGAAAAGTCGGAGAAGAATGGTTACGAGATTGCATATGTCCACCATCGAAACCAGGGTTAAGTTTAATGATCTGGGGTTGTATTTCATATAATGGAGTGGGAACACAAAATATATAGAAATTATTGATAACAACATTTTGCCCGTTATTGTTCGACATTTTCCTAACAACGATTACATATTTCAGGACGATAATGCACCCCTACATCGTACTCGTTCTGTTCAGAAATTTCGTAGGGACAATGATTTAAACAGCATGAATTAGCCAGCACAAAGTCCTGATATTAATATAATAGAGAATTGTTGATGGCGTCTGAAGAAAGAACTGCAAAAACGTACAGAAAACATTCTCAATGTAAAAGACTTGGAGCGAGAATTTCGAGACATCTGGATAAATGTGCCATCTACTTACATTGTCTTCGTACAACAGCATTCCAAGGAGAATTTTACGTGTGATTAGGAATAAAGGGAACATTACAAAGTATTGAAGTAAGGTTTTTTGGAATATTATTATTACATTATGCATTTTTGTTGCTTTATTGTATTCATGCGTTGACCGGCAGACATTTTGTTTTTACGAATACTTATGGCGGATGACTGTATCTACATCAAGTTTGGTATAATTTGAGACTTGGTTTTAATACTCTTTAATGTTTGTTATATTTTCCGGTCCTAAATCTTATGGTGATTGAGTGATACTGACTGTACATGTAAAGTCAAAATGAGCGTTAGGCATCAATTATAATTATGGATTTCTTATGCAATTAAGGGTTTATTATCGATGTTATAAAACACCTGTTTGATTATTAGTTCCCAAGTGTATTTCAGCCATACGTTATCATTTCGATATAGACGTACATATTTTAATATACATTTAACCTAGATGACAAATGCACATTTTATTTTATTGACAAGGATTGCCAGTTTTCATAGGCCACTTTCAGTAATTTTTCAGTTATACAGTCATTAAGATTGGAGTAGAACACTGCCTGCATTGAGACTCGAATTCCAAATCCTTAACCTTGGTGTTGACAGGCACTTGATCAATAGATGACTAACTACCTTGAACTCTCAGGTACCAAGGCTACTTTTGAGATCCTTTCTAATGATATTGTGCATTTATGTTTCTAATGCAACAAACTTGATTCCCAAAAGTATTAGGTATTGGTTAAGGACGAAGAATTCTGTCTTTTTATCGGCTAAAATGAGGCAGGAAAAAATATTCGCATTTACCTTTATTTATGTTTGTATATAGTATTAGATAATTATTAAATACTATATGAACCATGCAAATATTATAAACATACGTGTCAGGATCCCTGAGATCCATGCCGGTAACGGTATAAAAGTTTTCCGGAATGTAGTCCCATTCGACTTCAACAGCAGCAATATATATCTTCAAAACCCTATTATAACTTTCTTGGAAGAATTCCGGAATTTCATCACGATGACATAAGTGAACATTATAATGTGTAACCATTCCATTTGTCTGGTAGTCAAGGTTTCCAGCATAAAATAGCCATTTACCTGAAAGCGTTTATGTAAATGTAGATTTTCAAGTGTAAGTTAATGGGTCGAATATTTATAGTTTACATTAATTTCTCTTTGTATTATTTGATAAAATTGTATGAAAGAAGAGTCTCAACAATTGTATTATGACAAATTATAGAACATTTTGTTAGGAAATAATGTTTGAGTATGCACCGTCGTATTATTGTTATTCGATACATATTTGACATAATGCTTTATGATACGTTGTAAACTATTTGTGTACTGTTTGCTTTTTATTGCTAACCTGGATTATCTGGTTCCATGTAAACGGTTTCTCCCTTTCCTGGATATTCAGCGACAAAATCCACTTGCCGGCCATCATACTGAATGTTATTACCTTCAAAAACCGTAGTATCAAATCTGTCACCAAAATCCATCATATGCCATGCGACTTTGTCACCAAGGCACATATCGAATCCAACATTGTTCCCATACATGAGTCCATTTATTGCTAAAAATAAAATACATATTTGCTATCTATAATTATCTTACACTATTGTTATCAATAAGGAATGCCGATTGATTAACCAATTAATTTATTTCCTATGGTTTAATTATTCACTTTCTTTTTTTTATTTTGTTCATTTACTTTCGGCAGTTCAAATATGTTCAGGACATGAAAAAGTTAACAAACAATATATCAGTTGCTGAAATGTAGAAAACTGATTTGTTCACAACTATTGCGTTGCACAATTACAGTTCTGATCATAACATGATAAAGTTTGTACATGAATATGGGAACATGAAATCAGATATAAGGGTTTTATATTGTTGTAAAAGTACACAAATTTATTGTTGTGGCATCTTAAATAGTACATACCTTTCATTGTATTAACATTTCGAAACTCTGGAAGTGTGTTATTAACTTTTTTTCCGTGTTGTCTACTCCGGGCAAGACTTTGGTTAATATACCAGCCTTCTGTTTCTGACCACACCATGCCCAATACATAGAATTCTCTGTCTATACCTTTCTGAAATCATAAAATATGCAATCGCATAACAAACAATAGAAAAGTAAAATGATGATATTATGTCTACCATTATTTAATTCTATAATGTATGCGAACCTTACATTGCATAGTAAACCTATAATGATTAAAAAATCTACCATTTCTTTTGTCTTCCAGAACACCGACCTTTCTGTATATGATAACTCTCAGTAGAATTCTTACAACGGCGTTTGAATAATTTTTATATTTTATAAATAGAATCATCAGCATTGATATGTGTTTATTATTTAAAATCAAAACTAAACAACCTAAACGGTCACAGCACTACAAGAATTTTCGCATGAATGTGCTCACGCTTTCGAAATTTATAGAAGGGGTCTTTACCGAGGAAGGAATGTTGCGCTAAGTATAGTTTGACTGTTTGCTTTTTGTATTAAAACCGGACGACCTCAGAGTGAGATGTCAACAACTAACCGCCACCAACGGATGCCAAAAGCAGCTCAGTCGGTTGACGTCAATAATATAGATAAGTATTTGGCACAAGGAGTTTGCAGAAAATTGATATCGTTTAGTTTTGTTGTAGTATAACGACCTTAAATTCGTTTTCCTTTTTGATTTAAATCTATATTTGTTAACGAAAAATACAAAAGTTTGTTCGTGTATATTAAGGTATAGTACACACTTGATATTTAACACAAAAGCAACGACGTTCTATTATCAGCAATATAGGTCCATTAACATAAACATGTAATGCCCTTACAGTTCGAATATCGAATACCAAAATCATTGGGAGCAAACATCGTTTAGGCACAATAGGTTCTACAAAGCTTTGTCGATTGTTTTAAGACAGATTCAACACGTGTTGCAGAGGACATTATCAAGCAGAGATTTTTTTTTACATTTAATAGTTTTATCAAATTAATATTTTAAAACATCAAGATAAAACATTCGTCTGGTTTTTATATTTAAATGTACATAAAGTAAGTGGTTAAGGTGCAGTATCACATTTATACATATTTTAAATTCATTCGTATATGTCGTAATTAGTTTACAGTGTATTTTGAATCATTTACATTGCATTATTACAATATGAATTTCTTGATCATCCTGGACTTGCCTTGATTATATTGTAATATTTTGACCGTTATATTATACGGTTCCTTTTCCCAAGACATGGGTATCCCTTATGTTAGCGCGGACATGCAAGTAAAATGCATTTATGTTAACGTATCGTCATTTGCATTTGTATCAAAATACACTGTTAATTATCCAGCAAACGCACATTTGGTGTTTTCTAAGAGATTGGCTTTCTAGTAACATTAATCTGCAACAAAACGCCCAAAGCCAAATGTAGATCAAAGTAAACTTTACTGCGGCAATTGCACGTTTTATCAAATCAATCAAGACCTATTAGTTGCGCTAAAAACCAAAATATTGAAAGGCAAACAAATGAAGACATTGAAAAGCAATCGCAATATGCAAATACAACGTGTAAATGCAAAATACTTAGAATTTAAAAGATTTTCTTACTTCGTGGGGCCAAATTGAATTAGTCACTATGTCAGTGAATAATTCAATGATACTTAATGTCTATGCCAAAATATGACATCTGGGCATACTATTCTGTAGGAATAAAAGTCCAAAAGCAAAGATATCGGCAAAGAAGTTGCAAAAAGGCAAATAAATATACTTCACCATACGCGGGTATCATCTAATTAAACTTTTTTAGTAGCACTTTGAAACTTTACCTAAAGGCAAATTAATGAAGAAGTTTATTAGTTTTTATTATAAAAAAATCAGAAAGATTTTGCTAAATCCAGCTTAGATCTAACTTCAATTAAAGGTATAGTACACGAAAAAGTACAAATAAAGCAAGTTCAGGATAAATACTAATGTCTTAAAAAAGACTCGTTACAATCCTTTCTAAGAATAATACAAAGATTAGATACCTGTCTATCGTGTTCATCCAATGTTCCCGGTTTGCAAATCAGCAGTGGTCCAATCAAACCAGAATACACATCTTTGACGTAATCTCCAAATGATTGGTACATACTGGTTATACATTGTGGATCAGTTTCAGCAGGTCCAGCATTTTCAGATACATAGAAGACATATTCCTTTATTTGACCCGGCATCGTCATTGCCCCATACATTTTACTGCCTAATGTAAATACGAGAACATTGTACAAAAGATCACTGGTTGAATGCAAAAACAGTTTATATCACATAATAAGAACAAAAACAAAGAAAACCGACCGAAAAGAGCCAAAAGTCAATGTACAGTTACAAATCCGGATATAGACAAACACAACAGAAAAACCAAAACACACACACAAAATAAAAAAAAACAAAAACAAACGCAAAAACCCCCCCAACAATGAAAGAGACTTATCTATTAACGTACCTGATAGTTGTAGCAATTAAGATACAAAATCTACCACATGATGTTTGCAGTACTTGTGTTAAAATGTATTTGCCTACTGGGTGACAAAACGCTGTTTGGACTAAAATCACTTAGTTTCATACATTCAAATATTGAATTAAACAGTTGTAGTTAGTTCGAACTTCTGACGTTCAATGAATAATTAGATCAAAAAGTAAACAAGATGATAATTGAACAAATTATATCAAATGCCCGGGAACATCGAATAAACTAAATTATAAGTACCCACCCATTTAATACTATTAAACATTAACTTCATTTGAAAAATAATAATTCTAATCCTCTTATAATGTACATATTTAAGGTCGTAATGTAATTTCTATTTGAAAGACAACATTTATAATAGAATTTAATGAGTTAAACAAAATGCAGCTTGTAAATTATACCATAAACGACAGGTAAACGAACTATCACGATATCCCACCCACAAATAACAAAGGACCTAACCAAAGGCATTCAAGGCGGAATGAACAACAAATGACACTGTGAAAATCTTTAAAATAACGAATACAACTTTGTCAATATAGAGCTGCAGAAAACATATCTCATACCCAAACTACCAAACTATTTATCAATAATTGAGTAAAAGATCGTAACCTTATTCCCTTTTTGTTCAGCATCCTCCCCAAAAAACAAGGTAAATCAGCTAGATGCAAATCAAACAAGGATCCAAAATATTATCTCACTCTCAATTAAACTTAATACATAGAAAGAGGTGAAACATCAAAATAATGTCAAATAAACTAAATGTACCTCATTTAATAAAATACAATGTATTTGTTCTCTGACATTAAGTGCCCGTAACAGACATATATTTTCAAAGCTATACAAGATCGAATATTGTTTGAATATAAACAAGCGCAGAAATATTTATACATATTGGTTTGATTGGTTAACAGGTTGCGCGGGTATTTGGTGTTTGGTCGAAGAAAAGGTTTTCAATGAATGCGTGAATAGTCATTCGATCTATTTTGAACCAATTGTAGACATTCATTTTGGTAAATATTTTTGTATTATTTTTGTCAGAAATTACAAAAGCAAAAAATGAAACAGACAGTCTGAACATGATTTCCTTGTTTGGGAATTGATATAAAAACTCTTTTGAACTATATCTTGTCAGTGTTTGTTTTTCAGAATGAGGCCTTTACACTTAAGCAAGTGGCATTAGATTTAGTAAATATAGTATGTTCGTTTTTAGATACATTATGACGTAATGCAAATTCACGTTGATAAAAGACGTGAAAATTCACTGAATAATGATTTGGCAACTTCATACTGTAAATAGTTTGCTAAAATCATTGCTGTCTGTCAGAACTTTTACATCATACTTACTATTTCTGTAGTTTTTATACAATGCACCCTCACAGTTTTTGTAAAAGTCTAATCCGAATGGGTTAAATGAATATGGACGGCTGCCTTTATTTTTTAGTATGATTTCTAAACGGTCTCCTTTTTCTACTTTTACTGCTGGACCAAGAATGCCCATATGGATGTCATCAGAACAACGTTTTATGGGCGTTGTAAACGTGTCATCTGTATATTCTTTAAATATTGCTTTAATGAATTCACCACCTACTGCAGCTTCATGTGTGAAAAATTGTTCGTCGTTCCTAAAATATATATGTTGAACATATTCATACAAAACGAGCTTTTAAGAATAGATTTTAATTGTATATTTTGTTTAAAAAAACCAAATATATTTGATTAAAAGATCAAATTGTGCGTTCATGCAATGCAAACCTATAAAAAATTCTACAATTCTTATTTGGTCATATGAACCTTGAAGTAAAAGGAAGGATACGCAAAATATATGATTGCAATATAAGAAAAATGTCCCATTGATCAAATGATTAGTTAAATCAATACCTTTTCAGGAGCAAGACTAAACTTGACACTCAAATATAGATGATTGTTTGTGACTGAATGATCAATAATTTGGCTATTTTTTAAAACAAATATAGGGGTGTTGTTGGACTGAGCTGTTAACGTTAAGCTGTTAACAAAGGAATATGCAGTTGTAAGGTACAAATCATACTTTCTTACTCTTTATAGCTAAAGTTAGAGATAGGATTTCCTAACCTTAATTTATGTTTCAAAATATTGAACCGCAACGTACAAATATTATTGCAATATTAAATAATTGATTGAATATTTAATTAATTTAATACCTTTTCATGGGCACACTCACATATAGATGAGTGTTTGTTACTGAATGATCAATAATTTAGCCATTACTTGAAACAAATATAGGGGTGTTATTGCGTTCAGCTGTTAACGTAAAGCTGTCAACACTACTATATGCAGTCGTCAGGTAGAAATCGTACCTTCTTAATCTTTTATGCTCATTTGTCAATAGCTTCTATCCGCGTCTTGAACAGACTTGATATACACGATATAGTACGACAAGTGTTTCAAGCAAAGCCGGAAATTGTAACATTTTGGACGCACCTGATCTCTCTCCTTCCATACAGTTCTGCTTTCTTGTCCGCGTTTTGATTTTTGATCTCTTACAGTACTTTTCTGTTTTACACGTCCAGCGAGCTGTGTGAAGCTATATTTAGGCCGAATGATTGAATAAATAATACTTGCACTAAGTATAGCAAGCAGTATTTTAGCTTTATTTTAAATGATCACAAGGTTACAAATAAACAATGACAAAATCGTTGTACAAACTTAATACCCTCGGCAAGACGTTTCGTATTATTACGTCATTAAAGGCCTAAAGAATATTTACAATTTGCATTGAATGAAACATTCATCAGCTAAACAATAAATAGTAAAAAAGAATGACCATTCCTTTTCACACTCTAAATAAACTCACTCATCTCTTTCTTCTGATCCTTTTCCGACTCTTGCCAAAACCCGACCAGATGGTCTGTAATTCCATACAACTTCCTCCACCGCGATGTAGTATACTCTTTTATTCCCATAGATACTTTGTGGGGAATATTTATATTTCTTTGAAGGATGAACCGTCAAGAATGCTGCCATTCCGTCTATAATAAAACCCTATCTTTTTATATTTTGTACGACCTGACTAGTGCTACGTCCAATAAGTTTTTGGTTTTCAGATTTAAGTATTATTTCGTAATCGTTGGCTTTTTTACGTTTTTACGTAGACTTCGTATTTGGCATTCTTAGGTAGGTCTTTTGTACAAAAAGATGCCAAATACCGTTATGTAATCAATGCATTAAGGTTTGTTAGGTACTGATCATACTTGTCTTTTTCTTTGGGCAAACACCCTGTTCTTTTATTTGGAATAGTGAAGCTTTATTTGTAGAATTTCATTATACCAGTACTATAGTGTGTATTTAAACCAGACAGACTTACTTCTGAAGTGGTTAGCAACTCTACAGTACAAGAGCCAACGACCCGGATTACGTGCTACCATGTTTAAACCCTCAAATACAGCAACGCCAAACTGATAGGAGTTTGATCTTCAAAGAAAGTATTTGCATTGTAATAATTGTTATACGATTTGCATATAAGAAAATACTTTTTAACGATTGGTTAAAATGATCTCCGGTAGACGTTTGATGACGTAATCATCTTGTGCTAAATAAACACATGGTTTGGATAAAAAGTACGATAATTAAATGCAGTTTTGCAATTTTAATGAATTTATGGACTACACGCGGGTGTAATGGGACGTATAAACAAAGACTTATTGACTCACAAACGTGTCATAAAGTCCTTAGGACTTTAGTTGTGAGTGTACTGTTCTTTTTTATATATCAATAAAGCCCTTTAAAACGGTGTTTAATCCTTAATGCAAACATGTTCCTCCAATAGGTTATCAAGTATCGGTTGTATTCAAAATAATGGAAACAGCAAACTAGCCACGTATGTAGTATTCATTTAAATATAAACTTAATTTCGAGAATTGCAGCGAACAAAATAGGTGTTAATAAACATCGGGAAAGGTGTAAAAAAGATTGCGTTAAAATTAAAATTTACGACTAAACTTAAGCGATATATTATTTCAAAAAAGTGCATTACAAAGGCGAATAATACATTAATCTGCAATAAAAGTTACTGTTATTTTAAGGAACGATGTCATTGTCTGTTTTATGTCTTGTTAACTTTAAAAAATGCATAAAATCATTGTTGTTTTGTAACAAAAAGTACCATTTGAAAAGATTTGTTTGGTCTTATTAATATATGAACTTAAAGGCTCAATTACGAAACCAGTATTAATTCACTTTAAACTGAGCCAGTTACTGCACAAACCTTTTGTGATTAACTTCTAGCGTATGACCTTGTATGCCAATAACATGAACACCAAGTAATAATCCCATGGCATAGAAGGCAACATTTTCCCCTTCATACACTTCAAAATCAGGCAGGTTTCCGAACATATATCCGTTTATCTGGAACATAATCAAGAACGAGTCTAAACCGACCAATGATATACGATTAAACACTGACATAAAGTCCTGTGAGTGAGTCGCCGGAGTTTACACATTGATAATTTCCTAAAACCCAGTGTTTAATCCTTAGAATTCTGTGAAATAATCGTTTTTTTCAAAACAGCAAGAACTGTTACCGAAACCAATCTAGACATCAAAACGAACCTAGGCCGAAGAGCGTAGGGATATGCAAAACATAGTACCAAAAAAATCGCGGTTCTGTAGATATTGATAGGGAAAAAAACAAAATGAAACACTAAATTGTATTAATATTGTATATGAAATCTCAATCGATTTAGTTGGAGATCATTGCGGCAGAGAAAACATTGTCCCCTCTTTCTTGAGATACGCTAGGAAGACGCCATCTTGTTTACATTGGATACTGAAAGTAGTCCGCTGAGAGGAAATATCGATATATAAATTATCTGAGATGACGCAATTGAAGTGTATTTATCCAATCAAATCACGTAATATAAATAAATTACAGCATGAATAACATTATAACACAATAATATAAAAGGTATAATTAAATACATTGAAATGACCGTATTGATGCTTGCAATATATGTTCTTTTTTTAGATCAACATGTTCGCTTTTTGTTTTCATGGGTTTCACATTTCATCCTTTAATTTTAACAATTTGGGCTATTTCATTATTTTTGGAAACACGTGGTGTCAATTGTACGTCAATTAAAAGTAGCTATTGGAACAGAGACATTCAATAACAGGTTATTGGTAATATTATAAATATCTGACAATCCAATATTTATTAACTTGACTATATTTATTTACATACACAATACATTAAAGGGTTTATAAATCGTGCATAAAAGAAAAGTTGTTTGATGCATTTTCTAATAATAAGATTATACAGATTGTTTCCAATGTTTACACGAATGTTTGTTTAAACTCAGTCCTAGCAAAATATATAATTATGTACGGTATGCGTGCAGGAGTGCAGTATTACAGGTGATTACATTTGTAAGAGGGCTTAGCCACGTAAGTGATCGTGTGGTATGTAAAGCGGTGCGCTCGATTAATTGGTAACTTAAAAGCTTTGAATTACTAAAAAAAACTGGCTTTGAAGATTTTTCTACTGTAAATTAATTAATTATGTTTTATATTTGGCAGATGACATTTTGACAGAATTCTACAGCTAAACTTTATAGCGAGCACAGCTCGCAGCGGGGCAGCGAAGCTGCCCGCGAAGAGCGATGAGCTCTACGGCAATTACGTGTCACGTGATCAAAATGAAATCACGTGATCAAAATCTGCTTAATGCTGATATTGATTTTTTTTCGTCCGGAAGTTGATATCGTCAAAAAACTGGAACAAAGTGAATGAAGAAACACTAAATTTAATTTTAAAGAAAAACTTAAAAATAAATTTTACAACGATAAAAGTAAATGTTATATTTAAAAATAACAACAAAAATTTCATACTATTTTTTGCAATCTCTAAATCGATCTTTAAAAAACATCTTTCATGTGACGTCACCATTACAAAGAAAGACGTCACGTGACCAGTGGAATTTAGAGGCACATTTAGGGTGTTCGGAAGTAACGTCAATTATGAAATGCACATTATATATTGATAATAATTGTCATTTAATTGGACAATTTTCAATATCTCTTATGTTATAATTGAACTTTTGTCACGATAATTGAATCATTTGTTACCTGCTACAGAAAAAGCTAACCAAAACGACATTTTTTCAAGAAATTGTATTTAATATCTAATAACAAATCTATTATTATAGCTTGATATAAGAGTGATGTGCATTCTTATCGTTTATGAATGTATAACAGTGCAGCGGCGCAAAAGGGTTTGTGAAAAAAATGTTAATTTCTGGTGAACGGAATATGTGTGACTTAGTGGTAAGGTATGTAAAATACTTATCTGGATACTTACCTGATATATTAGTGTGCTTGCAATAAATCTTGCATTTTTCTCCTTGTATAATTGCTTACATTTAGCAGGGTTAAGACAGTTAGTTAGACTTTTTTCTATTAACCAGCTGTTTGTCTCGTTAATAATGTCTGCATACAAGCTAAACTCTCTATCCACGTCTTTTCTACTGTTGTCGGGGTTAAGTGTACCTAATAGTTAACAATGGCAAAGTATGAACAAAGTAATAATTACACAATATCAAAATGTATCCAAAAAAAATTATATTATACATAGTACAACTTGTGTTCTAAGGGCTTGTTTATTAAACAATTCTTACGACCTCTTATGCGGAATATTCAAAGAAAATTGAAGGTCTTTCAATGAAGAAGAAAAGACGAAGATGAAAAGGCGTAATGCAGAAAAGTCGTAAATTGTTATTAAGACAAACACACAGCAACAAATAGAACAAAATTAACACAGATAAATAAAAAAAATAACAGTCATAGTAAACAAACAGAGAAAACTACAGATGGAGAGCGCCAACCGCAATTAAAACATGTGTTCCTGAATTGGATGCAGTTCAATCTTCGCATATTACACCCCTGGTGAAACTCTTGTTTGATTAGGCAAGACAAAACATTTTTCTCATCTAACCCTAAGACATAATCAGATTCATAGACAATCAGTTTTATGTATTCCAAATATACTCTAAAAATATCATATTAACACTCCATAAATTTGTATACATACCAGGTTTACAGACAAGTAAAATTCCAGCCATCCCTGTATCCACATCCTTGTGGGACCGTATATGTGGATGATAGCCTTGAGGAACACAGTTATCGTCATCTTCAGTTGGAGCAAAACTATTTAACATTGACCACTTATACGTATATGTTGCTCCCGGTGGAACTGTATCGTCTAGTTTGTCAGCACCACGTGTTCCATCGGCATAGAGTGCGCCTTTTTAATAATAAACTACATTGTACTTGCTGATTATATATATTATTTCTTTTAATAAAGCAGTCTAAAGGTTTACGTAGTTCGTTATGAATATATATTCTATGTGTTCAAGATGATGTCAATTCGTACGGCAAACTGTGTATTTTAATTAAAAAAATTGATTTATCGCTGTGTATAGCAATCGTACACTTCACAGGCACTTGGGGTCATGGATACATTTTTATGGAATAAAATGCAAATAAATTAGTTTACAGTGTGTATTCGTTTGGTAACTAGTATGACATGTCTCACTGAGAAATAGTGCCCAAGAAAAATAATAAATTTCTCTTTATTATAATACAACAAGGCATGTTTCCTATCCAAGTTCTAAACAAAGCACAAGTTTTATTGACAGGAATCCCACGTTTTATTTAAACCGTATACCGTTCCGAGCGTCGAGTCAGGATACATACCAACGTTTTGTATTAAAAATTGGTGTTTTCTTCTATTCAAGCGAACAATAATAGTGACTTCAGACATTAAGGGGCAGATAATTTTGCAGAATAAATTTACATCCACTGAATCTTTGAGCCTCTTACCATGCAGTTATATTCTTGTTTCAACATATGACATACTTTTTACATTATGACATTAATTATCATATGCCATATTGGTTTTATAATAAAAACTTTTATCTCTTTAGTTTTAAATTTAGCGCAGTATCGGGAACCCTTTAAAGGGAAAATATCTCGCATACACAGTTTGAAGTCACTTCCGGTGTTCTCTGGTGAAAACCAACCAATAGTGTTTTTCACAGCACTTTGTCTATTAACATTATTCGCCATTTGTATGCTATTTAAACACATCACATCACACACCTTCATTGTCTTTATAGTACTGAACTCCATGGGGGTGGAGTCCATAAGGCCTTGATGCTCGATTTAAAAAATGAACATATAGGACATCATAGGTCTCTCCCTTCATTAATGGACCAACAAAGCCTCTCCATGGCTCTGGTTTAATTTCCTTCTTAAATGTTTTATCTGTGTACTGTTTAATTATGGCTTTCATGTATTTACTTCCAATCCGGTCTTGTGTTGTGAATAAACGCTGGTCTGAAAAACTAAAAGGTAAAGGGAAGCAAAATGGTTTGTATTTATCAAAACAGTTGATAACAGTATATATTACCTACAATGTGTTGTGTTATTATTCTGATTCACCATGCACGCGATATAAAGAATATTGTGCGTATATTGACAACAAGGCGTTTGGTACGCCTTGTTTTTTTTTTAAAATATTGTACAGCTGTATGAGGATGTTACTAAATAAAGATCCGGATATTCGTTCAATATGGTTTATTTGGACCTTGTATAAAGATATTGACCTCCAAATTCGGCGTTAGTCAAACGTATTCGACAAGGTCCATAGAAAATACATTTACCGTTCATTGGACGTTATGGAAATGTTCTGTTAATACCGGAAAGGAGAACAATAATACCATTTATAAACGCATTTTTAGGGTGTTCGTAATATTGTCTTGTTTTATTTGGAAAAAGGATGACATCTTTTCACATAAATCCGGGATACACCGTCAAAGTGTATTACTTTCTTCTAAATACAACATGTATAGTCTAACTATACTACACTCTTGGGGTTTAAACAATATGTACGCGCTTACAGCATTTTAAACAATAATTAATCTTTAGAAAAGAACCAGGACAAACAGACTGGTAGACAATTGCAAACGGAGTATATTACATACAGTTTCACCCCTTGGTGTGGCGGGGTAAAAAGGGGCACATTCTTCCAACGCCAGGGTGTGCTGATTTGGTATCGTCAATAGAAACATGCTGACAGAGAAAGATAATTCCAATTGAAAAATAATAAGGGGGAATTCAAATTTAAGCACGACAACGATGTGGCAGCGTCCATCCATCCGATAAAATTTGAATAGCCCTCACTGTGTTTTCAATTGATATGCTTCTGCACAATGTTTTGTGTGTATCTTAAACATGGTAAACCCACCCAAATAATGTTTTGTGCGAATGTTACATGTCAGTTTCATTGTCATAGCATCTGCGCTTTTTGTCGTATAATAAATTAATTGTTAAATTATATTTAATCCAATTTATGTTTGTTTTATTTGTGGTATTGTATGGTCCGAAATGAAGTCCATATTACATGCATTTTTAAAATGTAAGGAAACGTGCAGTTGTGGAAGCCTGCATTATAATGTGAATCTACATCGGCGCTTTGGGTACTCTGTCAAGATTTGATTTGATTTGTATGATATTTTTAATCATCTCATTTTATTAAGGTAATTCGACAGCTTAAATTTTCTCAAAGATCCTTATCTTAGGAAACATCAAGAAAATAATACATTCTTAAGGTAACGTCCACAATGGCAAAGTCTTTGATATCTGACTATCAATTTCACCTAACTATCGAATCACAAATATGCAAACTTCGAAATGAAAAGAGAGTATTGAAGCAAAAAATTATTTAAAGTGTCTACACGTATCAAGTAATTTTGTCAGAGCAGACTTGAATTATGACACGAACTATGTACGTGTAAGTCTCAACCAATTTCTAAGTATTAACAATGACAACAGGACGAAATCCCAATCTTAAACAGGAAGTTTGATGCTATAAATCCCAATGTCCCTTAACGGTTTAAACAAAATTCTTTAGATAATCGGCGACATAAACACAATTCGCTTAACCGTATGGTTTAGTCCAATAACTCTTGTGGTTGTTTGGATGTGGTTGCAAGTCATTTTTAGTAGTTTAAGCAATATCAGAGAATCCAGGTTTTATCTGGAAAGTACTTTAAAGTATCTATTTACCCTCCTTTTGAAAGAAAAACTCGTAAAGACATTATCCCAAAAAGTGTTGACTTGAACCGGGTTCTTAGTAAATTAATATATTAATCACTAGGCCACTAGGTCCCGAAACAAAATGAACAAATCTCAAATACAAAAGGGTCCCGATATCCGTACAAAAATTCAAGCCAAACTATAGTAGTTGTCTTGAATATTTAAAATTGACCGAATTGGGACTTTTAGAATTCTACAACTCTTGAATAAAAAAACAAAAACAAAAACAAAAGCCCAAAAGCGGCAGTAAGACACATTCAATGCAAATTTGTATGAAATGTCGTCTATGTTTGTTAAGAAAATGTGTGCCGAGAAGTAGAAAAGAAGTCTTTTAGAGACCTAGTACATGGGATCCAGCGGTTTACAAGGATTTACTGATATAGCAAAAATTATTTATTTAAAACTCGATCTACTAAATACGACTAACAAAACCCATAAATATTTTATAATCAAGACAATATATCAACATCTTGTAGATTTACACTGGAGTCATGAATACTGCCAGGGGTGCTTCATGTGGCCTAAAAGTAAAACCTTTAAAACACTATTTGTACTGATAAAACCTAGTTGAAATCTTTAAGGTACACTATGGAAGATGTGTTAGTTCTGAGGATCTGATAACTTAATTATTTGGGCATGAATTAAACCATTAAATGGTACAAGGACTTTTATTAAGTTTCAATGAACGTAAATAACGAATTATTGCAATAAATACAAATAAGAAAACACAAACATATTTAGTTTAATACATTTTTTTTAATGTTTCTGAATGTTGGCGATGACCATTAAAATGGGAGAAAAATACAGAAACCTGTAGGAAGAAATTATACAAGGGCCTAGGGACAATGCACGCTCAGATCTTTTCTAAAGCTTAAGTAATTGCGTTGATGTAATGCAGTAAAAAGAGTGCACATTTTGAAAAATTTAAACATAAAAAATCAAAAGTAAACAATCAATAGCATGTGGCCTACATTCATGCCTTTAAAGAATCCACAGATGAAGATCCGCAATAGAAACGTTAAACAAATCCAATATTAAATTAACAAATATATACATATAATAATTTAATACAGATTGCATATTTCAACATTTACAGCTATAATAGTGAACTCTATAAAAATTCTGTATGTTGTTGTGTTCAATTGATTAAAAAACTTACAATTTAAATTATTACATAAATTGTACAATTTCTGAAAACGTGTTGTCTGTTTAATGTTTTTATAAAGTTTTATTGATTATTTCTAGCAACTTGTTAGGTATTAAAGTGATGCAACAAACAACAAATCAGTCTTATTTGTATGGGTGATATAAAATACACTGATAAGTTATTTCAACTCATTGTTTGAACAATAGCATAGAAAACGAGAGCCAAAAGTCAAGGGAGAGTTACAAATCCGGATGTAGACATAAAGAGAGTAACCCGAACCAAATAAAAACCATGGGTACACCAAGATGCTCCAGGCGAGTAAGCGTAGCTGCCTCTAGACACTCGTCGAGTTACTCATTGTCATGTCTAGGAAAAAGTCAAATCAGGGAATAGGAAACAATACCTATGACCCAACAAAAATGTTGAAATTGTTCCTACTAATTGTTAAGCTCGGATTTAGATAATGTATTAGTTGTTGGTAAGAACAATCTTGCTGAGACTGTACTACGAAAAATATAATGAATAAATGCATTGTGCATATAAACTATAAAGTCTTCAACAGGTTGTCTGTCGTTGTTTATACGTCATAGTCACTTGTATTAAACATATTACTTTCCTCTTGTGTTTAGACAAGGTGACTGATTATACAATATGCTTTACAGAGCTGTTCAGATTGTGAATTTGGAATGCCCGCCGTTTTTGAGAGCACAGTCCCTAAATATAAGTAAAAACGCCAATCATCGCACAATTAATACTCTGTTTATATATTTTAAAAACAGGAGACCTAAATCTCTGTCCAATACCTCGTACTTTTTCCGTGGCATTTGTTTCTCAATCGGCCAATCCCATTTTCCGGTGATTGTGTGCAATTGGTAACTTGTTCTATTTCTAAATATAACTGAAATAACTCTCGTTGAGATAACAAACAATACAACGTTAAACAGTATTGAGAATAGAATACAGCATTTAACATTCGTAATTTTTTCAAAATCCATCTAGATCCATTAGGTTAATTTTTGTTGTACATGTAATTCTATACATATAAGAAATCGATAAGTTTTCAATATAGTTAGTGCTTGTACAGGTAGAAAGTTGTGAGTTGGCAAATTTGTCATGCTTAAATTTACATATAGTCAGCTGAACAACAACAATGTACAAAGTTAACAAAGAACAAAGCCTGGTTTACCAATTTTATACTTACCTTAATGGAAGTCGACGATTGTGTTCTTACCTCCTAGTCTTGGATTCCAGATCATCCCAAGCATCCACACAAACAGTGGTTCATATAAGAAAAGTGTTCAACAAAGCCACTATATAAATCCTGACTACGATTTTAACAGCAATAAAAACGTGGATCCAAAACATAGTCACACTTGTTATTTCAGGTGTGACATAAATGAAATGTAGATACTGAAATAATTCTAAAGACCCGATAGAACTCGTAAAGTCTGGATCTGAAAACAATCATTTAAAATGATGCTTTTTTTCCAAGGAGAACGAAATGAGACTACATACACGGTAATTAGCAATAAAAGAGAACTTACTTAATCCAAATCAGATACACTGAAGATCAAATCTGTCAAATGTTAGATTGTCTGATTGAAAATCTATTTCTCGTGTTTACATAACATGTTTTTTAACAGACTGTTGGTATTGCAATTGGTACTTATTGTGCTCCTCTCTGGGCCGACCTGTTTTATACTCTTTTAGGCTGAGTTTTTTTAAAAACCTGCTAAAGCAGAAAGAAAAGATACGGACACAGACCTTTAATTTCACAATACGCTGTATTGATGATATCTTGTACCTGAACAATGCTATTTGTCTTGACAATATGCATTTATCATGCACTAGCGAGCTGATATTTAAGACACCTTCTATACATTTATGTCAGTCTCTTTCTTGGCCCAACTTCTATTATTTGACTCGGAGAAACTTAAAACTAAACTCTACGACAAACTTGGCGACTTCAATGTGATGAACAAGGCATAGATATATTAACAAAAACAAAGCATTAAGACGTCATTACATATTTATTGCTTGACTTTGTCAAAGAGAAACAATAATGGAGATGTAAGCAAATTTAGATTCTTACCTTGTATCATTCGTTATCAGGTTCTGTTTGCTAGGAGCATAGTCCCACCACTGTTCTTCAACAGCGAGAAAATAATCTCTATCAATTCCCTTCCGATGACATTGGGATATACAGTAACATGCCGATATTGCAAAAAATTGTAATAACAGTTCCATCTTACCAATCTCCTAGTCGGAGAATCTTGTAACGCAACTAGTAGGTGTTTAAAGAGTTAATATATCCGCCAACGTTTTATTAAAATCAATTTCTATAATGATATCATTCTGCATGCACAGATGTGTACTGATCCGAAAAAAGTAGTTAACAATTACAAAAAAAATTAAGTTTAACATTGCAAACATCTTTTTGTTTGTACTTTGTGTTACTTTTTCCATATATATTTAATTTTTTTATCTCGCAAACAAGAAAATCGTCAAACTCTGTTTCCCAAACAAGAGTGAAATATATAGGTTTTTCTTGTGACAGCTTAACAAATTATTTTGTGAAAATAAGTCATGAAGAGCTAGTACCGATTTCCTCACTATCATTCTACAGTGTTTGCCTTATATGAATAATCATAAACATTCCAGCGTTTACCACTGTATTAGCTACATTCATCAATGCTAAAGTATACATCTTCTAAGCCAAGGATTTCTTGTAAAACTTCCACTTAGTTCGTCGTGTTTTTATATTACATGTCAATCTAGAAATCGTACGACGGAAACCTTTGACGTTACAATATGACTTTTTAACTAGCAGTGACGCTGTGTTGTTGCAGAAAGTACAAATTGTAAACATTTAAACAAGTTTAATGCGTTCTTACGTACGTTTTAGGAAAAACCGGGTGATCTCCAAGAGTTATACAAAGTTATAGGTTTGATATAATAATTTGTATAAAAAGAGGAAAATCACATGGTGTTTCCGAAAAGCCCATAAAACATATTTCTAGCAACATTCACATCGTGATATCATATAAACTCTTTATTGTTAAATATTCAACATCCATTTATAGCGACAGAAACAAAAACAAAACGTTGAATTGTTAACCAAACAACGTTGCATTGTTAATCAAAACAACTTGTTTCAGACAGTTTCATAATATGACACAACGAGTACAGATGAGCACATCTTTACTATGGATAATTTGGATATTCTGAAATCGGAAATCAAAAATCATATTCTAATATAATTGTTAGGCTTTTCTTCTTCAATAACTCTAGTAACGTCAACTTTAAAATATCTGGCAGGTTTGTTTGGTGCAAACAGATTTTATAACATATTTAAAGATATTTATTAGATGAATGTAATTATTGGTAAAGCTCTAAACGAATGAAGCAAGTTTACCATATATCGTTGGTGACGTTTTATTTGAAATGAAAGCAATAACCTGATAAAACAATCGACATGCCCCTCAAAACCGGCACAGCTGTTATTTGTTTATAATATTAGAAAAATTTTTCCTTATATGATACATGTATATGTAACTACTGAGGTGTATAATCTCCTCGTTGTAATCATCTTACTAACATGCCATCGTGATTGTTTTACTATCTTGTGCCATGACCAAGATCCAAACGTACCATGATTTCCTCTGAGAATTGTGTCTTAAAACCGACCGAATATAAAAGATGACCATAAAAAAAGTCGTTAATATAATATTTTTAAGATCGAACATAACTGAGTTTATTTTAATATCTTATATTTATGGGACTTGCAAACTGATATCACTTTGAATGGATATAATTTTGATGCTGTTTTAAATATAAATCAGCGAAAATGGTTAGAAAGTTAAAATTGGTGATATTTACCCGTGCATTTTAGCGCGTGTCAGTTTATTATATGCAAGGACTTTAAAGCGAAATTCCACTAAACTACTTCGTTCGCAATCAGAAATACAAAAAAGTTCCAGGCAATAAATTTTGCTACGCCGAACTCGCGTTTCGTCTATTCAAGACTCATCAAAGGCGCTGTACCCAAAAGATTGAAAATGCCAAACACTATATAAACATAAAGAGCATATAACAATAAAACAAAAAAAAAATGCCGAGATGGAAACCAAATTATGACTAATATCAACCTAAACCTGGGTTAGGAAGGGCCTTAGGGTTTCGACATTTTGAAATTTACACGGACAATTGCACATCTTTGATGTGTCTCATATTGTGTGTGAACCGCATCACTTCATTAGGCGAAGTAATACAATGTCTCGTATGGTTTGTGAACCTCATCACTACTTAGCGTGAAGTGATAGAATGTCTCGTATGGTGTGTGAACCTCATCACTGCTTAGATCGAATTGATACCAAAAATAGCTCAATATTATACAAAAAAGTTATACCAACACATATAGTTATATCCTAAATACACAAATGTAGATATCATCGTTGATTTCTTAACTATTAAAAGATTGACATCGTTCTTTTTAAATGTAACTGAAGAATTAATCAATGGTTTCGTAAAAGAAGCTGAAATATTGCCGAATGTCTTTAAAGTAGTGTTTAAAAACTGCTTGATTGCTTCATAAATCTAACAGAAATACTGTTCAGTTACTCCTTGACATATTGCTCAAAGGTTTCGTAAACGTAGTTGAAATATTGCTTGATGACTTCCCGAAACTCATTGGATGGCAAGTCATGTAAGTTTTATGCTGTTTATGCTTTCTATATAAATTATCTGAATCTGCTGCATTTGTTATTTATATGTACCGCCTATAACTAAAGCTTTTTTTGTCTTTGTCTTTTGTCTATTGCAGAAACAAAATAGAGGCCGACAAAATAAGTACTAATCGAAGGCACATTACATCAGAAATAACCTGCATAAATAAATCAAAGTACTGAAGAACTTTAAATAAGAGTATAATTTAGTAGACGAATCAAACACACTCCTGATCTGGTATACGCCAAATAAGGGAATCATTTGAACAGCAATCTTCGTGGTTGTAGAGCGGTGGAGCAATTTCCGCGTGGTTGTTGTTCATGATCTTACAAATGAAGGTAAATGACGGTAATAACAAAATACCGAACACCGATGAAACTGTCAAAAAGGACAATCCACAAGTCCGAGAAACCGGCAAATTGCAGAACCAACAACCAAAAGCAAAGTAACTACAGCTATAGTCCTGACTTAGTACAAGCATTTCAAAAGACTGTGAGTTAAACCAGGTTTTATGGAATGCCAAACATTCCGTTTTCATTTAAAATGTGAGTTGGATAGTTGATTGAAATAGATAGATATCATATACCATTGGTCACTAATATGTGTATCCAACAATCATCGTAGCACATTCACTGTACACTGAATTCAAAATTTGGGAAAAATATCTGCAGCTATAATTTTAAACGAGATAGTTACAGACGGAACGAACGTTCTTGGCTGTCCCGTTGACATAACATAGGTTCTCATGACGTTTTGATCCATAAAGGGAATGTTGCTTGTTAAGACATTTATCTCCTATAACAACTCACCTAGAAACAAATATTGTAAATAAGGATTTGGATGGTGGGATGATGCGTTGAATGAGTATATTGTGTTTTTCAACCAGTGGAATATAACGACGGTCAAATCCCTTAAGTGGCGATGAGTTGTCAGTATTGATGCAGGGATTTAGTCAAGATTATTAGGAACGAGTTATAACTCTATCCGTGTTGGCAGTTGAAAGCTGGAGTCCACATCCACTGAATGTACGACAAATCCTTTGCCTCTTCATTTAGATGCCAAAGCTTTAGAGGGACATGTTGACAAGGTGGAGCAAAAGAGGACTTAATGGTGCACCTTGTCTCACTGTCGTTATATTTTGCCACATATTTGTTGACTGTAGACTTGTCATATCGTGCTATCTGTTATGTGTGTTGTGTTTTGTTTACTTCACATGCCATTCAGAATATGATAGCTTTGAATTCACGGCTTTTGTACAACATCGCTAACAAATATCATGCTGTGCCAACCATTTTCTTCTCACTTCTAATAATTTTGAATTGAAACTTCAGTAATCATCAAATGTATGTTTGGTGTTGCGAAGTTTTTACCTATCCAACGATGACGCACGATGCGGATTGACACCAGTTTTGTTTGCAATTCTGCGTTCATATTAGTAATCAGTTTTCCTGTGGTTATGAAAGTTCGTTTGGAATCCTCTTCAGTCTTATGGGTCATTCGACATATCTTTTTAATAAATATGCAGCACTAAGTGTGGTTAAAACGGCACATTGTTATTAGATTTATAGTTTGATGATCTTATGATTTATTTCTATTGTAGCCCATTGTAGTTTACCAACAATTAAATTTACTCTGGACGAAGAGTCCAAGTACGCCAACATATTCCTGAATTTATTTTTCCCTTGATGTCTATAATCTCCGATAGTATATATTCTAGGTCGTATAGAAGTTCACTGTCTTTGTTTTTGATTTTTGGAAATTTCAATAAGTTGTTCTTTAGATAAGCATTTACCACCTCTGGTCGTCAGCGTCGTTCATCGGAACGTTTTCATAGTTCTGTTAATTTAAACATACCAGGCATGTCTAACATGTACGTGTTTGTGATATTGTAATTCACATTTGTTGATGAGAATATTAACCGATGTTTTTAAAGCATGTATCTTTACTTTATGCAGTTACATTTCATCTGTACTTCTTTAAATTCTTTTGTATACAAAATATGTAGATTTTATATTGTATTACAATTTGGAATATATTTTAATTGTATAACTTATGCATACCTTAAGTTGAGTGTACGAATGTAAAATAGAATTCTTAATTTACTTTGAAGTAAGATGATTTTACACAATAAATATAGTATATGGTAAATAAATGGTGATATATCTCTAATTCTAATATTTGCGAACGTAGCCTAATTTGAATTTGAAATATTTATTTTTGTTTGTTTGTTTGAATATTGTTTAACGCCACTTTTAGCAAATATTTATCTATATCATGGGGTCCAGTTTGTATTGGGAAAGAAGCCGGAGTACCCGGAGAAAACCCCGGAACTTCAGTAGACGAACTACCTTAACCACTCGGCCAACGAGGCCCCAAAATATTTATGTATCGATCAATTTTTCAGTGTCACTGAATGGATGTTCAATTGCGCAATCCGTGTATCCAATTCTTAAAATCGTAACATATGTTTGTCTACGTGTTAAGGGGTTTTCTGTTTCACTTAAAAACGTCAACTGTGAAATATCTGAATGGGGTATGTTTAGTGCCAATAGATTTTAAAATATGTTTAAAGAAAGTTGTTTACAAGAAGATTCATTGTTTGTTTGTAACAATGTGTATAACGCCACTTTCAGCAATTTTCAGCTATAATGGCTTCCAGTTTTTATTTGGAGAGAAAGCCCGAGTACCCAGAGGAAACGCCCGAGCTGCGGTAGGAAAACTGGCAATATTTGTCCATTACGATTGGAGTCGAGTACACCCTGTCTGTATTGAGACTCAAAACCGCAACCTCAGTGTTGACAGACCACGTAATCAACAGTAGATTATTCAGAAGAAGAACGTCATTATTTGTAAAACTCTTACAAATGTCATGTTTAAAGTACTAGCTGCATAAAACAATCAATATGGACTTCAATACCGTAATATGAGTTATTTGTTAATAATATTAGGAAATTGTTGGTATATCCGATAAGTACTGAATTGTAAACGTATTTGGATATGTTTACTATCACGCCATCGTGATCGGGTTATTATATCATTTCAGCAATCATGAAGCAAATTTACTTATTGCTGTTTCAATTTTAACTGAAATATTGCTCATTATCAAGTATGAGTGATTATTCCTGGAATTGGTGAGTTACACTTCTTTACAAAACCAATATACCTTGGCATTGCTAGGTAATATACCAGGATGTTGCTAACAGTTAGTTTCACAATATTACGTAAACAATTAAGAAATGGAATTGGTCTGAGTCATATGCAGAATGATGAGATCATGGACACGTTTAAATGTGTTTTATTTTCAAGAGAAAAAGAAACAAAAGATATGAAGTTTGACAAACAACGACGTCACACCGTTACGACGTCTCTGCATGACATTTGATTTTCAACATCTGTTTGGTAACCGATTTTTTGAATAACTATAGGGTTCTACCAAAGGTAGTACATTACACCTTGTAAAAACGTGACATGTTTATCAAATTGAATCAAACTTTATTTGATAATAATGAAAACGTTACTTTAACCCCCTACCGTTGCGTTGACAAAGTACCTATACATCCAACATCCATCATTTCAAACTTAAACCAGGGATAAATTTGGTATACACGTCTATATTCGTAGATATGGATATATAGATTTTTACACCTTAAGCACCCCTATACATCCTTTGACGTCGTCTTAATGGCGTACTTGGGGCACTTTTGGTTTTAAAATCTCCATATCTACGGATATGAATATATAACTAATAATATATTCCTGAATGTAGCTGAAATATAGCTTGATTGCGTACCGAAGGAAGCTGCAATATTGCTCGAAGGCTTCCTAAATGTAGTAAAATATTGGTCGATGGCTGCCTGGATGAAGCATAAATATTGCTCCATGGATTTCTATAGTCATATGTAGTAACGAGATTATATTTGTTATTTAGGAAGAAAAGAAAAAATATGTATTTCTACTTTCCCATTATCGCTTATAAACCGAAACGTTTACTTTACACGAATGTTGTCTGCCATGGAAAAGCAAGAATCTGACTACTCTATGTTTAAAGGATGTATAACATATGGCTTTGGAACCGAACTGATTGTTGTACCTGTAGACGGAAATATGAACTTGTGGCCAGTCATTGTTTTAAACTTCGAAACATTTCTAGGACCTGCCAAAAAGGTAATGCCATTGCAATGTTTTAAAATATTGCAAAGCTTCCAATTACATTACTTTACTAACTTGATCTGTGCAGAACCTAGATAAACAAAATTGTAGAGAGTTTTGAATTCACATTAAAAGATAAATTTAAATTATAAACAAAGCATATTAGAGCGGGTATAACTGAAATATGGTTATCACTCCTCAAAGCTTAGAGTTTTAAATGAATAAAGAAGATTTTAATAAGGGTAAAAGGAAGGAAAACAAAGTATTGAATTCTATAGTTAGTCAGAGTTTCTTATCATACAATATTCAAGTTTTTCTTTGAGTTCCTAATATGAAAATGACAATCTTCCGAAACATTCAAATATAGCCATATTACGATAAAAAACAGAAAATACACAAGCGTTATTATTTGATTAGCCAGACCAAACAAGTGAAATCCGGTTTATGCAGCACTTCAAACGATTAATATACATCAATAAACTCTTAAGAAATCTTTTGTAATTTGTTTATGTCCATAATCAACCGTGCATTTAAACCAGCTTATATTGTAGTTTTCTTGTAAATGTTTCGTTAATAAGTTAACATTTCCTTATAGAAATTCAATACCTTAGCCAATGAAATGCAATAAACATATCAAGTCAATTTTAAAATGAAATTATTATTATAATAATAAGAAATTATAGTATTATAGAAAAGTATAACAATTGTTTGTTGCAGGAAAAAGTTAATAACCCGAACATGCTGTGCAATCGTTTGTACAAATGAGCAAAACACGTCAACAAAATAATTCAAAATTAAGTTAAACCCTACATTCTCTTATCAGAAAATGAAAAATGTAGACTAAAGGATCGGTAACTCTTTCATGGATCAGAACCAAAGTCATTTTGGAAACTACTTTCTTTCTTGTTTAAATGGGGACGCCACTTTTATTATTTTTTCACCTATATCGTGGGGTCTATTTGTTATGGCGGAGGAAGCAAGAGTACCTGTAGAAAACCTCAGTCCTTCGGTAGGAAAACCGACAATCCTTGCCAAATTAGAGAGGAGTAGAGTACAATCTACCCGCAGTTAGACTCACAACCCCAACGTCTGACAGACCACGTGATCAATAGTTGATGACAATTTACCTGAATCAGTTTGGGGGCGGAGTATTTCGGCTTAAGTCCAATATCTTTTTGATTCTTGATAATTGATGCATTTTTTTTTAAATATGTTCTTATTAAATTTAATCAATAGAATTTACTACGACAGACGCGCGTTTTGTCTTATCTAGACTCATCAGCGGCTTTCAAATCCAATCAATATTAAAACCTCAATGATTAAGATGTTGTTGAACACATTTTTTCATCAAAAGTCATTTTCAAAACGTTATACCAAACGTTAAAATTTAAAATATTTTTTTTCTAAATTTAATGGCAGAAAGTTTAGACAATGACTAAATCACTGAAAGAATCAATTGTGTTCCTGTCAGCATCGAAGTGTGACTACTGGGCTGGTGATACCCTCGGGGGACTACCAGTCCACCAGCAGAGGCATCGACCCAGAAGTTGCACATAAAATGTCATAAAATACGAAGGTGAATACAATTTACTACGCCAGGCGCGCGTTTCGTTTAATCAAGACTCATCATTGGCGCTTCAATCCGACCAATACTACAATTCAAAGGACTAAGATGTTGTAAGGCTTTTATCATCATAATTCAATTCCAAAACGTAATACAAAATCCGGATAGGCTCTCTACACCTTGAAAATAGAAAAACACATATAATTTAAATATTTTTCTATATCTGCCAGTTTTCCTACAGCAGGTCGGGGGTTTTCTCCGGGTAACCCGGCTTCCTCCCCCACTTTTAAGCTACGGATACCCTCGTAAACTAACACTCCACCAGCCCAGGCATAGTTTCCGATAAAATGTTATCAAATACATCAAGGTTAATATAATTTACTACTACACCAGATGCGAGCTTCATTTAATCAAGACTCATGAGCCACCAAGACCAAAACAATATTGAACTTCAAATGGTTAAGATATTTTTAGAGCTTTTATCATCCAAATTTTATTTCTAAACGTTATACCAAATCCGGCAAAAGCCATTTACACCTTAAAAATAGAAAAACCTAAAAATGTAATAATTTTTCCAAATTTAAGGGCGGAATATTAAGACAATGACTATTAAGTAATCAATAATGTTCCTGTCAGCACTAAAATGTGACTACTGGGCTAGTGATACCCTTGTCACGGACAACTTCCGTTTGTATACATTTCTTTAATATTTGTAAATGTATTAATTTATTACCCGTTGCTACCCCGGTAGGATATTTAAATGACATATAGTGAGCCTCATTGAAATCACATGATTAAATTTACCTATTCTTACCCGTGCACTATTTAAATCACTTTCGAGTCGAGTGCTTCAGAGAAAGCATGCACATTTGTAAATTTTGTACATAGTTCTTGCACGTGGCGCTGTTGGGAGCTCGCCGGTCTGCTGGGGTAAGTAACAGTTTTGTTTAATATTTTATTAATATTAAATGTGCTAAAATATTCAGTTTTTGCGGCAATATTTACGTAATTGCAGTTTTCACTTTATTTGGTTTAATTATCGTTTAAGAGCAATTCAAGATATTTTGTATCGTTACTTTATAGTGTTGTACATGAAAACGCTGGCATTCATTGGAAAATATAGTATAGTCAAGTATATGTTCTCGTCAAGCGGTGTATTTTGTTAGTGCGACATACTAAACTGTTAATTTTCAGTGTCATACGTTGTGTATTGTTGTGTTTAATTCATTTTCGTAATAGATGTAATTAACACGACCGAAGTAGTAGTATAACCTTTTGTAATATTTTACAAGTACATATATGTAGTATATATAGACAAATCCGAAAATAAGTATTTAGCGGAGTTTACGTAATTAGCGACGTAGTAATGTACGCATTATTATTAGGTAGTATGGTATTTTAATAGGTCCCATGCAGTAATGGCCAGTAGTATGTAATTGCTGGGGGTGTATAGTACGTGGTATATGTTTTGGTGTGTTGTTACAGTGTAGTGTTCGAGTAACCGTTTGTTGCAGTACATGGAAATGTAATACCAGTAGAAACAACGAAATGACTGTGTAAATCTTGTACCTACGGAATTCTTCCTGGAAGTATTAGTTAATGAACATTTATTTTGGAACTTTGGACTTTACGATCTTCAAATTATCTATTGTAAAAAAAGTCTCACTTTTATATTACGTTATTATGTTTTACGTTAATATATGTATATAGTTAATAATTAAATTGTTATATTTGTTGACATTCTGTGTGACTTATTTGTGTGCTTCTAGTAGCCATTACTCGCCCATCCTTGACAACCCTCGGAGACTAACAATCCTCTCAGCAAAGAACTAAAATGTTTTTGTTTTGATTGTTTCTAAATTAGTTCTTAAACTATTGTAAATGGGGTAAAAACAAACTTAGAACAAAAACTACATTGTTTCTGCTGTTACAAATGCATTTAAAAGTTAGACATAAGCATTTTACTTGATTTTAACCCTATGAAAATTGATCTTTTATATAATATTATATTTTGTATCACATTAGCATTGTCCATCTAGATAAAAACGCGGTGCCAACAATATGCTAATAGGACCGACTTTGATGTTTTCTCTAGAAATTACCCAAGCGTATACCGTAATTCGCCTCATTCTCTACATACATTTTTGTCCTTGCAACCAGAACTACTAGCCTGACACACAATTTGATTGGGCTAACATAGCCAACTTGTTTCTGAGACAACAGCTACCTTCTGAGTCGCGTTTCGTTTTTGTTCTGTCTGTGGTGTCCAACTCATTCATCATACAGATCTCTGTAGCCACGTAGAGTTTATGTATCTTTTTGGTCGACACGTATCATTGCAATTAGACGACAGATCAACTAATCTGACTAGTTTCATTCAGTGTATGATACAAGATTGGAACATTTTATTTATTATTTACAAAAGAAAATTAACCATCAACAAATTAAACTATAACATATACCGGTATATTACATGTATATACACACCGACTGTCAATTCTTTACTTCATATCAATAAACTAGGTGACGAAATATTGATGCAGTAACCTGCACAAACAAATTAAAGCACCGTAGAACTGTAAATAAGAATATATATACTCAATATATCTAGTGAATAATAATAATAACTGTATTAGGTTTATAAGCCTACTGGTCTGATATCCATCGGCGTCACTATTTTATAATTAATAAAGATACGCCAATCGGTCTCAACAAAAAGAATACTGTCCATGATATATAAATTGTAGGTTTTCATTCGACGGATATCCGCAGTTCGCTTTTCTGACATGGTTATCGGAATTTTCAGTTAGATTAACGATGACTCTAACAGGCCGCTGATTTCCTCAAATGTTCTCGTCCTTGAGTAGAAACGACATAACCCTCAACTAAGTCTCGCCGATCTCTAGTCCATTTTGGACGAAATTGTAGTTACAGAATGGTTCCTTTCTCCAATGAGATCAGAATACACTATCAAGAGCTTGTACATGTTTTTATCTAACGCGCTGTCAAGATCTCCAAGTTAATCCAAATTATAGACAAACTCGAGATTTAGTTAACTGCAGATTAATGGAGATTAATGAACTGTCGGGACAAACGTGTTTAACTTCTCATGCGTTATTTTTTTCCAGTTGTGCAAGCATAGAGTAGAGTTTACTCTTGGGGATGTCTATAATTCTTTCCTAAGCTTCATTTATATGGGATGAATACGGTAGATTGAAAATCTACATAGAAAGTTCTTGCCATTAAGCAAATAAACATTATCGCCCAACTTTTAGCGTTGTCGAGAAATTCATGTGTTCTACTCGACACATGGTCCAAAGGCGTCGAACCTACGTTTAAAGATGGAGGTGAAGGCTTATGTCTTTCTTCCGGAATATCTGCCATCTTCACACACTTCATTCTTCTACAAAGTTTGCGGAAAGCCACTCATTTGTAAATGACACATAAGATGAGACGTTGTGCACATGTAATCAATATTTCGGATGCCACAATTGAGCCTTCGGTGAAATGACGTCATTGGTGTTCAATCCTCTCATGGTAGTGTCTGACTAACAGTGTGGAAACGTTATGATATCTAGGAACGATTAAATGTTTCTTTTTTTTCATAAAACCAAGTCAGGGTTACTTATAGAGCATCCTACTCGGAGCAAACCTTGTTCGTCCGAAAACAGATTGAGATGAGCTATCTAACATCGCTTAAGAATTTGTTTCTTTAGTCGTATACACTATATTTCGTTAATTGTGGATTGTGTAAAGCTTTCCACATCGCGACAACTTCCATCAAGTTCACAAATACGTTTTCTCATAACCCATGTTAACGGGATAAACGTTTTAATAAGGAAATTGCGTGTACACGCGTATTCCACTTGGAGAGCCGTTGCAATCCGTATGCTCATGTACATCACATTTGACAACTGAACAGACTTTCCGATCGTCGTCCGGGACTACAAGAGAATTATTATTTTTGCAATCTTCTTGTTTTGAAACGAGAAGATGTTTTGGGCTAAATGAGCATTTGCTTTCGTGGATTTCACTTGCGGGTAGATATTGTTTTTAAATAACAGGCTTACGATCTGTAGATTTGTTAATCCATTGAGTTGGGACAATGAATTTTGTATTCTTTCAACTCTTTTCGCCACCTAGATATAACATCTTTTGGTTTTATTACAGGTGTAATCTAGATGTTCAATGGCGCATCGTGCGATATCAACGGCAGAACATAACGGTTTGCCCACTAATAGGCGCCCCTTTCGCTTTTCGCTTCGCGAAACAAAAATATTATGTACCACTGTTATCGGTCTTTCAAAGGTACCAAATAGGAATAAAAAATAGATCAGTTGACAAACCTGACATGTATGTTAGACACTGTGTGATACTCCATTTATTTCAGCAGACGAATCTAATACACGCCTGATCTGGTCGAGTTTCTAAGGCAAAATAAGCAAAAAATACGAGCCAATGAAGAACGTGTTATCTGTTAACAAATGACGGGTAAGAACAGGAAAAGAAGATTCACAGCTTCCAGAAGCGTCTCGGCAAAAGCTTTTTCATTATTCTGAATGACTTAATTTTCATAAGATATTCCAGGCCGATCGCTGGGACCATACTGGGAGGGTTCCCAGTGCTCAACCTACAGAGCAGCCCAGCGCGTCGCCGGGTGGCGAATAGTGGAGACTCTCTCGTTGGGGGAGGGGGGTGTTGTCAGGTCATAATACGGAAAGCCTGACAGCGGACCATAGTGGCTAACGTCTTTGGAGAGTGCCACGCTCCTTGCACGATAAAGAGCTCTTTTGTAAATTTTGGAAAAGAGTAGGCTCATTGTAGCCGCTACAAAAGGCTAAATTTTCCGCCCTACCCAAAACTCCATACTTTTCCAGTGGCAGTCAAAATTGTATTCCCTGTGACCCATCCCACCCCTATTTTCCGTTGATTTATCGTTTGTTAACTTTGTTCCCGTCCTGATTATATACAGTCCGTCAAAAGTTAAGCATCACCTAAATATTTTCTGAAATAATTTTATTACAAAACGATTAATTCAGCATCTGATGCATTTATGTAATGCTTTCAAACAATACCTTTATAAAACGTACAGGTAAGATGTCAATAATTAGAGTTTTTAAGTGTAAAAACCGGTTTCAAAAACTGGTCTTGCTTCAAATTAACCTTACCGACTTTGAATCAAATAGCCTTGTTCGATTGCACGTGGATATTCTGGTTAGTTATTACCTTTTAAAGACTTTTCAACATGGTAAGACGAAAATTAAGTATCGCCGAACGCTGGTAAGCAATTGGAATGAAGAATGCTGGAATGATTAACCGCCAAATAGCAGCCAATTTTGGGGTGAACAACTCTGTTATTAGCAGACTTGTTGCGAGGCATAGACAGACAGGGTCAATCGAGGACCGCCCAAGATCTGGAAGACCCTGTTAAACAACTCCTTGCTTGTCAAGCCAGATTGCACCCCTTTTCAATAGCAGGCCAGTTACGAGGAATGTGGCCTTCTGGTGGTCCAATCAGTGACAGATCAGTTATTCGGAGGCTTTACAGATCTCGTTTACGTGTCCGCAGGCCTTTGAAACGACCAGAACTGACAAGATGGCACTGCCAAGCACGAATGGAGTGGGCAAGACATCATCGTCACTGGAATGTAAGAAAGTGGAGACGTATTCATTGGTCAGATGAAAGCCGCTTTCTGTTGAAGCCTTTTGACGGTCGGATACGTGTTTGGCGGCAAAGGAATACAGCTTTTGGATAGAAACCATATTGTAGGAACAACTGCATTCGGTGTTAGCAGCATTACTGTATTGAGATGCTTTTCGCGTGACTGCAAGCCCACTTTACAGATTCTCAACGATACATTGATTGGTCTGAAATACCGCGATGACATCTTGGATGGTCATGTTGGCCACATTTTGACAACCATGCTCTTGCAGACAGGCCAATGTTTCAAGACGACAACGCTCCACCCCATCGAGCCCGTGTTGTGAGGGACTTTATTGAAACAGAAGCCATTGACACACTTCCATGGTCAGCCATTTCACCGGACATGAATCCGATTGAGCATGTGTGGGACTTTATCGGGCGAAAAGTCAATCAACGGAACCCAAGATGCCAAAATGTTCGAGAATTAGAAGTCGCTCTTGTGGAAGAATGGCAGAGATTTCCACAGTACAGACTTAGGCGTTTGGTTGCTGGAATCAGGCGGCGTGTTGAACATTTACACTGGAAGCGTGGAGGTTATACCCGATATTGATGAAAAATATGCCAGACAGACAATTTGTTACTCTTTCACCTCAGGACTTGTTGAATGACTGTAATTTTGTAAGCAATGAAAAATTTTGTGTCAAACTAAAACTTAAAATTACCTATTGTTTTGTTGTTTTTTGGCCTATTTTGTGTGATCATTATTAGACCACTAGAATTTAATTTTACAATTTGAGGATTTAAATAAAGAATTTTACAGGTTCAAATTTCCTAATGATATATACATTTTCATACAAATTAAACATTTTCTCATTTGTTTATGTTATTGAAAAAAGATTAGATCCGGAAAAGTAGGTGATGCTTAACTTATGGTGGACTGTATAGCTGAAATACTGCTCGCTGGATGTAAAACAGAATCCAATCAATCAATCAATCCAGGCCGATCGTCATCTTGGTTCTCTCAAATTAATGATTTTTTGCTGACACGGTATAGTGTCCAGGCGGGTGATGGCCCCTGAATAACTTGAAGAGTTCGTAAGATGCGAGGAACCCGGTACTTTAACAATCAACAATAACACAAATTCTGATAACCTTGTTGGGTTGTTTTAATGTAATACAACAACCGTCTTTGCACACTTCAGCAAGTTGAGCCCACTGAAGGAACAACGGCAGTCTAAGTGGTGCTCCTTGTCTCACTTGTAATATCTTGATTTGTGAAACGCGGTAGTGTGTTGTTTACTTCAACTTGCCTTGCATGTTGAACTGACGGCTTTTGTGCATTTTGGAGGTAACATATATAGTTCCCCTTCAACATTTCCTTTCTTATCTCTCTTCTAATCATTTTGATTTGAACCTTCGGCAATTATCCAATGTATGTTTTGTCTTGTGAAGTTTACACCTTTCCAACGATAACGCATGATCACTCTAATTTTCGGATGCCTGATTGACATCAGTTTTGTTTGCAGTTAATCAGATTTAATATGAGTATCAGTTTCTAAATTCTAAGTGGTTTGTAGAGTTCCGATAGAATCCAGATTAAAGTTCTTACCTGCACCATTCTTGATACGACTTATCTCTTTAATAAATTCGCAGAACTCAGTGGAAATGGCACGTTGTGTTTAGATTAGTATTTTCCTTATTTATATAATCTCTAAAAGAATATCACCCAGTTTATAGAGAAGTTAACATTCTTTGTTGGTGACTAGGAAACTTCAATACTGAGTATCCACCATTCCGGGTGTTGTGTATCGTTCATCGAGAAGTTCCCAAAAATCTATTAATTTTAACATACCAGGCATGTCTACGACGTATGTATGTAATAATGTAATTCACATTTGTGTTTGAGAGTAATGTATGCATTTTAATTTCAGGCTAGGTGATATTAAAGTTATAGATGCGTGAAAACTTTAAATTTTAAAGTAACATATACTTCCACCATGAAAAATGTCTTAAAGTTTGCTTTAACTAATGAACATAGCAAAAAGTTGTGTTCATACTTTCCAGTATTAATTAAGGCAATTATCAGGGAACACGTTTAGAAACGATCTCATTGAACATGAATTTATATTGTTGAAACGATGTGACCCTTATCTGCTTTAAGATGAGGACACGCTTGCATAGAGACTTTTTTCAGTTACGTTTCATCTGTACTTCTAAGTACTGTTCAGTATATTAATTATGCAGATTTGATGCAATTATAATATAATATCACCAAAAAAAAATAGCAAAGAAAACCAAGCGAACAACAAGAGCCAAAAATCAAGGGACAGTTACAAATCCGGATATAGACAAACGCAACACAAAAAACAAATAGAGTAACCCGAACCCAATAAAAGCCACGGGTGCACTCAGGTGTTTCGGACGAGTAAGTAGTGCCCGCCTCTAAATAGACACATTGTCATAACTAGGGAAAAGTCAAAGCCAGGAATAAGAAACACTACCTATGACTGCAAAAATGTCAGATCACTGAGACACTGATTTCCCATAGCGATCAATCAAGTCATGGTGACGCCATAGAACTTCTGAAGAGATAACATCAATCTAGGTACAACAAACACTTGTTTGAGTGTTTCAGTCAACAGGAGTGATTGGTCTAGAAGACCGATCGCAGGATCTAGAATAACGTGTAAGCTGTGAAATGTACACACTGCTGGAATGTTGCTGTCGATGAACGGGAAGTTGACAATTGGAAAGTTGAAGTCATCACGTTTGTCGTAGAGTGTAGTTTTTAGTTTTCCTGAGTCTATTTCTAGAAATAGGTCTTAGTACGAGGCTAATCTTAGTATATTGGTGGTGTCTTCAATTTCAAGCTCGCTATGATTACTGTAAATTCGGAAATTATTGCGTGCATTTATTATTGCGATTCGGGGACTCCCTCAAAAAATGCGAGTTCATAATTTTGCGATCGGCTGAGGTACAAATGCAATGACAAGTCAATAAATTATTGCTCAGAAATTGTCAGTTGTTTGTTAAATGTTGTCTGCAAAAATTGTTCTACACCAAATGGAATACCCATTTCATTTTCAAAAGTGATTGACCTCTTTTGAAGATCAGAACACTAGTCACGAGTGTTTTACAATGAGGTGATTTGTGTGTATATTGAGGTTCAGCATGGGTACTAAAACGGGTATTTGTTTACATCAAAGAGAAATCAATTATGTGTACAATTAATTATTGTTCAAATTAAATGGCTACGGTTACGTAGGGCTTTACAGATGGTTTATGTATGGACGATAAGTTGAGTAATTCTGTCCATGGATACACAAAAGTAGAATTGCGAGGTTTAATTATTGCGATCACAGAACGATCGCATTATTCGCATTAATGAAAACATCGCAAAAAATTCTGAATTGAATGTAAATAGTCACCAATTGTAGCATTGGTGAGGGAGAAAACATCATCAATATAAGAAATTAAAGATCTGAGCGAGTGTCTTTTCTTTCTTCTACAGCAGGCCTTCTAAGAACTCAGCCTCATAAACGTACAAAAACAGTTGTCGAGGAGAGGAGCACAATAAGTACCAATTAGAATACCAACAGTCTGTTGAAAAACATGTCCTCTACACATGACACATATGTTGTCAATCAGAAAATCTAACATATGACAGATTTGGTCTTCAGTATAGTGATATTATATTTTGAGTCATTGATGACAAAGTAAGTTCTGTCATGACTAATTACTAGGTATTAATATCGTCTCTTTCCATTTTTCTTTCAAAATGTATAATATATTTTCAGTTTCGGAATACCTTAGCCTACCAATGTAAAATAGTTTATTTTGCAGTAGAAAGATGAGATAATACTACACAAATATATAAAAATGAAATACAAATAACAGTTGATATACCTAAACTTATATTTGAAAGTGAAACGAAATTTAGATTTTGAAATAAATTATATCGATCAATTTGTCAATTTCACTGTCCGGATATTTAATTGACCCTTGGTCAATCAGTGTAGTCAATCCTGCAAATCGTTAAAGGGTTTAATTTTAACAAATTTTAACAACATTAACTGTGAAATATCAAGCAGGGGTGTTCGGTGCAAATAGATTTTATAACATGTAGGAAAAGTTGTTTGTAGAATTAATTACGTGTAAACGAATGACGCGGGTTAAAACATAACTGGATAAAGCCAGCAATATTCACCTTAAAACTGGAACAGGTGTTATTTGTTTATAATATTAAGAAATTGTTTCCTTATCTAATAACTACTGAAGCGTATATGGACAATCACGAAAATCGTATTATCTCGGCCTTGTTGTTTACTATCACGCCATGGTGATCGTCTATCTCGTCTGAGCAATCATGAAGCAAACGTAGATGATATACTCCCAAATGATTCCTCTGAGAATTGTGTTTGCAAACTGACCCTGTTGGGCGAATATACTATAGTTAAAGTCAATGACAGATCATTTTATTGCTCGTTATCCAAATTGTTGCAATACAAAAGGATTGTCTGAAAAAAATACAAATATTAATTCGAATCAGATAATTTGACAGACAATAATTCGAAATCAACTATATATGTGTATCTAACAAACCTATAACAAAATTCAATATTACACATAATATTCGAATGCAATAAAAAGACATATTTTATCAAATAAAAAAATTAGAAATGTAAATTTGAGAAATAAAAGGAACTTTTAAGGTAAATCATAATTACTGTTCATGAGACAATTAATCATTCCAAACATGAAAAAACGCAAATTTAACAAAACAGTTAAAAATGAAGAAATAAGTTTACCAAATTCAAGAAAATTTAAAAGCAGTTATTTTTATATGGAAACAAATATTTTTAGGTAAGTATGTACTCAAAAATACACATTTAGATGTACATCGACAATTATGGAAAAAATATAAAATGAACACTTTACCATAAAGAAAAATTGAACATGTGAATCCGTACAAAAATGCATGTTTTACACTATATAATTCTAATAAAGGTATATTGTTTTATTCTAATATTCTTATATAACTGTGTAAGTTTCATAATTCAAATAATATACCTGGGGATACAAAGGTAAACAAACTAAAGGCAAAGTGTATGTGCATACACCAAGTCATGAATTACATATAACACATTCGAAAATAGACTTGTATGCATAAAATGTAAATATCTAACATTGTTAAGCAATATAATAAGCGAACCTACCATATTGGTTGAAGTCAGCTTTTATCAACTTTATTGAATTCGAAATTGCTTCATGACAAATAAAACGGAAAACAAGGTGGACAACAAATTAATTCAAAAATTAATGTTAACCTAAATTTAACCATAACATACTGGCACCTTAATTGGGTTCTACTATTCTAATAATTCTAATATGAGCACAATTAACCAAAAAATTTTAAACAAACATATGATAATGCATACAATGTAAACTCATTATAAATCATTGGTAGCAGCAGTGGGACGTGTATACTAGATCTATTCTTTGTCACTTTCTACAAGAAGACAAAGTTTCGAAATAGGTCGTGTTAAAATAGATGTTGCAGTCTTAAATTTTGCTACCCTGACAACACTGTCTTTGTCCTTGATAACCTCTTGTACGCGTCCCAAGCTCCAAAAATTTCTTGACGTATTGTCTATGAGTAGGACATCTCCTTCTTGAACATTTGTTTCAAAGTTTTGTCCATTTCGGTGTCTTCTGCAACAAAGGTAAGAATTCTTTTCGCCAACGTGACCAGAATAAATGCGCGAGATACTGTATTTGCCGCCATCTACGACGAACATAATTGTCAGATTTATGAAATAAGCCTGGTGGAAAAGAATCTCCTTGTCGTGACAGTAACTACATGTAATGATTTGGCGTTAGAACCTCCAAGTCGTTGATGTCATTTGACATCTCGGTTATCGGTCTACTGTTCAAAATTCCTTCAAATTCGCAGAACAAGGTTATCAATCCTTCATCAGATAATCGAATAGGCTGTTCACACATGATCGAATAGAGAACTTTTCGGACAGATCTTATCAAGCGCTCCCATACTCCACCAAAGTGTGAGGCAGACAGAGGGTTAAATACTCATTCGATTGTTCGCTGCAGCATGAATTCCTGAATCTGTTTCGAATTCCATCGCTGAATCTCATCTTTTAATTCCCTGTTTGCTCTAATGAAATTGGTGCCATTGTCAGAACGTATGAACTTTGGAGTTCCTCTTTGAGCAATGAATCTACGAATTGCATTAATACACGAGTAAGTGTCTAAAGAAAATGCTAACTCCAGGTAAATAGCTCTAATTGTAAGACATGTGAAAATCACTCCGTATCGTTTGACAGTATTTCTTCCTTTACTTCAAACGGTCCGAAAAAGTCAATACCAGCTCTTGAAAACGGTGGATCATCTGCAGTTACTCTCTCCAACTGGAAGTTGGTAATCTGTTGTTTCTCACAACCTCCTTGATATTTCCTGCAAATCACACATTTTGAAATCAAACTTTTAATTATACTGTTTGCACCAATTATCCAGTTACGGAAGCGTATTAGTGCCAAAACATTTTTTTTTATTTTTTATTTTTTACACTTTAATCTGTAAAGTTCATAATTTAATTTGTAAATTTTACACTTTAATCTGTAAAATTTATACTTTATTCTGTAAATTTTATACTTTATTCTGTAAATTTTACACTTTAATTTGTAAATTTTACATTTTAATCTGTAAATTGTATACTTTATTCGGTAAAATTTACACTTTAATCTATAAACTAATCTGTTAATTTTATACTTTATCTTGTAAAATTTACACTTTATTCTGTAAAAGTTACACTTTAATCTGTAAATTTTACAGAATAATCCGTAAATTTTATACTTTATTATGCACAATTTACACTTTAATTTGTAAATTTTACACTTAATTATGTAAATTTTATACTTTATTCTGTAAAATTTACACTTTAATCTGTAAATTTTACACTTTATTTATACTCTGTACATTATACATTTTGCTGTAAAATTTACACTTGAACATTTAAAATTAACACGAAATCACCTTTATGTGTACTTTTTATACATGTAGATATTGCTGATTCTGAAAAAGCCATTTCTTTTCATAACAATAGTTATAGGTAGACCGGGAAACTTTAATTATAGAATATTTCTAATTAATCCTTAAATACAGTAAGATAGTCAAATATATGACAGTGAAGAGATTGACCGAGAAACTTTGATTAAAGAATATTTCAAATTAGGCCTTAAATACAGTGAAATAGTAAAATGTTTAGAAGAATTACATGAACGTTACAAAGTTAACGTAATCTTAAAAGATTGACGAAAAATTTAGGACTTTATCGTCGTAAGTTTAAAAATGACATTTTAGAGATTGCAATATTTTTACTTTAACAATGTGATACTCACGGGCAAATGAATGGGTATCGTAGGATTCACATAAAGTGTCTAGATAGGGGATTGGTTGTGGACCAAAAGCCGGTTCGCTATTTGTTACAATGTATTGATCCTGAAGGCATTGAATACAGGAAAAAAAGAAGACTCAGAAGAAGAGCATATTCCATTAAAGGTCCAAATTCGGTTTGGCACATTGACGGGTATGATAAACTTTAACGGTATGGAATTATAATGCACAGCTGTATAGATGGGTTGTCTCGAAAAATCATATGGTTAAATGCTGGTGTATCTAATAAAAACCCAAAGTGTAAAATTTACAGATAAAAGTGTTTTGTCAACACAGGCTGTGCTCCGTTTGATGCTACGGGAAGAAGAAACTCGGCATTGAATTGAAAATATCATTTATTGCCAAAATGACGAAAACACAAATTAAAAATAATAAAACATATATACATACAAATAGATAGAAATCTTAACTACTATAATAAAGAACCCATCCGATCAAAGATTGGGATATTATAGGCCTTTTTAGACATATTCACATACATCATAATACAGTTTAACAACTTTGTTTTACAGAACGTAAACTACTTAAATACATAACTTATTCCAAAGTTGTTGATAATGCATGCATGAGAAAAAACTGTAGGGTATACAAGAATACAAACAAACCAGAAAACATAATAAAAACACAAGTCCTTCAGATTAATAATTTCCTTTACCAGAACTAAAATTTGGTTAGGGTGGGATGGCTGGTAAATTAAAACTATCTAATCCTAATGCACGTGCCCAAATGTTCAAAGCTTGTGTAGCTGTAATATAATGGAGTAAACGCCATCTGTTGGGAGATACGAAAAGGGAGATAATAATAAAGACTAATATGTTCTTTCATACGTTTTGGGGAAAGACCGGTTGATCTTTCACGAGTGATAGACATTTTATGTCTTTTCGCGAGTGGAGCGCAGCGGAAAATTTCTATCATGCGTGAAAGTTCACACAGACTTTCCCAAAAACGTTTGAAAAGGCCTATTTCTTCCGTAAACCAACAACTTTCACATCGCTATAACCTATAGACTCTCCATTGTTTTAGACTCCATTGTCTCTGACATTCAATCAGAACGCCGCAAATAATGAACGTCATAGAAGAACGTTGTTATGTTTCCATAACAACGTTCTTGTTTCTGGCGTTTTGATTGGATGACGCAGCAAGTACAGATGTGTGCGCGTGAGCTCATCTGTACTGGGTCATCTGTACCAGAAATCGGCCATTTACGAAGAATGATAAATCTGTTTAAAAGACGTTATCTCTCCCGACTTGCAAATTACATACAAAATCCTGTTTGTCAAAAAATTATTTATATGCTATAAATAAACATAAATTTTACAGAACACTGCAAAAATTTTACAGATTAAAGTGTAAATTTTACAGATTAAAGTGTAAATTTTACAGATTAAAGTGTAAATTTTACAGAATAAAGTGTAAATGTTACAGAATAAATTGTATAATTTACAGAATAAAGTGAATAATTTACAGAATAAAGTGTGAATTTAACAGAATAAGGTGTAAATTTTACAGATTAAAGAATAAAACTACGTGAAAAAGTGTAAATTTTACAGATTAAAGTGTAAAATTTACAGATTAGTGTAAATTTTAGAAAAAAAATTGTATAATTTACAGAATAAAGGTTGAATTTTACAGAATAAAGTGTATATTTTACAGATTTAAATGTAAAAAATAAAAATAAAAAAAAATTTTTTTTGGCACTAATAAGCTTCCGAATCTAGTAGTTTTGTCTTAAAGCGGATAAAACTGAATTCCTTTCTAAGTGATCAATTGAGCGACGAGTTTCTTCGATAATTACACGTGAGACCGATGAATTCTTCGGAAGAGTTATCGAATGTTTCACAGAATACGGCATATCTGATGTTTCAACATGTCCGCCTACTCTGAGAATGCTATCTTAATCAATGAATGGTTTGAGGTTGACAAGTTTCGATGTTTGCTTACTTCCATTTACATCCTGTAAAAGCCTGAATTTCATCTTGAAAATGCTTCCTTTGTACGTAAGATATAATGTCAGATTTAGCTTGGCAAAAAGTATCAATCAAAGATGTTTCACTTTGAAGCCCTTTATCTTTTGTCGAAATCTTACATTTGACCATAAAAGTTTCCTTTACATGAATGATTCTCAGTGCAACTTTCACTAACTTATCACCAGTTGACCACGTATCTTAGCTTTGCCAAAGAAAATCCGGTTCATTTTACCACTGAGGATTTTGCTTAAATTTTGTAACAGTCAAGCCTCTAGACGCTAGATCAGATGGGTTTATCTTTGCATTTACATACTTCCATTAATCAATTTCTGTAGCTTCATGTATTAGTGCGAGACGATAAGCCACAAACGTGTGAAAGCGTGTTTTCCGATTCGCAATGTATCTCAACACTGACATGCTGTCTGTCAAAAAAAAGACTTTAACTACAATGATATCTAGTTCTTCTGTGATCACTTTACTCAATCTAACTGCTCTGGAGGCAGCTGTCAATTCCATCCTAGGAATGGTGATGGTAATTTGCACGGTAATTTTCCAATATTGAGTGAACTACTTTGGAATTTGAGCTTATCCACTTTGTCAAATTAAATCCACCTTGCTTAATGAGGCTTTGAACGTCTTTGATGAATGAAATTGCTTTATCTACAGATTCTGAAGAGGCAAGACAATCATCTACATACATATTCCGCTCTATTGTATTTGACACTTCTTTGTTATAATGATCTCCGAAAACTTGGGGTGTCTGTTTCAAAGCAAAATTACAGTCATTTAGGGAACTAATGGCCCCGAACAAATGTACTGTCATTCGATACACCTCAGGTTGAGCATCTAAATCACCTTTCGGCCATCATAAAAATCGTAGCAGGTTTCGCTCTTCTAGTGGAACTTTGACCTGGTAAAACATACTTTCAATATCTCCTTGTATAGGCATCAGCTCTGACCTAAACCTCATAAGCACCCCTAGCAAGTTATTTGCAAGATCTGGACCCTGAAGTAGTTTTGAATTAAACGAAATGCCCATGTACGTTGCTGTGCAGTCAAACACTACTCTTATTTTATTCGGTTTCATATGGTGGTAAACACCATAACGCGGAATGTACCAAATACGATTATTTATTGTCCTGATTCATCTCTGAAGTCGGTACCTTTTTTGATACATAGTCCTCTCTAAATTTATCATTTTGCATCATCTTGTTTCTAAGTCCCTTTAGTCTCTGAAGACATTGACCTTCATTGTTTGGAAATTTTACATGCTTGTTTTTCAAAGGTAAATCAACTCTAAAATGACCATCTTCTAATACAATGCTTTCACTGACTATGTAAATAAAGCATTTGCTTCCCTTTTGTCGTCAATCAGTTTTTCTGGAACATCGTAGTTAATAAACTTTTGCAATTGCAAAAGTTTATCAAGTTTGTCATTCTAAAGAATGTCACTGACTGCTTTTATTTCAGCTTTATTTACTACCAAAAAAGTTTCTGAAATATCACCTTGTCTGAGTACGTTCCATACGATCAACCTAAGCGAGTGTAAGTGGCATGTGGGGAACCAGGCTCCCCAATAGCAACGTCAAACGGGGTATATGCATCAGGTACATTGCTACCAATTAGTAAATATATTGTATTGTCAATTTCAGGTAAATGGATATTGTTTAGATGAGACCATTTACTAATTTCTGCATTTTAGGAAGGTGAGCTTTTGAAACTGGCATTTTGTCCTTTGTAAACATTGTTGGTAAATAAACTGTGTAATTCATTTCCATGTCACACATTTGCAACCCATCTAACATGCAGGTGTTCATAATAAGTGGACTTCCCAAGGTATCTAATGAAATGCGCTTATGTTTTCCATTTCCTCCTAATTGCTTCATGAGTAATTCTATACAAAACGATACTGTACTTTCAGGATCGAAAAATGCATACGTTTCTATGACTTTAGGTTTGTCTCTTAATTTGACTTTAACTGGAATAATAGCCATCGCACAAGAATTGCCGGCCCCTATTTGACTTACAACATGCGTACCAGAATTATTAACAGCTTGAGAAGTTTCAGTTTTTTTTTGTACTCTCAACTTTTGTGCCTTCATCTTCATTATTGTAATGTAGAATTGTTGGGTGTTTCTTGTACATGTACATGTACAAACAGTACATGTGAGTCTGTTGGTGCACTTCTTTGTCATGTGACCCTTCTTTAAACAACCAAAACATAAAGCGAAACTTTTCAAATGGTTAAATGTTTTTTATGCATTTAACTTAGAAATGTACAGTTTTCAAGTTAATGCGATTTCCTACAAACTGAACATTCTATTGTAACATCAGTTGCAAATGAGCTTGCTTGTACTGTCTTCTTCTGGTTGTCCCTTTTATTCTTTTTACTAGAATGTGCTGCACTTCCATAAGTCAAGTCATTTACTTTCTTTGACTCCTCTTCTACAAATTTTACAAAGTTTTCAAATCTAACACTTTGACCATTTGCTTTAATTCTAAGTACAAGGCTTCTCCATCTGTCATGTAGATGAAAAGGAAGCTTACACATGAGTCTCTTGATGTTTTTTAAATATTCCATAATACTCATAATCTCTATGCTGTCTGCTGCATTCTTGCATTCAATAAGAAATAGAGAAAATTGATCTAGATCTTGAAAGTCACATGCTTTTATACTTGGCCAATCAAGAGCCTTCTTTATAAAAGAGTACTGAAGGCAAATTCATAAGGTAAGTAGCTATACCCTTGCACCACTCTTTGTGCTTCTTCGAAAGTAAAAGATATTTCATTTTTTCACCTTCATAATCGCAGTTGTCAACGACTTTATCTTTAAATTGACGAACAAATATTCTATATTCTAGTGGGTAGCTTCCAAAATTCTTAATGTCTGAATTTGGCTTTTTCAAATTTCTAACGATAGCATTTACATCAACAGAGTTATTATTAATGTAATAGTTTGGTGGGTTTTGCACATAAACTTTAGGTTGTTTTGGTTCAAAAACTGGTGCCTATGGATTCAAATCTCTCTGATAAATTGAGAATGTCGCATTCATGTTTGGTTTTGGTAGTACATCTACAGTGAATGTTTGATTCATGTCTTTCTTTTCATAGATAGGACTTGCTGCTGTGTTTGCAGTTGTAAATGTACTCGAGTCTGATTTTTAGTACTCTATTTGTCATACTTGTCTAATACTTTTGTTTTCGCTTCGGCAATAATTGGAGACAACTTAAACTCTTCTTCCTCCAGTTGTAAGTGTACTTTATCAAGTTCAATTTCTCGCTTCTTTTTCAACGCATTCATTTGGGCCTCTACCTCAGCTTTTTTGTTCTTCTGCTAACTTTTTAGACGAAATAGAACAAATGAGTGGGTTTTCTGTCTTCTTGTGGTCTGAGAATGAACAATTTTCCTACTTTTTTGCGAATGAACAGATTCCGTCTTTTCTTATAAGTGAAGTAATTTTCAATCGTTTTCTTGATGTTTTGTAGGGAGGCATCTCTCTCTCTTCAAATTCTTCAATGTATGCTTCTTTATCTGATTCTGATGATTTTACATCAGGTCGTAATGTTTTTCTAGTTTTTCAGGCATTTTTTTTCTAATTTTGAAAAAAATGCCTGAAACCGTTACAAGAGAACAAAATATGTTGGTTTCAATGCTCGGGTCCTTGATTACGCAAATGTAAATACAATAATTACAGCGATTCCTTAACAGTTTAAAGGTGTATATTTGTCGTTTAAAACCGACGCAGATATAATAATATTAGCAATATTTTAAATATTTAAAAAACCATTTAGCAATACCTTAATTTTAATTTACTAAAACAAAAATAAAATTATGTTATGACTGACCTTTTACGCTAGTCCAATATTAGCGTCAAATTCCGCCAGCATTCTATTAAGCTATATAGTCTATGTTGTTTTCTTGTGTGCGCTTATTTTGTCGTAATCACAATAGCAATATTATATGCTCCATTTTGGGAGTGTTGTAAAACATTATATATATCATATTACTCTGATTTTTTAACATACTTACAATCAAATAAAATGCACTCATCTTCAATGTCTTCAGCCCACTCTTTAAGAAAGAATTCAAAATTTTCTGGCGTTTTTTTCTGTCAGAAGGCTTTTGATCATTGTAACTTGTGACCAATAGCCATGTTTTTTTTTTCACTACAGACTTGAAAGGGCCATTTAAATTGGACAGAGAAATTATGTACTGTATCCGTGTTTACATCAAATTAATATAAATAATTACACAAGTCATTTGTATACATGGTCGTCTATTTACTCGATAAAAATATCGTAGATATTATTTTATAAAATGTTTTCGGGGAAATCAGAATCTACAAATTTTAAAACATTAATCTTCAAAATTTTTGGAACATTCCGTAATCTATATAATTCCAGAATAGTTGATTCAGACCATACATGTATAAAGGACATGCATCCATGTAAAGTAATTTCGATAGTGCAGAACATTACCGGGTTAAATGTCCGATTTGAAAGTATTATTACTAAATTTAACCTTTCGTTTTAGTTGAAAAAATGATTATAGACTATTTTGTGATGATTGAACATCTTTTTACGGATTTTGGAGATATAGTTTGAACTAATATTAGACAAAGAAACACTAAAGTGGCGAACAATTTCATATTCCAAAACACTGGTATTGGTCTAACAGCAATAAACAGAGCAAACTAACACGTAAACAAAAGCTAGTGATATACTTGCAACTGTTTTGGCAAAAAATCAATCAGCTGTTTACCAAACTTAAATTGGGTAGTCATATCTTAAAAATGTCAAACCTCATTGTGGGATATAAAATACATGACAAGAAATACTATGATCTGAATTATATCCTTACCCTAATTTTATACTCGGTGTATAAGATGAACCAGATATCTAAACAAAAAACAAACTGAAACTAATACATATATGATTTTTAAACATGAATTTTTGACCACACATGCTCTTATGAAGAAGGCAAGGGAAAGTACTGCAAGTCCCTTCCTTGAAAGAGTGTCAAAATATTTATGATGCAAAGGAAATATTAATTGCCTATAATATATATAATGTTGAAAGATAACATACACTATTTGTTTGTCTGCTTTCTCTTATTTTCTAATTCAACGCATAAACGGAAGAATTTCGAATCGATGATTAAGTCAATACTGTTAGTGTCAATAACGGTACTTTTAGTATTTAACAGTTTTCGTGAGCAGAGCTCACGAATGTATTAAATCTGAATATTAGTTATAATATTCAATAGAATATATTAACATAATATACCTACCGAATTAAGAAGTGTTCAAACTTAAAAAAAAATCTTTTCACAAACTCGTGGTGTATTCCATACACGGAAGTAGTGTAATATCTAAATTAAGACGGAAAAAAATCCGTATTTGATCATTCCTGTTTTCGTTGTTTCAAATATATTTTAATTAAATAATTATGTTTATTACATGCAGCATTGTATCATACTAATATTTATTTTTCTATGTTACAATAAACTGTAATCAGGTAGCTAGCAATATATGGTAACTTTGGTTACTGCTGGATCACCAAAGTGATTGTTAACAGCAATGTGCAATATGTTGTTGAATAATAAAAAAAAAGATTAAGGTATCAATTAAAAAAAAAACCTCTGATGTGTCAACAATGGAAAAAAGAGTTCGAGACTGACCCGGGGGAAATCGTGCTCGTTGCGAACTTTAATTTACAAAGATTGCTAGGTTTTCTGTGACATGTAATGTTTCTCACCAAGTACTCCACCCACTCCCTATTTTTCAAGTACTCAATATAATATAGAAAGTCAACAAGGTTGAAGGATTTATTTCGATGATCCTCTGTGGCCTGGTGGTTAGGGTAGTTAGACACCTACTTCGCCGCTATCAACAATGAGAATCTCACTGCAAGGTGTGCTTAATCCAGTCTTATTTGACAAGAATTGATAGTTTCCTATTGAAGAGGGTCCGGCTTCCCTTCTAAATAAAAACTGACGTCACGATACAGCCGAAATATTGCGGAATGTGGCGTTTAACCCCAAACAAACTAACACTCAATAATTTCGATTTTATTAATAACGTTATAACACCAATGTTTTAACTCAAAATGCAACAGAGTTGAGTGGCTTCTTGGTTCGTTTTACCGATACAGATTCTTTGATGGTAACCTTTAGTTTGTAAAATAAAACATGTAAATAAGGTAAAAAAAAACAAAAGCTAGTGAAAAAAGATGAGAGTGATTTCAGGTGTTCCTGAAGAGTAAGCAGTTTGTGCCTGTTGAAACACATTCGGTAAATCCAGGATAAGTCAAGTCCGATAAAGGAAGATACTACACAAACTGTACTTCAAACATACATTTGTACTAATCTGAGAGACAGATATTTTTTATTCAACTACAGGTACAGGCTAGTTCAAGGAATTTGTGGTATTTCCAGCATGCTTTGAATTAACGCATTACAAGGAAAGAGAGTAGACTAAATGACAAATGGCGGATAGCTGTGATCGGTCACACCGATCCGCCATTTAAATCCGCCACAGCTATCCGCCATTTGTCATTTAGTCTACTCTCTTTCCTTGTCCTATACGGATGTGTTGTTCTTTGTCTCCCTTTTTCTCTCCCTGAAGAAGGTCTTTGGACCGAAAGCTCGGGCCCATCTTTATTGTTGTTTGATTTTTAATTTTTAATTTTAATTTTTATTTGTCTTTTCGATTTTACCTTTTAACCATGTGGCGTACATGACCTTTATTACGACAATATTTGAACTTTGTCTACTTTGTTAAGAGTTAGTCTTCAGTTTAGAAATAATGTACATGTATAAATTATAACACTACTCAATGCAGGTAATTATAAAGACACATTGCAACTATTAATTAGACTATGAAATTTTTATTTTAAATTCAACAAATAATTCAAGAAAGGCATAAAGCATTTGTTTTTAAATTGCTATCTGCCCAAAATTATTATTAGTAATTATTTAGAAATAAATATCAAATTCTACTTAATATCATATTTTTATATCAAAAAATTATTAAAGTCGTTGTCAGTGGTATTATAATTAACCTGACTTAGTTACATGTGTAATCTCTCTTTGCATCCTTTTTATATCAACGGGAATATCTGTTGTGTCTAGGTAATACTGTGTAGACGCCAAACATACCATCTGAAGAATGCGGACCAACATGACAGTGAACCATCCAGGTGCCCGGATTATCACCCACCATTTCAAATGTCTCAGCTCCCCCTGGATTTAAACCAAGTACGTCATTTCTGAAGGTTTTTGCTGTTTTTTGAATAAATGTCTCTCCGTGTATATGATTAGAGTGTGCCTCAGTACCCATTGCATAGGAATACCATGCCACGTTGTCTCCTACTTTAAATATAATATCCGGTATATTTTGAAAACTGTATCCATTCATAGAGTCCCTATCATTTGAAGCATCAAAAATAGAATCTTCTGGGTCAGTTCTGTTGGGTGCATAATGTGCTAAATTGTAATCGAAGTAATGACTTTCCTTTTCACCAAAGGGAACAAAAGCTGTTGCAAACTCGCGATCTATTTCGTCTTGTCGTCTGCCATATTCATCAACTACACCCTTCCTGCATATAATAAGGGGACCTAACAGACCTGCATTTAAATCTCGTTCAGGGAATACTGGTGAATCGTATAAGTATCCTACACAGTTTGGTTCGTTTGGACCTGGACCAGATCGTTTTGGCACTACCCATCTATACCTTGCAATATGTCCAGGTTTCACTCCAAATTTCTGATGTTTTATCATTTGATTAGCACCACGTAAATTATGCAACGATATAGAGTTGTAAAACGATGCCTTATTTTTGTAAATAATTTCAATGGTATCTCCAACAGATGCCCGAATAAACGGTCCAAGAATTCCTAGATGATTATCTCTTTTGCTTCTCGGAACTTGTTTGGTAAACGTAGCATCAGTAAATTCTCTATAAACCGCCTTTTTGTATTTTGAACCAATGAACTGGCCATCATTTCGTACAAAAATATTCCCAGGCCTGTAAATGCATAATATATTAATCTTTTATGGGAATTAAAACAACATACTGTGTGACATATCAAAATGAGATAGACAGATTTGTATGATTTATTTAGAAGACAAATAATATATAATTATATATTTGTTTGAGTAGAGTTTTTACAGACAAAAGTAAAATTACGAGTCACTCTAAAGGAGCCCCCGCTTCAAATGACGTGAAATTGTATTTATTTGTATTTGTTAATGCTGGGCCGATGGCAACGTCGTTAGTGCTTTAAATATCATCGACCTTTCGGTAATCATTCAAGTGTTGATAAAAAAAAACCTGTTTTGTGAAAAAATATCTGGGTTTCCATTTGTTGGATCGACAAACAAATTAACGCCAGGTATTCTATTAAATCATCAAAATGTGTATGGATTACGATTGACATTGTAACAAAATTTAACATGTTTTTATTTGGTAACAAGTTTTTCGTTTTTCATCTCTTTGATGTACAATCAATTAAAAATGTCTTTTTCTAAACCTAACATCTTCTACGAAATAATAATTTATTTGTTTTAGTGAATTTGTGCAGCTGCATTAAGGAAATATACTGAGCAACTTCCACACTTGCATTTGTTCTTTGAAGATATTACTTTGATAACTTCAAAACAGTATTTAGAACAAAACAACATACAGGTAACAACAATTAACGATTATTGTGCATTCCCATATACGATTTATTTCTTCGATAAAAAATGACTAAATTTCGTAAAGCAGATCATATGAATGTTCTAACGAATGCTTGTGCAACTTCCTTATCTCTAAAAAATGGTAACGATTTAACCTCAATTATGTTTATTTTTTAACGAACAACTAAACTTTGTAATAACAAGGAGAAACAGGGTACTAATAATGCACATATCATAAACATACGTATCTGGATCCCTGAGATCCATGCCGGTAACGGTATAAAAGTTGTTCGGAATGTAGTCCCATTCAACTTCAACAGCAGCAATATATTTCTTCAAAACTCTACCGTAGCTTTTTTGGAATTCCGGAGTTTGATCATGATGACATGCGTGAACATTATAATGGGTTACCATTCCATTTGTCTGATAGTCAAGGTTTCCTGCGTAAAATAGCCATTCACCTGAAATTATATTTGTAAAAGTGCATCTTCGAGTATGAAATTGTATGCAAAAAAGAATTGAAAATACCAAGGAGTAATTGAGGAAACGATTGGTCAAGGACAGACAAAACTTTTGATAAACATAAGATTGACAACTAGAAAATAAACCGACACAACATACAAACCAAAAGTTAAGTGACACAATCCCGTCTTAAACCAGGGTGAGTCTTGGTGCTTCTGAAGGGTATGCAACTATTGCGCCACCTGTGCCACGTATCACCGATATTAAAATCGGGTGATAAGTCATATCCTGGGGTAGGCATATTCCGGTAAGGAGGGAAAGTGGTTGTGTGACACAGTTGTTCGGTAACGGTACCTAGAGCATAATCGAGACCGTAAAGTTTTCTGTATGATAACTTTAATTTTGCCTCTGGTTAATTTTGAATCTTTGGTTAAGTAGCTTTTTAAATGTGTAAATGTAATCAGCACAGTCAACGAATTTTGAATTATTTATGTACATCAGCTTGTTAGCCTGTTGAAGAATATGTCGGAAGTTAATAAATAAATGTATTATCTAATTGCTCTTTTAAAGCAGAATTACATCAAGGACATGTTTGTATAAAAATAAGTATTTACTTTAACAATTGACAAATAACAAAATTCATCATTATTACCGGATTTATTTGAGGTTTTGTGATATGGTATCTCTTGTTTTCATTGTATTCCCATCGTCTAATGATTTACTACTATCATTGCTAACCTGGATTATCTGGTTCCATGTAAACGGTTTCTCCCTTGCCTGGATATTCAGAAACAAAATCCACTTGTCGGCCATCATAACGAACGTTATTACCTTCGAAAACCGTAGTGTCAAACCTGTCACCAAAATCCATCATATGCCATGCGACTTTTTCTCCAAGGCACATGTCGAATCCAACATTGTTTCCATACATAAGTCCGTTTATTGCTACCAATGAAATACACATTTTCTCTGTTTCTTGTTTTGATTGATAGATAGACGTCTAATATTTGAAAAATATTATTTATTGCAATGTCTCAATTAATTTATGTCCGGTCCAACACCACAATACCACAATACCAATACAAATAGTTTTAAAGCATTAAAGTACGTATATTATGTTGACAAGGGAAATCCATATTCAAAGAATGATTAGTTTCGGTAAGAAAAACACGACCAATTAGAATCACCCTTCAGTCACTGTTAGATCAAATGAGAATACTTTTAGTTGCAGAGTTACATAGTGATTTTTTGTGTGGAATTTATAAATACTAGCAAAAATCTAATGGGATTTGTATACAAACGACAATAATTAAAAAAAAATAGTTTTTTATTATACGTACACCTACCTTTCATTGTATTAACATTTTGAAAATCAGTACTAGTATCATTTACGGTTTTTCCATGTTGCCTACTGCGTGCTACACTCTGGTCAATGTACCAGCCTTCTGTTTCTGACCAAACCATACCCAAAACAAAGAATTCTCTGTCTATTCCTTTCTAAAATAAAACAAAATCCTTGTCAATTAAGATTAGAATCAAGTACACCCTTCTCGCAATGAGACTTCCACAACTTAAGTGTTGAAGGTTTTAACAGGGGAAATTGTATATGTCAATCTTGATTTTAAATTTTCCAAAGAAGCTTCATAATTTTTAAATATCCACATATGATTAATGTTACTTCGCAAATAAACAGTTTCACGGTATTTTTGTTGTTCTTCTTTCACTGCAGACAATATTGTTATGGTGGAGCATGTAGACGAGCCAGCTATATATCTTTCCCTGTAAGAATTTTTATGTAATTTAGGAATCTAACACAAGCATGGAAAGTCTTCTTATATTTTTTTAGATTCAAACTATATCGAAAATGAAAAGCGATCTACGATTTTTCATGGTTAACAGATATGTTTTTTTTTAAATTCCAAAAATAAGTATCAAATATATTAGCTGTTTTAAAGATATATTAGTTAATTTATCATACGACAAATAAAGGTCCATTAAGAAAAATTTTTACTGCTCTAAAATGTATTACACAAGAGTCCGATTATCTGATATAATGTAAAAAGCAAGAAAGTAACAAACCTACACGGATACAATAATTTTTATAATGGTTTGTAACATTTTTTTTAGCTTTGGTTTACGAAGTCTTGTATTGCTGATTGATCATACAAATTGACAACGTTTTAACAAATTCATAAAATTTGAATTCCGGAAATGCTGAAACAATTCTTTCCGAATCTTCCCGGAATCATTGCATTACCTCAGAGGAAATTTTTAAAGATACGATTCTACACTTCTACACTCCACAATTTTATTTTTGTGAACAATGCTATGAATACGAAAACTGTTAAAATATTTTTAAATTAGACATTGTAGAATTGTCTGATGAACGGCGGAGAGAGAAAAAAGAATTAAACAAGAACAGCAGTTTAATAGCGCACAATATGTATAAATAGAGTTTTTTCTCCATAACGAGTAAAGGGACCTCTTTGTAGCTCCGTCCATAAAAAGGAGCTACAATATTGTAGCTAATCGTAATACAGTAAGAAGTGGTTATGACAAACGGAATAAATCAATGGTCATTTTGGACCATGATATTCCGCAAGTCAACTGTCCTGATTGCGACGTTAAATTTTTCACACTATGACTTTAATATAGCTCTTGTGAACCCCTGGTTAAGTAGCTTTTTATGCTAACAGACATCATGTATCACGGAAACCAGGATAAGAAATACAAGCTCACGAGTACATGATCAATTGAGATATACGTATTCCATATGTAAAAGCTGCTGAAATGTCACACAAGAAACATTTACAACAGAAAAACTAAAATACTTCTTTTTGAAGGTCAGATAAAAACAATCAACAAAGAACTTTTATTGTCAGACGTCAACAATTTATTAATAGTCATTAACACCTTTTGAGCAGAATAACCATACAATTTCCAACATTTTTGTAATTTTGGAGAGAATATTTGAACAGTGACTATACCCGTAATGTTTCATGTCAGCAACGACGACGGACGGTTGTTTCTTGTAATCAATTTATGGAACTCAAGCCAAAATTTTAAAAGACAAAATAATAAACAAGTTGAAGAGCTATCATTATCAAAATTTTAAAAACTTCTGAAAAATATTGCTAAGGACAAAGATATAGTAAAATCTGTGTGCAAAAATTAGTTCTATTTAAGCCCATAAATGGTTTTGAATCACAATACGTGTTACAATAATAATGAGGAATAAATGAATGATTAGGTACCTGTCTATCTTGTTCGTCCAATGTTCCCGGTTTGCAAATCAGCAATGGTCCAATCAAACCGGAATACACATCTTTTACGTAATCTCCAAATGATTGGTACATACTAGTTATACATTGTGGATCACTGTCAAAAGGTCCAGCATCTTCTGATACATGGAATACATATTCCCTTATTTTACCGGGCATCGTCATTGCACCATGCATTTTATTGCCTTATGTAAACAAAAAGTATTAAACATTGTAGTTTAAATAGAATTACTGGCTAATGGTAATACGCAAAATAAAGTTAGTTTCAATTAAAAGTAACATAACAGCAAGAATATACTGAACACAATTTTTCACTTTGTGTTTTTTTACAAAACCGCCTCTGCTATTAGTGCCCGCAAGTGGCATTTCCGGCATGATATGTGTTTTAATAGGAAGTATTTTATGTTCGCTCGTAATGCATATTCCAATCCCTTTGATGACATAAATTACAAATGCGTTGATTACTTATAAAGAAACGCAAAATGAAAAATATTTTCACAATTGTTGCTGAATGTCAGAACGTTTAAATACAAACTTTACTTACTATTTCTGTAATTTTTATACAATGCACCCTCACAATCTTTGAAAAAGTCTAATCCGAATGGGTTGAATGAATATGGACGACTGCCTTTATTTTTCAGTATGATTTCTAAACGGTCTCCTTTTTCTACTTTTACTGCTGGACCAAGGATTCCCATATGTATGTCTTCAGAACAACGTTTTATGGGCGTTGTAAACGTGTCATCTGTATATTCTTTAAACATTGCTTTAATGAATTCACCACCTACTGCAGCTTCATGTGTGAAAAATTGTTCATCATTCCTAAAATATGTATACACATTCATTCAAAACGCTTTTGTCTAACACTACATTCTATTTGTATATTTTAGGTTATGGTGGGCTTAGGTCTGTCAACTGTAAAGCTGATGAAATTTGGGTGTAATATCAATGATTGAAGACTACCTCCATACGCTCTATGGCTGTCATCACGAGTTGATTTACAACTACCAGCTTTAATTTGTTTAATCAATAGTTTACACCACTATCCGTGGACATGAACTTACTGGATAAACGCAAAATCATATGAAGATTTTCGCTAATAGTGAATTATTACCTTGTTGACATAATTATCTTACTTTTTTCCTTACAGTTCCTGCAATAAATGGCGCTTAAATTAAGTCCTGTGAGCAGTATTTTAGAAGTTTTCAAAACAATAACAAGGAAAGTCACTGAATTCTTGTACAAAAATGGTACTCAATGTAGGACGTTTAGTGACCAACATAATATTTATGTTTGCCTTGAGTGGAACCTATATCAGCTAAACATAAAATAGCAAAGATCACCATTCATTTCATTTCACACTCAAAATAAACTTACTCATCTCTTTCTTCTGATCCTTTTCCGACTCTTGCCAAAACCCGACCAGATGGTCTATAATCCCATACTACTTCCTCTACCGCGATGTAATATACTCTTTTATGACCATAGATACTTTTTGGTGGATATGTATATTTCTTCGAAGGATGGACCGTCAAAAATGCTGCCATTCCGTCTGTAATAATACCATTTGTGGTTTTTAACGATACGACTAGTGTCCTTTTACAATTGTTGGATACATTTGTATTATAATGTACAAGTTTCTACTATGCATTGCCTTTTTGTGTATTGGTCTTGTCTTAGATATTAATTTTTAGTGTTGAGTGTGATTTGTTGCTTGCTGTCATCTCTGGCATTCTTGTATTTTTCAGTTTTGTCGTTCATTGAGTACAAATATTTGCGCACGTTTACCTTTTTTACGATGACTAATATAATGCAAGGCTTGCCAGGAACTTGAACAGAAGTGGTACTGTTTGGGTAAACGTCCCTACCCCCGCCCAGTCCCCGCCAAATTTTGTACCTCATCTTATATTACTGGAACGATATTTAATCAAACAACACCAAACAAAACCATTTACGGGCTTACTTCTGAAGTCCTCAGCAACTCTAGAGTACAACAACCAACGTCCTGGATTACGTGCAACCATATTTAAACCTTCAAATACAGCAACGCCAAACTGATAGGAGTTTGATCTACAAAGTATTTATTTAAAAAAGATATTTCAAGAATTTTTTAAAAAATTATAAGAAAGCTTTTATATACCATTAAAATTGAATTAAAACAAGTGGTTTTGTAACATGAATTATCGTTAAAGTTATTAATGTCTGGTTCATAAGAATACCTGTATTTAGAGGTTTCACATCTCAAGGTACGTCCGAAATATAGCTGAAATATTGCTTGCTAGACGTCAAACAACAATCAATCAATCAATCAATCAATCATTGAAGCTTGTTACAGGACAAACCTTTTCTGCTTAACTTCTAGCGTATGACCCTGTATACCAATGACATGAACTCCGACTAATAATCCCATGGCATAGAAAGCAACCTTTTCTCCTTCGTACACTTCAAAATCAGGTAAGTTTCCGAACATATATCCGTTTATCTGAAACATCAATCAAACACGAGTCAACACAGACCACACAAACCACGGTTATCAACTGGAAGCGGTATGAACTATAAATAGTTCATTTTATAAATGTATCCACTTTTCAAATCTACGCATGCGCTTTTTGTTTTTATGCAGCACATTTTAATAAATTTGTATACATAATGCCTCAAATTATCGGTATAAACATAACATTGTGGTATCTTTGGACAGCAGAAAACAGTCGTCAAAGATACCAAGGTTATAAAATCGACTACGCCAGACACTCGTTTCGTCAAATTAGGACTTATTATTGGCGCTAAATACCATAAAATATTTAAAATCTAGAAATGAAGTTGTGAATTAATCATCAAAATTCAAAACCGAACACGGCTAAGGCCATATACTCCTTGTGAATAGAAACTTCTGATAATTATCTTTTTGTAATTTTAATGCAGTAAATTTGCAGAAGACTATGTCAATGAAGGAATCAATGATATTCTTGTCAGCACCGAATTTGTGTCGATTAAAAGTAGCTACTAGACAGAGACAACATACGTGTCGTATAATTTATATCATATTATATATATTTTCTGTATAACATACACACATAATATAATTTTATGGCAGATATTGTACTTTTAGAGATGTGGCAATCGTCAAATAAGCAGAAAACAATTTGTATATTTAAAATACAATAAATTATATGATCATGTGCAGTACATTGAAGTTGTTTAATGCATTCTTTACCGTAAAGATTTTTCGAACATAAAAAACGTTAAAATGTCTAATGACGACTTATTCTTAAAGAAATATGTATGGTATGCGTAACAATTATTGTTGCATTGAAGGTAATAACATTGGTTTTTCCGCCTACTGCATTCTATATGAAAGGTAAAGCGTTCGATTAACTTGAACGGCAAAGTGCGTTGATTTACTTAAAGAAAACATTGTTAGGTAAACAAATTTATACATAGCGTTGTCGTGTAATACTAACGAGGTTTAAATCATAATTCACCAGTTGACTTTACGACTTTTCTATTGTAGATCAATGCACTTAAATAAAAAATTGTTGTGTATGTTGAACATTTTTGAGGGTTGTGAGCACTGTATAGAGGTTAAGTTAGTCTTCTACTATTGCATGGCCATAGAAGATGCAAATTGAGTCTAGCGGCAGACAGAGTGTCATCGACTCTAACCTCAATTGACAACTACGTCATGTATACATACCTGATATATAATTGTGCTATCAATAAATTCAGAATTTCTTTCCTTATATAATTGTTGACATGTAACAGGGCTAAGACATTTATTCAGACTTTTCTCTATAAGCCAGCTGTTTGTTTCGTTCATGGTGTCTGCATACAAGCTAAACTCTCTATCTACATCTTTTCTACTGTTGTCTGGGTTAAGCGTACCTAATGATAAATTATGGACGGAAATTGCATCAATTAAAACAACCCGAGATTGAAACAGTAGCTAACAAAAGACAAATGTAATAATATGTATATATCTGTATTTATTTTTAATTTTATTATTTGATTTTTACCGTACTTTTTTCATAATTGTATAAGCAGCTACATCGTAGAATATTTAAACAATGTGTCTTTTAAGTAACTTAAGACCTGAAAGAAAATCAGAAGATACTAATACGTGATGAGAAAAAAAATAATATATCAATATAGAAAGACAACTTGTGATGACACAAACTAAAAATGTAGACGACATAAAAAAATAACACTAAATAACACACTAAGATATCTTAACTTTAACTGTACAAAACCCCAACAAATCAAGCCAAGGTGTTTTGATTTTGCAACATCTTTCCGTGGTAAAGTAGAGTTTTGTTTTGCTTGTTTTTTTAACATAGGTATATCTCCTGCCTAACCCTAAGTTTAAAACCATCTGTCTTTAACCTCTCTTATCCACAAACTTGAAATTTAAAAAGTTTGATATGAACAATATCCATACATTTTTGTACGTACCCGGTTTACAGACAAGTAAAATTCCCATCATTCCTGTATCCACATCCTTGTGGGACCGTATATGTGGATGATAACCTTGAGGTACACAGTTATCGTCATCTTCAGTTGGAGCAAAACTTTTCAACATTGACCACTTGTACGTATATTTTCCACCGGGTGGAACTGTATCGTCTAATTTGTCAGCACCACTTGTTCCATCGGCATATAAGGCGCCTTATTGTGAATATGTCCCATTTATTAGATACATATATTTTAAGTTTTTTTTTCCGTTTGGTAAGTCAATAGTATGTTCAACGTGTTTAGAAACGATGTTGCGGCAAGCCGTATATGTATACCTCAAAAATTGCTTCTGTCTATAATGCATGTTTACTTTGTGTGTATTTGCAAGCTTGCGTAACGACGCGTAGATAATTAATAACAGTAAATTTAAACTGACCTCCATGATATTGCTGAAAAAATATTGTCGCATTTAAACTCAATTTGAACAGTAAGCAGGATTTATTTGTTTAAGGTTAGATTTGTAATGGTCCTTTTCCTTTGGGCCTTGATTTTTGGTCAGTTTCCTAGCTATTTGTGTGTGGTATCAGCCATCAGAGCATTAAAATGAAGTTATAGTAGACAATATATAACACATGTATATACATTAAATGTACAAATAAGACTCGAACCCGGACAGGCGCGCGGCAGACTTGTATTCTTTCGCTGAATCACCGATGATTATATATGCCTTGTTATTTATTTCTTATATATTCCCACAGACGATAATACTAACATGTTTTAGACATTGTATTGTACTAACATTGATTCACATTTACTCGGTCTAGGTAGTAAATGCAACATATATAGCAAATTTATTCCGTTTGTCAAAATATTACAGATAAAATACTGTTTTTACTGAAAATCTCCAATGCAGTGATTGTATTAATATTTTAGTGTTCACAAACTATTACCTACTACAAAAAATTAAAAATGTCATAGTTATTTTAATACTAGTGAATATGGCATATTTGTCTATCACATTAATTTGCGTATTTAAAAATGACCCTCGTAAATATACAATATATAAATAGACGGCTGTAACATGTATTTACATGGCAGTGACATATATGTAACATGTATCTAGATGCTTTCGACGAGTAGCAAGAAGTAAGGGTCTAAATAGTCCGTTAATGTATCTGTGTGATCGTTACCACATCTAGATACTTTTTGATAGAAAAAGTATCCGAATGAAACTATCAAGATTGATATAATTGACCGCTTATATTTTATACCACTATAGTATTGTTGATGATAAGGGTATTTTAGCATAAAGAAAAGTTATTTAATGGTGTTATATGCTTTTAGTAATATTTCAGCTTTATTATGGCGGCCAGTTTTATTTGGGGAGGAAGCCGGAAAACCCGAAGAAAACCGTCATACATATTTGGTAGAAGAACTGACAATGCTTATTAATTAAGATTGGAGTCTAATACACGCTGCCCTTTATTACAACTGTTAGACTATTTTAACATATCAAATACCTTCACTGTCTTTGTTGTATTGAACTCCATGGGGGTGGAGTCCATAAGGCCTTGATGCACGATTTAAAAAATGTACATAAAGGACATCGTAAGTCTCTCCCTTCATTAATGGTCCAACAAACCCTCTCCATGGCTCTGGTTTTATTTCTTTCTTAAATGTTTTATCTGTGTACTGTTTTATTATGGCTTTCATATATTTACTTCCAATCCGATCTTGTGTTGTTATTAAACGCTTGTCAGAAAAACTAAATAGAACATAAAAAATATTGCTTTTATGTGTACATATTTCATATAGTAAGTAGAACATCCATAACGATTAATATTTCAGTAATTAGAGGTAATCAAAATATTTAACCAAAAACAAAAATACCAATATATTTGCAGTACATAATTTCTACCGATAGTTTTATAATAATAATTAAGTCACGCTGATTGACGTCATAAACGATTTGTTGCTATTTGATATTATCATACAGTTTTGGGTTTACATTTGTTTCATAAATTATTCAATCGTAAACGGTGGCTAAAGTTTAGGTTTATTTAAAGGTTTACTTTTTGTTTTTGGTTTTTGCATGTTTAGTTATATTTTTTTAATATAACAAATAACGAATTTTCAACAAGGCATTGAAAGCCGAAATACCTGAAAGGAAACCCCCGACCTTTAATAGGAAACTTGCAATCTTTATCAATCGATATTGGAATCGAGCACACGCTTCCTGCAGTTAGACTGGAACCCGCAACTTCAGTGTTGAAAGGTAGACTTACTACTTTAACCACTCGACCACTAAGGCTACTGTTGTGCTTTATCTTTGTGTTCAAGATTTAGTTTTAAGGAAAATGTTACTTTTTTCCTGACATGTTTATGTATTTCTGAACTTGTGACTATTGTTGATTGCATAAATAATGTCTATCACTGCATTAAAATGATTGTCATTATATATGTCCGCAAGTAAGATAAGTGACAACGGCCTCTTAATTATTTTTGTATAGGGGAAACTATTGACATTTTTTGCTCTCACGTAGGCACCAAGTTTCGTTGAGTAATGAGAGAGCCCTCAAAACGACCGGAATAATTTCACGTATATCACATTAAATTTTCGGGGTGCCATGTCAGATAAATTTTTTTGCAAATTTAGAAAATCCGAAGGGTACTCATGGAAACTCCCTTACACCCATAAAATAGTCCAGAAATAGGCTTTGAACAATCAGATAAAAAATACCCAATACATTTAATAAATTATCTGAATAAATTTATTTATAAATTCTATATGAAACTGCTTTTTAAATACAGCTCCAATATTAAAATTCCATTGAATAATAAATCCACTGTCTGTGCTACAGTTTGGCGCAGTCAAATATCAAAATAAGAACTATTTTCCTCTCCCTCAGTCAAAGTTCATTTACAGAGCCGTTGTCAAGTGTGTACTAACCTCTTTAAATAAAGTATTATTAATATTACTAATGTTATTAACAGTAGATTTTTAGTCTCTAGAATGTAATATACAATACATTTTTCACTTTAAGGATATCATTTCCAAAAACATCTTTTCGATGTGTTATCTCATTTCAATATTTGAGGTAATGACAGTTTATTTTTCTATATTCGTACAGCTCAAGTAAATTCCAAAAATCTTTGAAAACATTTATTATCTTAAAATTGAAACTTCAATGCAGATTTTTTACATCATGAGCCAACGGTTAATGAATACAAATCGTTATTTTTTACCAAAAATTTATGTATTCACACGAAGTCACTTGAAATTGTTTATGGTAAAATTGTAGTTTTGTGATTGTTTTAAAGCATATAAAAAATGGATTTGTTTTGACAGATTGATTGATTGGATATTTGGTTTTTACTCTATCGATCAGTATTTTAGCTTTATTCACGAAGATAACAAGTTAAAAAAATAATTAATCAACGGAGAAAGTGGCGGGATTAGACACAGGGAACAATATTGTTACTGCCACTGGAAAATATGGAGTAATGGGTAGGGCCTTAAAATTTAGCCTTTTGTAGCGGCTACAATGAACCTACTATATTTTTAAATATACAGAAATGGTCTTTATCGTGCAAGGAGCGTGTCACTCTCTAAAACGCGTTAACACCACGGCCCGCGGCCAAACTTTCCGTATTATTACATGACAACCCTTAACGAGGTCTTCCCTATCCGCCATCCCGGAACACGGTGGTCTGCTCTCTGGGTTGAGCACTGATACCCTCCCAGTATGGTCCCAGCTTTTTTTACAAGGAGGAACTTACACGAACAATAAGTTAATGCAACTATAAGACTATGCTTTTAATTTTGATTGACACAAACAACAGTTTAAATTAATCATACATCCTGGCCACCATGTAGCCACCAAGGATAAGACAAGCAAATAAATACAGTTCTTTGCTACCGAAAGTTTTACAAAATAGACCAGAAGGTATATGATTTTTCGCCTACAACAAACAGGAGCCACCATTGTGGTAAGCAATATTAGCAAATTAGCAATACTTTAGCTGTCAT